>OX578154.1:86281377-86671517 GCA_951213105.1 Amaurobius ferox
AAACAGAAACATTGTTTTACACGACGAGCTAGGCCTTTCTAGCTCCCCAAAAATTTGTTTGAAATTAAATAAATTGAATAAAGTGAAAATCATTTCCGAAACCATGTACGTTATCAAGGGCCATACTTGTTTCGTTAATTCGAATTCCACGTTTCTGTGTGCATTACTGTAAATTTTATTACAGAAATAATGCACATGGCCCGACGTAGAAGTAAATATAAATTAGATCAGATATATAAGAAATCAAATATAAAAATCAAATATTATCAAATATACCAGCGTGTAGCTAACTGTTTATAGGAGAATACAATGTGAGGAAAAGGTATAAGAATACATAATAATATAAATGTATTGATCCTTGTGTTGCTTAACAGTGTAGATTACGTGATACTGACTAAACATTTTAACTCAAAACAGGTAACAGTTAATTTTATATACTAAGATTTCAACTGTTGGAAGTGAAACATGGAGATGAAAAATTATTGAAAATTACTTGAGAATGATCTGTCAATATGTTGCTGTAATTGTAGCAAGGTTTTGAAATGTAGGTGAAATGAAGGTGTTGATGTAAATGTAGCAAGGTGTTAAATTTAAAATTAAAATGTGTTTTAATAAATGGAAAAATGAGGTTTGGTGGGAAGGTATTTTGGATAGTGGTGTTTATGAATTTAAAAAGATGTTCTTTGTAGTAACATGGTGTACTTAATATTTTTATTCTTAATAACTATGGTTATTAATAGTAATTTTAAATACTGATTTTGAAAGATATGAATAATGTTAAAATTTATTCACTTTGAAGTTATAAGTTTCTGTTTTGTCGTAAATTTTAAATTTTAATATGTCTGCATTTTAAATTTTTAAACTAACGTCTAGATAATTGGTCCAGTTTGATGTATATACATTTTCAATTAGTTGTAGATTAGGTGGATAAAAATTAAAGTTTAATACAAGTGCTTCATTAGTAATTCCAAAATTAATTAGATCATCAATAAATCTATACATGATATGACTGTTGAAAGGGTGCTGAATTTCTTAAAAATAGAGATAAATGTTGGCCAGTATTGTGGATGAGATTCCTCCCTGTGGTATTCCCTTATTTAATTTATATATATAATTTCCTTGAAATATATACTGTTTGAACAGAAGGAATTTTAATAATATTTTGAATTTTGGAAAAGAGATGTTTTTTGATTGAGTGAATTTTGCATATAAATTTTGTATGACTTTATATAAATCATTAATATCAATGTTATCAAAGAGGTCTTTGAAATCGAAAGTTTTAATATAATGTTTGTAAGGTAGTTATTATAGGTTATTAATCAGTTCTAAACAATTTTTGATTATATGTGTTTGTTGTGTAGTAAAATGATATATTGTATATATAATATATATATATATATAAATATATATACGAGGGTCACACTGAAATTTTTGAGACAGGGCAGACGATATGCGCTAGAAAAAAATTATTGGTCGGATATTTAAATTTGAAATTTTTTATGTCCGCAGACGATAATTTGTGGCAACAATTACAATTTAGCTATCGTAAAATAAATTTTGAAAGAAAATAAAAAGGAGTTCACGCGAGAGCATTATCGAGTTATGATTTTCTATGATTTTAAAGTGAGGCAAAATCAGGAAGAATGTATTCAACGTCTACAATTAGCATTTGAAAATGATACTCCATCTCGTGCCACTGTATTCAGGTGGTTTACAGAGTTTAGAAGAGGTCAAAATTCTTTTCTGGATGAAGAACACACAGGAAGACCTTTGTCAGCTGTAATACCAGAAAATGTGTCGGCATTCGAAAATGCTAATCGATGATAATCGCTGTACCTAACAAATGATGCAGAGGAAACTTCACATTGGATCCGCAGCTATACATAAAATTATTCATGAAGAAGTGCATATGAAAAATTAGTTTGTCTTTGGGTCCCTCATAATTTAACAGAACACCAAAAAGCGGAGCGTGCCAGAATCAGTAAAGAAACCCCAAAATTACCTAATGATGGTGGACACTGCATTATTTCTAAAATCATAACGGGTGATGAAACGTACATACCGTTTTTTGACATTCTAACATATCAAGAAAGTAAAGTATGGGTCTTTGAGGATGACCCCAAACCAAGAATCGTGAAAAGACAACGACAATGAAAAAAGTATAATGTATGCCGTATTCTTCAGAAGTTCAGGTGTGATCAAATTCTTAAAGCTAGAGAGACAGAAGACAGTTACAGCTAACTCGTACACCACTAAGCGTCGTCCCGAAATTCGTCAGGAAGTGAATGTTAGGGGACTCATGCTTCACCATGACAATGCATCTTCTCATTCAGCAAGAATGACGGTCATATTTCTTGAACAGGAAAACATCAAAATGGACATCCACCCTATTCTACTGATCTTGCTATGTGTGACATTTGGCTATTTTTCAATCCAAAAAACATTTACGTGTGCGTCGTTTTTATTCCGAAGATGAGATTGATGAGGCTATAAAAGCATTCTTGTCATCGATTCCAAGAAATGGATGACTTGAAGCATTTAATCTTTGGAAAATTCTACTACAAAAGTGCATTGATGTTGGAGGAGAGTACTTTGAACACTCCTAAGAGTTGGTAAGTTTAACTTGTGCCACTTAGCCTTATCTCAAAAATTTCAGTATGACCCTCGTATATATATATATATGATATGTATATATATATATATATATATATATATATATATTTACACACACATATATATATATATATATATACGTATATATGTACATACATACATATATATGTGTATATATATATATATATATATATATATATATATATATATATATATATATATATATATATATATATATATATATATATATATATATATAATTGAAGATTTTAATGATTACTTGTAATATATATACTCGAGAAATACCAAAGAAAATTGCTTGTAAACTGAAGGTAAAGGTAAAAAAATTGCAAATCAGAAGCCTAGTGTAGCACGATGAGCTATGCAAGAATTGAATAAATGGAATCTAGTGAATATAAAAGGAATAAAATGAATATGAAAAGCATTTCTGAAACTATGTACGTTATCAAGGGCCATACATGTTTCATTAATGCTGATTCTACGTTTCTGTTTACACAACTGTAAAATGTATTACAGAAATAATGTATATATATATATATATATATGCTTGAATATTTATGTATTTATTTTAAATTTATGGTAATTTTAGCATCGGTTTTTCAGATTTAGCATATGCAAATTCCCGTTTTCAGGTTGTATAAAGCTCATGTCTGTCAATTCTTTAACATTTCCACTGATGATGGACATTGATGTCTGAAAGCACTATAGCACTTTAAAATGCAATTTTACTCCCTATACATCAAGATGGTGTTTTAAATACAGTTTACAAATACTTGTAGCTTTTGATAGAAAATATTTGATATTTTTTAGTAGTGTTTACCTTACTTACGAATTTTGAAATTCAATTCACATTGGTCATAGAAGTCTAATTCTATTCAACTTTCAGTCTTTGCAGGATTCACCACCAGATTGGAACTACATTCTTGGCATGGTGTATTTTCCAATCATTTACTTGCAGCTTATTCTCTCCTTGTTCGCAGATGACAAAAGTTTTACTTCTCTTGAGGTGAAGATTAGATTTATTTCAGAAGCATTTTAATTTCTAGTTATATAATTTATGTTTGCATGGTTTTAATTTTTACATTATTTTGGTGACACTTACCTTCTTTATTCTCATATCCGAGAAACCTCTTTTTGGTTGATAAAATTGACATTTAGGATATTTCAATTTAATGCTTTCGTTTTCACAAATAGAGCAGGATTTTGAGATGTACCAGATATTCATCCAAACTTTGAGAAAATACTATACCATCAAAATAATTAAGGAGAATTTTAATCTGATATTTATACAAGATGATTCTAAATAATGGGGCAAAACTTTAAGGGGTGATAGAACAGACCTAAATAAGAACTTTTCGTCATACAATGCATGATCGTGACGCACGCTGTTAAACGCTAGAGAGCGCTTTCCAGCGAGCGCATTAAGTGCACGTTGCCGCACTTGTCGTCAGTTCTACCGTAGAATTCAGAAGGAATGGATCATAAGTCAGGATAAGGCTGAAATGCATTTCATGTATGGAGCTGCGCACGGGAATGCAAGGAAAGCCCAAATCCGTATGTGGTTCCAACACGACGGAGCACCACCTCATTTCAGCGTGGCTGTGCGAAACGTCTTGGATGCAGCATTCCCAAAATGATGGATTAGTCAGGGTGGTTCTATCACTTGGCCGGCATGATCGCCCGATCTCTCATGTCTGGACTTTTTCCTATGGATTCATATGAAAGTATCATCTACGATAGCCCCGTTGATTCCGATGAGGACCTTGTTGCCAGGATTTCTGTTGCTGCTGTCGCTGTACAAGAAATGCTTAGTGTTTTCTCAAATGTACGACGATCACTACGTCGTTAGTGTGAGGCCTGCATTCATGTTGGCAGTCGCTGTTTTAAACATCTTCTGTAAGTTATCCATTGCAATTTGTTTTGTAATTGTTCGATTTCTTGTTTTGAATAGCTTCTGTAAGTTGTTTCCTAAAATGTGTTCCATAATTTCTTCACTCTCTACATACCCCCTCTGTCATTCTTGTGTTCGATCATTTCGTACAACAGTAAGTGTTAACCCCTATTGCTTAACCGCTTGAGTTACGACCGTGCATTGTATGACGAAAAATGCTTGTTTAGGTGTGTTCTATCAACCCTTAAAGTTTTGCCCCATCGTTTTGAATTCCCCTGTATAAAATTTGCCACTAAAATAATTAAGAGCAAATTCAATCTGATATTTATTTAGGATTTATCTTTAGGGTCCTTTGAAAAACAACTGATAAATTTTTCAACCCAAAAGGGAGTCTTAGTGGCGGCTACTTATAGAGGTTAAAATTAGCTGTGAAGGCAAGTTTTTTGATGATACATACATGTGATAGTTTACATGTAAAAGGGGTCATTTGCTCGAAAATTCAAAACTGAGTTTAGGTCCTTGTAACTTGTAACAAGTAATGTTACGACGTATTCTCTTGAAGTCGTGGGGTACTCTCAGGATACAAGAATGAGTCCAAATTTCTGGATAACTAACATGCTTATTTGGGACACGCATCATTAATGCGCATCATTATATCAGCGTAAAGAGGGACAATATGCAACAACTGTCAGGTACAGTAAAACAACAATTAAATGCTTCACTAATTTCACAAAACAGTTGACACTATTCTCAAAACATTGACATATCTCACAATTCAATGTACCTCATATCACGTCAACTGCTCTCCCACTGAGTGATGACTCCGTTTTGTGGACTCTCCATAGAAACGTCTGGAAATCTCTCATATCACATAGAATATTGGTTATTTTGAGATGTTTCTCGAAGCTTTGGTAAGTAACCAAATGTCGCCAAATTGGCAATAAATCGCCAAATCTGGAACCTTTCTTCGAACTCGTGGCAACCCTAGACTCACGTCATGGGGAAGGATGCATGTACGGGTGATTTCTCTGTCTGGTTCTCAAACGAAGGCTCCAGTGAGGGAATATTGCACGTTCGCACATTGCCCCCTCCTTTATATACTCTCTATAGAAGGGGTTCTTATCTGGCAGAATATTTGTCTCATCGAGAATGTTCCCAAACATCGAAATGTCTACGGAAGTCGCCAAATTGACGATAAATTACCAAATCTGATAAACCTGAATCGATAATCCTGTTATGACACACCTAAATTCACGTCATGCTAATGACTGTCTGTACAGTGTTTTTCCCTTTGGACTCTCAAAAAAGCTTCTAGTGAAGGCACTTGTCCTGCTCTTAGCAGTAAATCATTGATTTGCATAACTTTAAATAAGACAAATAAAGTATAAAAAATCGACGGCAGTTCGATGTAGCCGAGATGGTTTTGCGTGAATAACATTCTGTAAAATAAAACATCACTAAAGTTCAATAAGTTAAATTCAATTGTTTTAGACTCATTTGTTTCGTTTACATCAAAATATCAAATTGCTTCAATAACTTGCTTGAATATATATATTAAATTTATGCAATATATCTAACGCCATTTTAGATTCAAGTTAATCTATAAATTTGTCTGGAGGCACATAAATACGTATATTTTCACCTATTCAGTTCAAAACGTATGAATCATTAAACATATTTTCAATACCTAAGTTCATTTAACAGAATAATATTTTTAAACTAAGTAAAATATCTCATACTTATGCACCACAATTTCACAAAGGAGTGAGTAAACAGATTGAGCTACAATCAATACTCAGGCTATTTTGATTATTACAGCTTTCCCACCTACTGGAAAACCCAGACTGAAATATGAAAATAATAACCACTAAATTTCGAAAACTTAAGAGATCGATCCGAAATCTAATAGAAAATTTTATAGGGTGATCCAAAATCTAATTTAAAATCTTATAGGATCGATTCAAAATCTTATAGGGATTTCAAAGAGCTACAAATTTTTGCTTATTGTTCATAGCTAGCATTTTCTTTGATATATAAACATTACAAACTTGAAAAATGTAATCTTCAACTTGTTATGGCGAATATTCGAAAACCGTAAGATCTTTTTTTTAAAGATAAATACATATTTAGTACATTTCCTAATACATATTTTTGTCGCTTTCTATGTATATCTATCTTTTAGAATTTCGAAGATATTTCGGATAAAAGTAAGAAAAATGAAAAAAAAAACATTCACTTAAACAGATCCTTTCTTTCTTTTGAATTTTTTTAAAAAAAGTTAAAAATATTAAATCATTGAAATTTTTATATACATATTCATGATCTGTACCCTATTTTTGACAAAACAGAAGAAAACATATTTACATTTTTATCTATTAGGTTCGGATATAATGTGTTTGCATTTTTCGTAACCTCCCGTTTTTTCCTCCACAGAACACCGAAGATTGATTTTATTCCCATCAAATTTGTATAACGAGATAAATAAGGAGCAATTTCGTATAAGGAGATGTTTTCAAGATATTTTAAAATTTTGTTGAAATGCTTGTCGTTTGCAACACTGAATGTGTCTTTTTAATTTCATGTAAATTTAATTATAAATTAAAATTTTACACACATTGCGTATTAAAAATATCAGATCAATCCAATCCTTGACTATCCCATATAAGGAATAATAAATTTACATGCGTAATAACTTAATAACTAAATACTTTAATTTTATCACTAATTTAATAATTTAATTAATAAATTAAAAAAAAATATTTAATAATTTGATAATTTCATTAATAGTTAATTAATAATCTAAAAGTTAAATACGCTTAATAATTTAATAACATTATTATTAAAATTTAAAATAAGTTTAATTAAATTAATGATTTAATTAATAATTAATTAATAATATAAAAAGTAAATATGCTTAATAATTTAATAATTAAATATTTTAATTTGATTAATAATTGTATTAATATTTATAATAATTTAATTCATAAATTTAAAAATTAATTTAATTAATAAATTGATAATTTAATTAATATTTAATTAATACTTAGAAAATTAAATATGCATAATAATTTAATAATCTAATTATTAAATTTAAAATAAATTTAATTTCTAAATTTAAAAATAAATTTAATAAATTAATAACTCAATTAATATTTAATCAATAATTTAATAATTAAACATACTTATTAATTTAATAATTAAATATATTATTAGTAATTTAATAAGGAATCACAAATTTACCTGCTTCAGAAATGGCACAACTAAAATAATTCAATTCTTTTTAAAATAATGAAAACTATTTTCGGGAATGAATAATAACATTAAAATTCTAAAATTCCTTGCCTTTATGAAAACAATGGAACATTAATTTACAACATAGGAAAGGCAGAGCTGTGAGATACACACATAGGTAAAACTATAGGGCCCAGGTAGGGTCCGGTACACCATAATAAATGTGACTTTCTAATTTTTATCACATATATTAAAAATCCACCATATTTCTTTTCCATTACTCTCATTCATTTACAGACAATAAATTTTTACTTTTACTTACTATAGAATGTAATATAAAGTAATGCTTTCACGAAGATTTTCGATTTCGAGATTTTGAAGCCAAAATAAGTTTTTAGACCTCCTGAACACGCTTTCTCTATTTTTACAGTGATGTCCGTGTGCCTGTCGTCTGTCTGTGGACGGTTTCTTGTATACATGACATCTGCCGCAAATATTAAAGTATTTTCACGAAACTTTATATTAGACTTTGTTATCAAAAAATCTAAAACTAGCTAGAATGTTTTTAAATAGGAGTAAAAATAGCGTCGATGAAATTTTTGTGTTCATGATGTCATTAGCCCCCCCCCCCTCGAGGGTTTATAGTATCAAACATACTGTCAATCGAAAGATTTTTTTCAAACCCTTTAAAATGAAGGGTATTATACTATAATTGTGATCATTTGAATCAATAATACAGTTTTTCTTCTAAATTTGCGAAGCTTGAAAAAAAGAAAACGTCACAAGCTACTTAAAATGGATTCTGATATGAGAAAGCTGAATTGAGTCAGACGCCAATTAAATTTTTCTCCATAATACTTTAACGTGGTATGTATAATTCTATTATTTGATGTTTAAATTATAAAAAGAAAGCCAAACCTTTGCATAGCTGCAAGTAAAATCCTACATGGGCATCCAATGAAAATGTACGCATTGCTGCAATTATCGCCAGTGTTAATTTATTTACTTGTGTAATCACTTTTATTTGTTTTTAGTGGACCAATTATAAAGCTATATCAATATACTTCTGCTGGATGATAGATTAATATTTGCACAACTTAAGAGTTTCAAATTTCAAGTTATATCCTTTCTTAAATGGGGATGCAATATTCATTGAAAACAAATTAGACTTTTCTTATAACTCTATATTTCTGATCATTATGTCACCGATTAAAATAAATATACTTAATGTAATGAAAATTATTTTGAAATATATTATTCATATTATTCATTATTATACTCCCTGTAGTAAAGTTAAATATGTAATATCTTGAGAAGTGTTCATGATAAATTATAAACAATGCTTTCTATTTCATTCTGATTACAAATACTAACAAAAGATTTGCTTACCAAGCATTAGGTCATTTGCGAATTCGCTGTATCTATTAAATACTATAATTGCGTCTATTGAGATATGCTATATGTGATAACAAGTTTTACACTCTCATATTTTTGTTTCATTTGTTTAATTTTACTCTTATTTTCACTTATTTCCTTTTTGATTTAGCTAATTTTACTCTCTATCTCTTATTTTTTATTTTATTTTTTTGATTTAGCAAATTTTAATCTATATCTCTTATTTTCTTTTTTATTTAGTTAATTTTACTTTCTTTCTCTTTTTTTATTTAGCTAATTTTACTTTCTTTCTCTTATTTTCTTTTTGATTTAGCTAATTTTATTCTCTCTTATTTCCTTTTGATTTAGATAATTTTACTCTCATGCCCATATTTTCGTTTCATCTACTGGTTTTACTCTCTCCTATTTTCTTTTCATCTAGCAAATTTTACTTTTATTCTCATATTTTATTTTTATATAGATAATTTTACTTTTATTCTCAGATTTTCCTTTCATATAGATAATTTTACTCTCATTCTCATATTTTTTTTGATCCAGCTAAGTTCTCTAAAATTCTCATAACCTTTTTTCGTCTGGATAATTTTACTTTTATTCCCATATTTTCTTTTCATCTAACTAATTTTATTCTCGTTCTCATATTTTCTTTTCATCTAGCTAATTTTACTCTCATTCTCATACTTTCATTTCGTCTAGTAAATTTTACCCCTATTCTCATATTTTCTTTTCATCTAGTAAATATTACTCTCATTCTCATATTTTCTTTTCATCTAGCGTGGTAGCCCTTTAGACGAAGAACCGTTCGTGTCTGGTGTTCTATATTACTGGTTTACCAAGTGTGTATTATTTAATTTTATATACATATTAATAAAATTTGAGTTTATGAATTTCAGATTTTATTTGTCGTTTCAAATTTCCAATCAAAAGTATGCATAATTGAAGCAAGGAAACAAAGTGGCTCAACTTCTCAATATTTAGTCAGTTGAATCGAGGCACTGTAAATTCTGCATAAACTCCGAAATATATACGTATTTTATAAAACTCTTTAGTTGAATGCGATTTGTTTTTATCTGTCTGTCTCTCTATCTGCCTACTTTGTCTAAAGACAACTAACTCTTCAAGGGCATAACAAAATATTTTAAAATTTGAATATATGGTGTTGATAAAAGCTTTAACAGAATCTTATAAAAATATCACTGATATATATTTTTCGACGATAATTGCTTTAAAATTTAATTGATTTTATTTGAAGTTTATATATGTGGTGTAGATAAATGTTTTACAACCTAAGTTCGTTGTTAAACGTGTTCGGATAAAAATAACATATCATGTACCCTCTTTATTGATATATTTTGTGAAACTGTAACTCAATTAAAATTTAACCGAGAAATATGAAATTCGGAGATATATATATATATATATATATATATATATATATATATATATATATATATATATATATATATATATATATATAAACAAACACATATTTCAGCATTTTCTGAAGACAAATTAAAGTATATATATATATATATATATATATATATATATATATATATTTAATAAAAATAATAAAAACGGAAGTTCAGGAGTGCAAATCAGTGAACACAGTATGAAACCGCGGGCAATATAATAACGTGTATTTAATAGCAGAAAGTAAAAAGTAACGAGGAAGGGCTGTAAAAGTAGAGCACGGAAAGGCCAGGACAAGTAAAATAATCAATGAATAGTATATCTGCCAGAAACGTCTTGAAACGAATGTGCCCAACAATCTGTCTAGAATGTTGGGCACATTCTAGACAGATATAATAAAATCCGTTGTTTCTATGATTAACAGAAAAAAGACCAAAGAGGACAAAATTCAACTTAAAAATATAACATGCCACATAATCTAGTTCTTTATTGAAAATGTTGGTATAAAAATTGTCCGTATTGTGCCCTCATCACTGAAATATATTGTTTGATGATAACTCCTCTGATCATTTTGTTACTCTTTTTGATAAGACGTGTATTTTAACGTGTTGTAATTTCGATATTTTAGTACTTTAACATCGGTTTTCAAAAGAGTGGGGAAGCTGAAATATTTAAAATATCACGATTGTTGCAGCTCAATATATTCATTTATTTCTTGGTGAAATATGGGTGCATAAGCACGAGATATTTCATTTTGCTTAAAAAAAAATAGGAGGTTAAATGAACTTGGAGATTCTAAAGAGTTTAAAGATGATTGATGAGGATTGAACAGAATAATGGAAATGCATGTATTTATGTGACGACAGGGAAATTTATAAATTAACTTGAATGCAAAATCTTGTTGAAAAATTGTATAAGTTTTGTGCGCAAACTCTTGAATATTTCATTTCAAGGAAAAGTTGAATTGAACCAACTAATTCAAAGACCTCATATGTAAAAACCTTGCTGCCCCAGCCGGGACTCGAACCATGGATCTTCGTATTGGTCAGCCGACTCTCTCCCAATTTAGTTATTAGGGTTTGCTTTCTTTCAACCCAGACCGTCCAATCTTGCCGAAGGTGTTGTTATTGAGACCCAGACCGTCCGACCTACCAGAAAGGTGTAAGGTAACCGTTTGGATGGCCAGGAAGTCTACCCGAAGGTGTAAGGTAACTGTTTGGACGGCCGCGACAGTGCTACCAAATTTAGACCGGTGCCACCCAATTTAGTGGGAACGACATTCACAGGAACTGTACCCTCCTTCCCCTACCACCGACTTCTCGGAAGGACTGTCAGTCCCACATATTAAACGTACTCCAGTTAAATACCCTGAGTTCGTGAATTTTCGAACCAACATTACTTTGTGTATACAATAGTAGAATAAAGAAAAAACAAGGTCAGTGACACTGCCATATTTATCTCATATTATAAGATTTTACATTGGGAAGTATGCAATGAGTACTTTTTTTTCTTTTCAGAATCGTTTATAGAGGTTTGAAGAGGCCCTTAACCGTAAAAGACTTTTTACCTTTAGCGGTCAAATTAAAAGCTTCTTATGTGTATGGTGTTTTTTCTAAGCATTGGAGATTCCATTCGTATGTATACCTTTATTAATACTGTGGGATAAGAAACTGAAGAATTTTTATGGTTAAATTTTGCAAAATGAATGTAACCTATAATGCAGTGCTTGACAATTAATTGGACTGATCCCCATCACCTAAACTATTTTAACGCGAGGTGAGCTTAAAAATATCTTCCATTCTTATAAAAAAATATCTTCCATTATTCATAATTTCTCTTTAATTTTGCTGCAGTTTTTAGATGGCGTAGTTGCTGTAGTTTTTTAATCTTTGGGGGCGCTAAATTATCTTTTTGTATACAGAACAAGGTTATTTATTGAAAAGAATGTGAAAAGTCAGAATGTGCTTGTGCTTTCTGCTGATTTTATATTATATTTTCAGTTTTCTAATCATTAATTATATATATATATATATATATATATATATATATATATATATATATATATATATATATATATATATATATATATATATATATGTATATATATATATGTATATATATATATATATATATGTATATATATATATATATATATATATATATATATAGTATGTATATAAAAATATAAAATTGTAAATCCAATGTTAGAATGTAAGTAGTAACTCGTAATACACTATTCCAAAATTTTTCTACAAAATACAAAGAAATAAAAGATATTCAAACATAAAGAGGAAATTATAAAGCGTAATGTAGGTCATAAAGACAAAGACAATCAAAAAATTTCAAAGGTAAGGAAGTAAATAGGAAAACAAAAAAATCAAGCAAAAAAGCTTGCACATGGAAGAGCTTTAGGCTTAAGATAAGCTCATTTTGAAAAAATTCTTGTCAAGTCCATATATCTCCTCGAAATGAACACAAAAATGCTTGTTTCTGAAACACAAGATAGATTTTATCTAAAAACTTGTGTTATATGGACGACAAGCATATAGATTGGAAAAATAAAGGAAACATAAATACCTTAAAATACACTTCATTAGTACAAGTATATATATATATATGCATGTATATATATATATATATATATATATATATATATATATTATATATATATATATATATATATATATATATATATATATATATATATATATATATATATATATATATATATATATATATATAAAGACATAAATGGAGATATAAAAGAAGAAGGAAGGTAACGTAAAGTGCTCTTATATCTCCATTTATGTCTTTATATATTTTTAGTGTTTTATGCTGCTGTGCGCAAGTACACTAAAATTTATTTCAATAATTTTCTTTAGAAATCTTTCTATTTTTATATATATATATATATATATATATATATATATATATATATATATGTACTACTTTCCCGTATAGTATAATGAATAGGAAAAGTATCATGACGGAGTCGAAAATTCGAATCCAAATTTTTGACGAAGGAGCACGTTTGAAGCATCCCACAACTCGAATCGAACGCTTAAGGCGATGTGTGTGTGTGCGTGTATGAATATGTATATATGTACATATGTATGAATGTGTATGTATGCGTACTCATATATATGTGTTTTCATGAGCCTGTGGATGCCATATATCACGAACGAATGGGGGGTTTCGGACGAATTTGGTACGATTATTACCATCCTTGACTACTGGAACACTATTGATTTTAAATGTGATCGAATGTTTGGAAAATCCTCAAATTTTCGAATGAGTTTCTGAAAAAAATCAGGACATTCAATAATGTTAAGTAAAGAATCCATTGTATACGTAATATTTTAATCTAAAACGAATGATACAAACTATAGAATGCTAACTGGAATCGTTCTTGAGATAATATACGTTTTACAAACAAATGTAACTAAAAATTGCATAAAAATAAATAGTAGTTCAATGAACAGTAGTGCAAATAAATGTAATTAAAAATTATATATAATGAACAATGGTGATTCCTTTTATAATCTCTCTATAGGAACTTCTGGAATTCTCCATATCTCGAATGCTAATCGTTCTTTCGCGGTCTTTCTCGAACTTTCGGGAAGTCGCCAAATGCCGTCAAACTGACGATAATTCGCCAAATCTTGAAACCCTCCTTTGAACTATGAAATTCTGGAAACCCTAGACTTACGTCATGCTCACGTCATAGTGTTTTCTCCGTCTGGTCTTCGACAGAGACAAAAGAAAAAACGCCAGTGAGGGAATATTATACGTTCGCAACAATACATAGATATATTCCATAACATGCCACCACTAACCTCTATATAAAGCTCAAGGGATATGAAATTACCTTTATAAATCTAATAAAAAGATAATTGATATTTTCAAAAATAATCTGATATGTAAAAAAGGGAGGGGGAGGGGCGAGGTCGAAATTTTCTAGTTTAGAAAAACCTCGTATACACGTCTCACGGATAAATCTGACAAAATACAAGTAATAAACAGAAGAATACATGTTTAGACTGCATCTAATTCCGGACTACATCCGAGTTCAAAACAAATGTTATTTGTGCTAGCCTGTTGGAAAAAGTGAACGTGTGTTTTTGTTTCCAATTTTTTACGTATATTATTTGAAAAGTTAATTAGATTCAATATCATCTTCTATATAAATAAATAATGTTTTCCTTGTGAGGCTGTACTGCTTCATTTCATCTTGACTCAGTCTTACCGATTTGGTGAAATAAAATACTGCTTCTGACGAAGACAGTAACAAAACCGAGGTATTCAATATACAGTTTCACATGGTGATGTGGATATTTAAAGGAAATGATTAATGCTAGCGAGACACTAAAACTGTGCATTTGTATCAGTCCTATGTGGATATTCAAACGGGAGAATAAATGTTTTAGACTACGTATAAGTTCAAAATAAATATGCTTGTACACTGTCCGGAGGTATCTACCTTGCAGAGACGGTAAGAGCTTGCAATTTCGTCCCAGTAGCTCAACGGTAGAGCGTCGGCTGGCCAGTTCGGAGATCCAGGGTTCGATTCTCAGCTGGGGCATCAAGGCTCTTTGCAACTTCTTTTAGGACACGCCCGGTAAGAGCGCGAAAAGGAAAAAGCAGTGTGGTTGATGAACAACATATATTTACTTACAAAACATATAAAAAACTATTTACAAGTAAATAGAATGACAATTAAACTTTATACTCTTTCTTGGGTAGCAAACATAGTAAAACAACTAAAATGAGTCTTAAGGACTAAATTGCCCATTGTTGGAGTAACTCATTAGTACAATTACTTGCGTAGTTTAGAATTAAACTTATTTAAAGTCTGCTTTTACTTTCTCTTCTTTACATGGTAATACTCGCACATAGGAACAGTATTGGACTGAGGTCAAAAATTGCAAATCGAGGTATCAAAAGATCTACATGTTTCGGACACTTTAGAATACAAATACATTTTCAGCGTGACTTCCGTTTGTGTGTGCGCGTCTGTGCAGTGTATATATCCACTCCAGCTCAAATTGTACTATGAAATTTCTCAAAATTTGTTACGTAAGGCACTTGTTTTCCTGGTGAAAATATTCTTCTGTTTATTTATTTTGTCAGGTTTGTCTGTGAGACGTATATGCGAAATCCTAAGTGCAACTAGAAAATTTCATCCTCAGCCCTTTTTTCTACACCTCAGATGCATTTTTTTAGGGGGGTAGGGGGGGGGGGGTTAGAAGACAATTAGAATTTGAAATGGTTTTAAGTCATTCATAAAGAGAGTTAAGCAGTTTAAAGGTAAGCAAGCCATTTTAATATGTCTAACTATATATTTGACCGGGTTTTCTTAATATTTTTCAGAACTGAAACTGATGTTCCGAAAATCAGTCTGTCTCGAACTTTATGGAAATCAGTATGGCCTTGGCTGACAGCAGGTTTCATTTTGGATATGTTCTTCGTGTCAACTCTTTTGTTGCTTCCTTTATTATTAGAGTAAGTAAGTGATTTGAATAATAATTATTAATTTATTTTGTACATTTCTGAATTACATGTTTGAAAAGTTGATACATGCTTGAAAAGCTCTCTAACAGGATTAGACAAGAAGTTTGCAAAAATCGTCTGGGAAAACTGAGATGATTTCATTTGCAAGTATGCGTATAAATCTTGTTGAAAACTTTGCACAATACATACTTTCGGGTTTATATCAACAGATAATTTATTTATTTCGTTACTAAAATGTGTGCAAAAATGCATCTCCAGTGTTTTTTTCTCGGCAAATTGTCACTCCAAATTATTACGAAACTTCCATTTCTAAGAATGGGTATGAATCTTGTTAATACATACTTTTGGTTTTATATCTGCAAAGTATTAATTTATTTCATTACTAAAATGTGTGCAAAAATGCATCTATGTCCAGTGTTTTTCTCAACAAATTGACATTCCCAAAAATGATGAAAATTTCATTTCTAAGAAAGAGTATGAATCTTGTTAAAAACATTTTACATATATATTTTCGGTTTTATATCAGCAAAATTCAGTGTTCTTCAAAAGTTAAGCACGGGGAATAAATTCTAGATATCTAAAAAAATTCTGCTTTGATTGACTGCATTTTTCACAAGAAGGTAGTCAATTGAATAATACTTATATGAGTATAATGATAAGAACGAAGAATATATAAATTTAGGTATATCTTTTACCCCTTATTTGCTTATTTCAACATTTAGTACACTCAGAAAAAGTTTTGTATGATATGCAAATAAACCAAACAAGCCTTAATAGAGGACTTGATCTTCCCTAACTTTGACACAAAACTTTCCATTGTTGTTCTTGTTACATCCCTTCAGTCACGTGATCCAAAGTAGCAGAATGCAATTACTTCCATTCTTATAGAATGGAAATTTTCAGCTCTTGACAGGGTAGACGGGCAGAGATAGATTGACCATAAGATTCCCAAAGATTTTTGATTGGATTGATGTCCTGAGAATACGCTGCAATTTTCTCAGTCCTTTAAGGAATATCACGCTTGTTACGCGGATTTACACGGCAACAAGATGTTAGAATGTAGATGCTACAACGTATTACGCACGGAATTCCATAAAATGCTTTCGATTTAAATAGTTTCTGTTGGGGGAAAAGGCTTATTTCTAATTTGGAATCTGGGGTCGTATATAACGCCCGCTGCCCAGGTGTACACGAGATAAGTCATTTGTGGGATACCCTGGTGCTGATTAGATTTTGGTACGATTCGGAAAAGAAGAATCTGTCTTTTATTTAGGAAATGGTCCTCAAAAATCGCCAAAATCTAAAATAAAAGACTACGTCTGCTCAAATGTATCAATTAAATGCCTGTTTTACACGTAATTTTTGACGAGGAAAAGAATAAGACCAATCCCATTACTGTAAAACTAACCATTCTCGAGATATTTTAGTTTTCGGCATTTTTATTGAGCCGCTTTGAAAAAACGTCGAGTTACCAAATAAAAACAAAAATTCAATTAAAAGTGCATATTCAACGTTGTTTATGCAATTAAACTCAATTTAATGAATTATTAAAGAAATAAAGAGAAAATGAATTTGAGTCTGTCGGGAAAGTCATATGCTGTCCACATCAGATTTTTTTCAGCTACTTTGTTGATCATTTTAACACAGAAAAGCCGCCATTACAGGCGTTCATGAGAATTCCAACTTCATTTCTAAAACATTCAGATACTTATCGTCTGCCGGAGCGTTAATTTTAACACTTTACAATAAAGTTGAAAAGTGTTTATGACTTTGTTCATTCTGTCTGTCTGTCTGTCTGCCCGTTAGCACGATAACTGCCGTAAAAATTACTTACCGTCTGAACAACATACTAAAATGAAATTTTAGTATGCTGTTCAGACGGTCTGTAGGACCTATGGGAATATAAATGAATAATATCACCCAATTAGTTTTGGATTGAACCCGGGTTGAAAAAATGAAATACATTGAACCCTATGGGACCTAATTTTTCAAACATTTTTTAAGCTGATTTAAAATTCACAAATTGCTTCGAAAATTTTAGGTAATATTCAAATTGTTCCATAAAATATATAAAAAAAATTTCAGCAAAATATATTCAGTTGTTTTTTAAATAAAAATTAAAATAATAATTACACCTCTTATATGAAGCGATCACGTGACCATGATATGAAAAGATCACGCGACCCACTTCAAAATAAAATATGGCATCCATCTTGTCTCAAAATCGTGATTTTTATTCTTTTTAATTCATATTGAGTGTTGTATTCTTCCTAAAAACGCTTTATTTTTGCTTAAATTCTGTGCATCTGCATACTGAAACAACTCAATGACAATATATTTGAGTTTAAATGATCATCCAAATTTGATTATTTCTACAACGAAACCTATTTTTCACTTATGTAAAATGTAAACAGCAAAATATGTAGGATGAGTTGTATAAGAATTGCTGTATTTTTTTAACGCAAAAGTATTTAGCTCATGGATCATATTCATTGATAGCTCATGGATCATATTCATTAGCTCATATTCATTGATTTTACAAAGAGAAGGACGATTTTTTTCGATGAAGTTTTAATCATAGAGTTTAATTACTTGTAGCTCCATGGTCTTAAGTTTTTAAATAAAACAAATTGTTTTAGTACTGTGATTAATGAAATGAATGGAAAAATGTTATGAATGAAATGCTGCTTTTATAGAGAGAGCCAGGCGTGTTATTTTTTCTATGACGTGATTTGAATGAATGTCAGTAGTTTTCGATGAAGTTTTCAAATATAATAAATTATTGTAGTATTATGATGATTTTAAAAATATTAGCGATGAATGAATGTATCGCATTTTAGAGATGTTTAAACCAGGCAATTTATATTTCAATGCCGTCATTTGAATGAAGTTCATTTTTTTCGATGAAGGTTTAAGTTTTCAATTATAATAAATTAATGTAGTATTGTGATAAGATTTAAAATATTACTTAGGAATGTATTGCATTTTAGAGATGTTTAAATAAAATTGCATTGAAGTTGGAAAGTGTTTCATAATCAATGCTTTAAGCATGATTGATCTTTTTTGTTGTATTTATATGTATATATATATATTATGATAACTATCAGGAACCTTACTCTGCATTACAGAACACTGATTCCCCTGAAACTTTCACTAACATGTTTGCAAATGTTTTACAGTATGGTTAAAAGACTTCTGAAATGAGTGTATGAAAAAAATTGAAGAAAATTATCCCATTTCGAAGATCTACATGATGTAATCCATCAGATAAATTCAAATAACTTTCAATCAAACTAATTTTAAAAGTACCAACACATAAAAGCTTGTTATTTCAACGTCTATTGTTTTTTTTTTGGCTACATATTTTTTTTTTCGTGTTTCAGTCGAATCATCGAGTTTGTCCAGGATGATTATTACCAGTGGAGAAGCTATTTCTACTGCGGATCCATATTTATAACTTCTTTTATTATCAAAACTATTCAGAATAATTGTGCGATGTACTTACTGTGTACCGCAGCGCAAGTGAAGTCTGTGCTTATTTCAGCTATTTTCCGAAAGGTAATGTTCAGTATTTTTCTATTCTCACTATAGCAGTTTTGATTTTAATAATATGCCTATTACTTTCCCTGCAATGCACAGGGAAACGGTAATTCATAATGAAAGTATTGAAATCATGACAAATATCACAACTCAAATTTTCGACGGATCTACACGTTTTCGGACCTCTCGAATACGAAAAAACTTTTTTTAACGTAGCATATGTGTATGGGTGTATGTGTGTCTATGTGTATATCTATGTGTGTGTCTCTTTGTGTGTGTGTGTGTATGTGTGTTTGTGTGTGTGTGTCTTTTTGTGCGTGTGTGTGTGTGTGTGTGCGTGTATGTCTGCACAATGTTTTTATCCACCCTAACTTAAAAAACTAATTGACCATATTTCACGAAATTTTATAGGTAATAAGTGACCCTGGTGCTGATTAGATTTTAGTACGATTCGGGATAAAAGAATCTGCTGTTTTTTGTGAAACGACCCGGAAAAATTGCCATTATCCACTCTAGCTGAAAAACTAACGAAACAAATTTCACAAAATTTGGTGGATAAGTCACTTGTGGGATATTCTGGTGCTGATTGGATTTTGGTACGATTCGGAATAAAAGAATATGCTTTTTTTTTTTTTTTTTTGCAAAATGGTCTGCAAAAAAACGTCCAAATCAAAAAATAACAGACTACGTATGCTCAAATGCATCCATTAAATGCTTGTTTTATATGTAATATTTGACGATAAAAAGAATAAGACTAACACCATTACTCTAAAATTAGCCGTTCTTGAGATAATTTCGTTTATTCGCATTTATGATACGCCACCTTTAAAACATACGTCTAGATACCTTGAAAACTGAAATTGAATTAAAAATGCAAATTCAGTACCATTTTAAATAATAATACGTATTATTTTGTGCAATTAAAAACTTAATTTAATGAATTATTAAAGAAATAAAGATAAATTGAATTTGAGTCTTTTGGGAAATTCATGTGTTGCTCATATTATTTTTTTTTATTTAAGAGCATTGTATTGTTATTACCATAGGCACAGCCAGGATTTTTAAAAACTTATACTAACAGAATCGGCTTGTAGGGAGGGGGAGGGACATTCCCAAAGCTATTTAGTTTCCAGAAATTTATTTAATTTTGAATTTGCAAAGTCCGCTTCGATGATAAGAGCTTGCAATTTCGTCTCAGCTTAACGGTGCATCTTCTGCTGGCCAGTTCGAAGATCAAGTGTTCGATTCCCGGTTGGAGCAGCAAGGCTCTTTGTAAGTTCCGGATTTAAGCAAATTTAATTAGTCTAAAATGTTACGTGGCTTCAGTTTTGTAGACACCATTAAATTCCGCCAAATTTTAAAGCGGAAATTTGCTATGAAGATTTCGAAAATTTTGTGTTTTGTTGGTTCGTTATCTAATGTCTTGCACTGCGAACTTTTAAAACGTAAATTTAAAATGTATGTTAAACGGAGCAAAACACGCAAAGGGTATGCATACGTTGCTGGCATGCAAAACGAAAAACAAAATTTGAAGTAAAATTAGTCAAAATACAAGAAAGGGCAATTTCCTATTATACCCTTCATCAGTGGCGAAGTCGCTGATGAAAGGGGCATTAGTGTCCGAAGACGTTATGTGCGTGTGATTTTGTACGTCGTAAAAAGGAGATTTTAATAAATTACTTTTAAACCTATTTTTTAGTTGTCTTTGACGTTACATTATAATTAGTTGACGTGTTTTCATACTATTTTATTAAATTATATCCCTTTTAAAGCTCTTCAAGGTTATATAATTGGATTAATTATATAACAGGAGGTATTAATTTTCGAACTATAGGACATAATTTCGATATTTTAATATTTTGACCTGTTAAATTTTTCCAATAGGAGGGAAAGCTGATACATTTACAATGCCCCGACTGTTGAAGCTTAATAGGTTTGCCAGCTTATTGGTGCACAAACACGATATACATGAAAGGATCAAAAGTTCTGATACTGTGCTGATATCTTCAACCCTAATTGGAGGAGAGAGGAACTATTTTACTGTGGCGAAGAGGCGCATTTGACGCGAGATGTGAAAAGGAAGAAGCTGGTGTTTCTCCAAACAATGCGTGTCAGTGAACTGTAATCGTTCGCGTTCGTCGAAAACGGAAATGGCGTTTGAAGAACAACGTGTTAATATAAAATTCTGCCAGCGTTTGGGGAAATCGCCGACAGAAACAGTGCACCTGCTACAACAGGTGCAATATTCACACGTTGTTTTTCAAAAGCCATTTCCGAACGCGAACGACTACAGTTCACGACGCATTCTATGAACGCGAACGACTGCAGTTGACTGACATGCATTGTCTGAAAAAAAACTGCATTGCGGACCTGCTTTTTCTTTTTCATATCTTGCGTCACATGTGCCTCTACACCACGGTAAAATAGTTCCCCTCTCCTCCAATCAGGGTTGGAGATATCAACACAGTCTCCGAACTTTTTGATCCTACCTTGTATTTTAATTTGTTTCAAAGAAACGAGGAAGTGGAACCGGGGGGAGCCTAAAGATTCTTAATGATTGATGAGGCTTGAAGGGAAGAAATTGATCTATGAAATTCTAGTATGTATTTGTGTGCCACTAAGCAAGTTTATAGATTCACCTGAATTTCAAATCTCGCCAGATATATTGTAAAGTTCGGTTTATATGGCAGCACGTTAGTAAAAATAATTTGATATTTTGGCGTGGAATCTATAGTTGGGATACAGTTTGTGAGAAATTTGTAGTCCTTTGAAAGCAATAAAACGATATATAATTGCATTTCAGATAAAAAAAATTCTTAATTTTCGAAATGTAATAATTATAATTTCGATATTTTAATGTTTTGATCTATTTTGAAAAGGTAACTCAAATTTCAATATTTTTTTATTTTGAACAGTTTTGAAACTGTCTAAAATAGACAAACCACCCGCAAAGATGTTTTTTAAATTTAAAACCACTTCGATTCCATCTGACTGAAATCGCAATCGATCTTTTATTTATTGATTTATTCTATTTTATTTTGTTTGTTTATATATTTTTTATTTTATTTATTTATTTTCTATATATGAATCATATAATTATCGAAATTTGAGACACCGATTTTGAAAAGGTGACTCACATTTCTGTATTTTAATATTTTGAACAGTTTTGAAAGTGCCTAATGATGACAAACTACCCAAAAAGGTATTTTTTAATTTACAACCATTTCGGTTCCATCTGACTGGAGCCACCGTTATTTTTTTTTTTTTTTTTATTTTATTTTATATGTTTATTTACTTTTTGGCGACATTTTTAACAATTGGCGTCTTTTCTTTGATATGGTATTCCATGTGATAAATAACGTAAATGATCCTTTCAGAACTTACTGTTATCAAGTTCCTCTCGCAAGAATTTCCCAAGTGGGAGCATCACGAACTTAGTCTCCGTGGATGTGGAGAGGATAGCAAAATTTGCCTTGTATTCATCGACATTAATTTCTTCGCCATTTTGGGTAGTTTTCCTCATTGCTTTCATGTGGCAGTACTTGGGTCCATCCTGTTTGGCTGGTGTGGCTGTGATGGTTCTCTTAATACCTCTCCTGTTCTTTACATCAAGATTGAGCAAGAAGTTCACGGTAAGTTTCAATATATATAAGTGCTCTACAACCTGAAATGCGTTTGCGATTTTGACATTTCTTGGCAGTGATATGCAATACTAGAAGCTGCTTATAATGTGTCCCAATTTACCAAGAAAAGTGTTTTCAATACATCAATATAAGTATATATATATATATATATATATATTTGAAATATGTAATAATAAAAATTATGTAGTAATAAATAAATAAAAAAAGAATTCAAGTAATATTAACATCACCATACAAGCAAATTCACGGCCATAATGCTGATAAGAGAAGATAACAGCACCAGCCCAAATTCGATGATTTGTCAGAGTTAAATTCCTCTTCAGGTCTGAGTATTTAACTCTAACTAACCCAAACACATGCCTGTTTCAGATAGAGCAATAGTACATTACTATAAATACTCCAACCCAGACATACAGGCATCAAAAAATGAAAAAATGAAAATAAGATACATTAAGAAAATTTGTATTACCATGCGGCATGAACCCTTCTTCTTTTGCATGAACCCTTCTTCTTTTGCATGAACCCTTCTTACTTTTTTTTTGCTATGTTGGGTCTTTCATATTTTTTTATATATTTTTATATATATTTTTATATATAATTATATATTTATTAATGATTTTTATATACATTTATGCTCACGTCCTTTTCGATAGTATTTTATCATTCCATTAATTATTCCTCTCATCCTCCTTTGTACCATAATAGCGATAAGTTACCTACTGTTTTTATTTTATTTGTCTTGGGCTATAGTTACTTAGGTTAACACTTATATGTAACGAATGTGCTATCGATGGGTTTTTTGTGCTTGCAGCAGTTTCTGCATACTATATAGATTTTGCTAATAAATATCAATTTTTTTATTTATATCAATTTTATATATATATATATATATATATATATATATATATATATATATATATATATATATATATATATATATATATATATATATATATAAAAGCCAGTAAACAAATTCAAATAGAATTCCTATGCATATCCACAAAATCAAAGGCACTACTCAGGAAAAAGCGCCAAGCCGCTCTATACTCCGAAGCAGAATGTAATCCAAGAAAAAGAAGAATTAAAGGAACTTGGGATAACCAAATGCTTTGCATTTAATGGTTGGGGAGGATTGCGACTCCCCCTCCCGTTTAAAGCTGCTTTTCCAGCCTAGGCAAACGCTCACGGTACCAATACAAAGCAAAGGTTGGTCCCCATTGCGTGCTAATACGAAGGCACCCGAATACGGAAGAACAAGACCAACCAAACAGAAGGAAACTGGACCAAAAGTGAATCCTGCCCATATATAAGATAGCGAGTTGGGCAGGATTCATTTTTGGTCCAGTTTCCTTCTGTTTGGTTGGTCTTGTTCTTCCGTATTCGGGTGCCTTCGTATTAGCACGCAATGGGGACCAACCTTTGCTTTGTATTGGTACCGTGAGCGTTTGCCTAGGCTGGAAAAGCAGCTTTAAACGGGAGGGGGAGTCGCAATCCTCCCCAACCATTAAATGCAAAGCATTTGGTTATCCCAAGTTCCTTTAATTCTTCTTTTTCTTGGATTATATATATATATATATATACATGGTGATTATAATTAAAGTTCCCGGTTTGAAAATGGTCTCAAATAAAAAGCACTGGTCAGAATGATTTGAAATTTTGCGTGAATACTCGTGGAGCAATGGAATTTTGTTTGGTGAAGAAAAAAACAGTAGTTCAAAAAGTCGCCGCTAGGAGAGTAATTGGCGTTTTACTACACTATAATGCAATACATAAGTAATTAACGTTGATTTACTCATTGGCTAATGACGTAATAAATGCTCAATATGCTGTCCTTCGAATATTGAATTAAAAGTCGATCTTTCATCATCATATGCATGCAAGTAATGAAAAAAATTTTCATCCATTGAAACAATATTAAATTCTAAGCAAACGTAAGCCGTATCTTTTTTCACAAAAAGTGGATTAACTTGTTTTGCACAATTGCTCTTCAAATGCTGCTGCAAATTTGCATAAGACAGTGACGTTGCAATAAACGTTTACTATAAAAAAGGAAGAGCGGAACTTGTTTCTCATAACTTAATGAAAAATCTCTATTGTTCTGTCGCAATGACTCTATTATTAAAAGATCGTGCTCTTCTTGTCAAATTGTTTTATGAGAATAACAACTCTTGTTTAGTAGCTCTTAGAAAGTCCAGAACGTTGTTAAAAGTTAAAATCTGGTCCTCTGTGTGGCAAAAGTTTGCGCAAAATGATTTTAAAATTTGAAGAGACTGGTTCTTTGGACATCAAACCTGGCAGGGGACGGAAAGCAGTCGATGGAGAGATAGTGGAAGACGTAGCTACAACGTTAGAAGAAGAACGTAACTCTAATGCATCTACGAGTGCACGTGGAATTGCCCGATCATTAGACGTACCCTCCAGTACGGTGCAAAAAATTTTTGAAACATATTTTGAAATGTTATCCTTACAAACTGACCCATGTTCAACAGTTGCTACCTGCGGACAATGTTGCACATGAAATATTCGCACTTCAGTTTCTGGCTCAGATACAAGTGGACGATGAATGACCCTGGAACGTTTTGTGGATTGACGAAGGAAGCACACTTCCATCACCACGGAACTGTTAATACGCAAAATTGCAGAATCTGGGCAACCGAAAATCCACAGGAACTACGCCAGGTACCTCTTCATTCCCCCAAAGTCACTGTGTGGTGCGAATTTACAGCAGCGTTTATTATCGGGCCTTTCTTTTTTGAGGAAGTTGGTCCTCATGGCCCCGTCACCTGTTCTGTCAATGGCCATCGATATGAACGTCTTTTGAAAAGTCACGTTATACCCACACTGCAAGAGCGTCAGGGTATCGATAACACTATTTTTATGCAGGATGGGACTCCACCACATATCGCAAAACCAGTGAAGCGGCTAATTCGCAGTCATTTTGTGCAGTCATTTTGGAGATGACAGAATAATCAGCCGCCATTTTCCTGATGACCAGCACGTTCACCTGACCTCAATTCATGTGATTTTTGGCTTTGGGGGCATCTTAAGAATGTGGTGTTTAATGGACAGATTACTAATTTAGCGGAACTTAAAGCTAGCATCACGCATCACATCCACAACATCTATACAGAAAGACTCAAATCTGTTGTTGAACACGCTATTTTGCGCTTTCAGCTTGTTTCAGAATGCGAAGGACAGCATATTGAACATTTATTACGTCATTAGCCAATGAGTAAGTCAACGTTTATTACTTTTGTATTGCATTCTAGTGTAGTAAAGCGCCAATTATTCTCCTAGCGGCGAATTTTTGAACTACTGTTTTTTTTTCACCAAACTAAATTCCATTGCTCCACGAGTGTTCACGCAAAATTTCAAATCATTCTGACCTGTGCTTTTTATTTGAGACCATTTTCAAACCGGGAACTTTAATTACCTGTATATATATATATATATATATATATATAAACCTTAAAAACGTCCTTAAATAATTTAATCCAGTTTTACAATTTTTTCGGTTTGATTAAATACAATTGTTTGCCTCCTCCATTTTTCTAAATCTAATGTTCACAGTACATCATAAATTTATGTCATCTTTTTTAGAACAGTTTTTTTTTTATGCTTGATGCTGTAATTTTTAATTGAAGTTTATTCGCTCAGATTGGACTAAGATTCGAAGCAAACACAATTGAGTTTATAATTATTTAGAAGATCATTATCGTAAAATAGTTTGTCTTATTTTGCAGGGAAGACAGATGGAAGTGAAAGATCTTCGTCTTAAGTGCATAAATGAAATCCTTAACGGGATCAAAGTAAGGAATGCTTTCAAGATTTTCATTTTTCAGTAATTTAGAAAGGTACTACATTGAAAAGGTAATTCTAGTGAGAAAATGTGCCATTCTACTAAAATTAATGAATTATTCTATGGACAAACGCTATTTAATGTAGATACATGCATTGTGTTTTACATATTCGGAGAAATTACAGAGTTTCAGCTCTCTACACGTTCTGAGAGCCGAGAACGAGCCCGTTAAAGTGTTGAATGAAGGAACAGAAAATGTGCCTCGTGTGAAAGACCGCAAGTAAACTATTTATTATATGCAATATCTATTTGTTGTACTAATATGTACCATTTTTTTCGTAGATTTTGAAATTTTATGCCTGGGAAGTTCCTTTCTCTTCCAAAGTTCTGAAAACAAGGAAAGAAGAAATCAAATGGATTCGATATTCTCAGCTCTATTATGTTGTCATAAGTTTTGTTTTAAACTGTACTCCAATGCTTGTAAGTCTTGTTCCTGTTTCATTTATTCGTGTATTGGAAACGTAAGTTTTAGTAAAAATAAATCGCTCAAACTGCTGCAAAAATAGCTAAAATGTAAAATATCCATTAAAATACAACATAATACACATTAGCATTGACCGAATATTGATACTCTAAAAATTCCCAAAAAATACTCTACAAAAAAGAAAAGCCCTTTGGAAAATGGAAAATGCTTTTCAAGAAATGAAAAATATTCTCTCAAAAAGAAAGCCCTTTGGAAGATACCCTGCAGAAAATTAATAAAAGCTCTCAAAAAGAAGAGCCCTTTAAAAAATGCCCTTAAAAATCGAAAAACTGCTCTCAAAAGGAAGAGCCCTTTGGAAAATGAAAAATGCCCTTTAAAAAATGAAAATATGCTCTCAAAAAAGAACAGCCCCTTAGAAAATACCCTGCAGAAAATGAATAAATGCTCTAAAAAAAGAGCTCTTTGAAACATGCTCTTAAAAATCGAAAAAATGCTCTAAAATGAAGATCCCTTTAGAAAATGGAAAATGCCCTTCAAAAAATGAAAAATATGCTCTCAAAAAGAAGAATCACTTGGAAAATACCCTGCAGAAAATGAATAAATGCTCTAAAAAAAGAGCTCTTTGAAACATGCTCTTAAAAATTGAAAAAATGCTCTAAAATGAAGATCCCTTTAGAAAATGGAAAATGCCCTTCAAAAAATGAAAAATATGCTCTCAAAAAGAAGAGTCACTTGGAAAATACCCTGCAGAAAATGAATAAATGCTCTAAAAAAAGAGCTCTTTGAAACATGCTCTTAAAAATCGAAAAAATGCTCTAAAATGAGGATCCCTTTAGAAAATGGAAAATGCCCTTCAAAAAATGAAAAATATGCTCTCAAAAAGAAGAGTCATTTGGAAAATACTCTGCAGAAAATGAATAAATGCTCTAAAAAAAGAGCTCTTTGAAACATGCTCTTAAAAATCGAAAAAATGCTCTAAAATGAAGATCCCTTTAGAAAATGGAAAATGCCCTTCAAAAAATGAAAAATATGCTCTCAAAAAGAAGAATCACTTGGAAAATACCCTGCAGAAAATGAATAAATGCTCTAAAAAAAGAGCTCTTTGAAACATGCTCTTAAAAATTGAAAAAATGCTCTAAAATGAAGATCCCTTTAGAAAATGGAAAATGCCCTTCAAAAAATGAAAAATATGCTCTCAAAAAGAAGAGTCACTTGGAAAATACCCTGCAGAAAATGAATAAATGCTCTAAAAAAAGAGCTCTTTGAAACATGCTCTTAAAAATCGAAAAAATGCTCTAAAATGAGGATCCCTTTAGAAAATGGAAAATGCCCTTCAAAAAATGAAAAATATGCTCTCAAAAAGAAGAGTCATTTGGAAAATACTCTGCAGAAAATGAATAAATGCTCTAAAAAAAGAGCTCTTTGAAACATGCTCTTAAAAATCGAAAAAATGCTCTAAAATGAGGATCCCTTTAGAAAATGGAAAATGCCCTTCAAAAAATGAAAAATATGCTCTCAAAAAGAAGAGTCACTTGGAAAATACCCTGCAGAAAATGAATAAATGCTCTAAAAAAAGAGCTCTTTGAAACATGCTCTTAAAAATCGAAAAAATGCTCTAAAATGAAGATCCCTTTAGAAAATGGAAAATGCCCTTCAAAAAATGAAAAATATGCTCTCAAAAAGAAGAGTCACTTGGAAAATACCCTGCAGAAAATGAATAAATGCTCTAAAAAAAGAGCTCTTTGAAACATGCTCTTAAAAATCGAAAAAATGCTCTAAAATGAGGATCCCTTTAGAAAATGGAAAATGCCCTTCAAAAAATGAAAAATATGCTCTCAAAAAGAAGAGTCATTTGGAAAATACTCTGCAGAAAATGAATAAATGCTCTAAAAAAAGAGCTCTTTGAAACATGCTCTTAAAAATCGAAAAAATGCTCTAAAATGAGGATCCCTTTAGAAAATGGAAAATGCCCTTCAAAAAATGGAAAATATGCTCTCAAAAAGAAGAGTCATTTGGAAAATACCCTGCAAAAAATGAATAAATGCTCTAAAAAAGAGCTCTTTGAAACATGCTCTTAAAAATCGAAAAAATGCTCTAAAATGAGGATCCCTTTAGAAAATAAAAAATGCCCTTCAAAAAATAACAAAATGCTCTCAAAAAGAAAGCCCTTTGGAAAATACCCTGCAGAAAATGAATAAATGCTCACAAAAAGAAGAGAACTTAGAAGAGCCCTTTGAAAAATACCCTTAAAAATCGAAAAAATGCATTCTTAACTTGAAGAAACACCCCTAAAACAGTTTGTAAACTATATTTTATTTAAATTGTTATATTAAACAACTTCAATCTTAGACAATTTATAGCCCAGGATTTTGTTTTTTCTTTATAACATACACTATAAAAAGCAACAAGTAAATAACTACCGGTTATAAAATAATATTAATAATCTTTAATCACATGCAAGTTCCAGAGTCCACTTCGACGACTCGCCGATAAGAACTTGCAACAACGTTCCAGTCCAACGGTAGTCGGCTGTCAAGTTCGAAGATCCGTAGTTCGATTCCCGGTTAATGCAGCAAGGTTGTTTACACCGCTGCGCCTCCATAACAATACGGCGCCTGGTGTGATGGCACTTCTTGCGCCACCCTTACTACTGTGCTGTTAGAGTACTTTTCATTATATTTTCGCATTATCACCCCATATTCGAATTTTCGAAATTTTAGATTTGTCCCTTAGTCTTAAAGCTAAGACGGATCGAATGACACCATAACCAAGATTCTAGTTATAGTGGAAGTGCTCGATATATTTCATACATTACTCCTCGCTCAGTCAGCCACTTTAATGCATATTACATATATTATAGGAGTGTGAATCGGTTTCGGAGTCCAAAAGTATCCTACTTCTTCAGGGGTAAAGTACAACGGGGTCAACACTGATAAGAGCCAGATCGACTTCTCTCAAATACAATAGCACGTGTGACCAAGGAAGAAAAAGTTTTGCCAAATAGAGCGAGAAGAAAGAACGGGTTGAAATCGAATAAGATGTTGTTACTACGTATCCCCTGAAATCGTGTGTGTACCCTCAGGATAGACGAATGAGTCCAAATTTCTGGATAACTAACACGTTTATTTACAAGCACTGCGTAAACAGTAATAATATACAGTAAAACAACACTTAAATGCTCCATTAATTTTACAAAACTATCGACACCATTCTCAAAATAATGACGTATTTAATTTCGCAAATCAGCAGCTAGTATTCTCAAATCAATGACAAAAATCGCAGTAATACTTTCAGTAATACTTTTGTACTTGAGTAATACTTTGAGTGATACGTTTGTATTTAATCGCCAATAATCATTTATCTGCTATAAGAATAACTTATTTCTCCGTCCATAACGCTTGATGAATTTGGCGGAATGTGGCCAACTTGGCGACTTTTTTAAATGTTGCCAAATTAATGAACATCTTGCCAAATGGATAAAAATGACGCTAAATCAATGAAAATGACGACTAATTGACGAAAATTCAATATCTTAGAAAGAATATTAGTATCCACTATAAGAATAACCTATTTTTTACTCTAAAAGTAGTAAATTCATTGCATTATATAAAGAAAGTCATGTGCTGCACACATTAGATTTTTTTTATTTACATATACTTCTGTGATAGCAGTATGCAAAAATGTACGTATATGCATATATAAAATAAATAAATTAGCTATTATGGTGTAATCTAGTATTAATCTGATTTATCTAAATAAGCTTTTCAGAATTTTTAAAGTCTGATTTATAGGTGAGCCATTACAGATGGGCTATCAGCATTTCCAGCTAAACTTTCCAGCTAAACTTTTAAGTCTTTCCTGAAATGACCTGCATGAAAAGGAAACCTTTTCAAGACGGAAAATTCTTCCGGTCCCCTGAATTTCGTTTATGGCATGTTCGACTGTATAGTGGAATCTTTGATCTTTCAGATGGCATTATGATGGACATTTTGCGATAATATTTTCAATCAAGAAAAGGTCGATCTGAAGAGAAATTGCTCAAAATTGCACTTTAACATAAAATAATTTCAAAACTAATTTGAAATTTAAAACAAATCTCACCGAGGTGCATCGTCCCGGGAATGCAGCTACCCCTACACCGAATCTCTTAGCTTTCTTAACTTGGATTTTTGGATACAAGCGACATACAGACAGGTATATTTTATTACGTCAGACGATTGTTCATTAAAATCAAATGTTTGAAATATTGATCTGGCATTGAGCAGCGTTATGCAATGTATATGAAATTTATTTAAGAAAAAAAAAATAGTTAGATATATAGAGTTCTCTATTCGCAGAATTTTACATTGATATTTCTATTTTAGGTTTCCATTGCATGCTTCACCACTTTTCTTCTCATTGACACGAATAATATTTTAGATCCCGCCCGAGCGTTCGTGTCTTTGAATTTACTTGACCAGTTGAAGGGGGCCCTTTTTGAAATACCTGATTCAACCTCGGAATTAATTCAGGTAAATAATTTATTCTTTTCCCCGTGATTTTTCACCAAAATAAACAAGAAAGATCCATGATGCATAAAGCATTGATTATGAAGCACTTTCCATCTGAAAAGTAATTTTATTTAAACAGCTTTACAATGCGATATATTTAACATTCATATTTTTTTTTTAAATTCTCACAGAACTACAATAATTTATTACACTTGGAAGTTTAAAAGTTCATCAAAAAGGCAATGCTATAAAATCGCCTGCCTGTCTGTGTAAAGTTAATGAATATTTTATTCATATCACTTATATTCCAGACTCCAGAGCTAAATAATTTTGCATGATGAAAATTCAGCAATTCTTATGCAACTCATCCTACAATCGCTTGATTTGTGTACATTCTGCATGCTATAGAAATTGGACTTCGTTGTAGGAATAATCAAAGTTTAGTGATCATTTAAAATAAAAAATACTGTAATTGCGTTGACAAAGAATTTAGATACACAGATAATATGCATAAATAAAGTGGTTTTAGGATGGATGCAACACTAAATATAAATTTAAATTATCTTTAAATTAAACATCACTATTTTTACACGGGAAAAAAATGGATGCCATATTTTATTTTGAAGAATCACGCAATCTCTTCATTTAATATGGGTGTAATTATTATTTCAATTTTTATTTAAGAAACTACCTAACATATTTTGCTGAAATTTTTTTGCACATTTTACGTAAAATTTTAAACATTTCCTATAATTTTACAAGCAATTTGGGAATTTTAACTCCGCTTAAAAAATGTTTGAAAAATTACTATGTCCAATAGGGGTTCAAATATATTTCATTTATTTCAACCCGGGTTCAATCCGAAACTAATTGGAGGATATTATTCATTTTCATTCTCATATGTCCCACAAACCATCTCATCAAATACTAAAATTTCATTTTGATAAAGTGATTGTTGCGGGAGTTATCGTGGGAACGGAAGCACAGACAGACAGACAGAGTAAATAAAGTCATCTACACTTTATATATATATATATATTACATATATATATATATTATATATATATATATATATATGAGAAGAATGGATTTATAACTAATACCAAGTAATTAATGACAAAACATTAAAACAATAAAATAATCGTTGAATTTTAACTCCGCTTAAAAAATGTTTGAAAAATTACTATGTCCCATAGGGATTCAAATATATTTCATTTATTTCAACCCGGGTTCAATCCGAAACTAATTGGAGGATATTATTCATTTTCATTCTCATATGTCCCACAAACCATCTCATCAAATACTAAAATTTCATTTTGATAAAGTGATTGTTGCGGGAGTTATCGTGGGAACGGAAGCACAGACAGAGTAAATAAAGTCATCTACACTTTATATATATATATATATATATATATATATATATATATATATATATAATATATATATATAAATATATGAGAAGAATGGATTTATAACTAATACCAAGTAATTAATGACAAAACATTAAAACAATAAAATAACCAAACAGTTAAAATCCGGCTACTATGCCAAAAAAAAGTACTGAACAGCTCTAAACTTAATTTGGAGTTTAATTCAGAATAGATACCCGTTCAGGTGTAAGTACCTAACCCAAGTTAACTCAAACAAATGCTTATTTTGTTGGGATATGTCAATATTTCGTTACTGTAAACACTACCCGTTCTCGAGATATTTTAGTTTTTCGCATTTTTGCAAGGTCGCCTATTAAAATGCGTCCAATCGAGGAATGGAAACGAAAATTGAATTACAACTGCAAATTCAGTACAATTTCAAATAATTATCTTTGTCATTCTGTGCAATTCAATTCAATTCAATGAATTGTGAAAGAAAGAGAACATGTATTTGTGTCTGTATAGAAAGTCATATGCTGCACACAGATTTTTATTTTTTTTTATTTTTGCCGACTTCTTTTAACTCGACGTGTTTTTATTTAGCCATTAATTCCCATTTATAACATATCGTTAAATGTATTAATTGTTAATTAAAATTGATGGTTGATGATTAGTAATTAACAATCATTAAAAATACTTTGTACTCCGTTAAAGATTGTGGCACCACTGTTGCTAAGTATGCATAGAGATGAGCAGTATCCATGATTATTTTCATTTATAGTGTAATAATACGTTTTCTTATTTCTGTTTATATAGACAATTATAGCAATCCAGAGGATTGAAAACTTTCTTACCAGCGAAGAGACAGATCAATATATCGTTGGAAACAATCCTGTTGAGGGTAAGAAATATTGTTTCAACATCTTTGCTTTAATACTGACAGAATCCGCCTGTGTATTGAGTTTTTAAAGTCAGAATCTTGCTCCGATTGCGGATAACAGCATCCATGGACTGGTTTCCTACTTCTTGTACACTCGTCAGCATAAAGTAACCGATACCTACAATGGTAACAATAACACTTCCTTTTACGAACCTCTGTAGAGACCAACAAATTCAATCTTATCAAGAAGTCGGCACTAAATTTCTTAAAGACTGAGCTCAGGTTGCATGATGCTGCAATTTGAACATAGTATTTAAGAAAGCTAAGCTTAGTCTTCCTCACAACCGGAGTCAGATTCTATAAATGCAATAAACTCAGTTTTCTTAAAGACTAAGAAGGCTGAACTATTTCTTTCTCAGTACTGGAGGCAGATTCTATGAATACAAAAAACTCAGCTTTCTGAAAGACTAAGATCATAAAGAAAGCTGAGTTCAATCTTTCTCAGATCTGTAAGCACATCTGATGAGTGCAAAAGTATCAGCTTTCTGAAAGACTGAGCTCAGTCTTTTTCACCACCGAAGACAGGTTCTGTGAGTGCAAAAGACTGTTTCCTTAAAGGCTGAGCTCAATCTTTAAGAAAGATAGCTATGTCTTTCTAAAAATTGGAGGCAGATTCTGTGAATGCAAAAAACTCTGCTTTCATAAAGACTGAGCTCACTCACTCTTTAAGAAAGCTGCACTATGTCTTTCTCAGTACTGGTGGCAGATTCTATGAGTACAAACTGTGGGAACTTAAATAGTAATATAAGCTAAAGTCTAACTTTTTAGTTTTAGTTTTAAATATTAAATTCATTAAGATGACCTGACCGTTTCTCATATAGTGGATTTATTGTTTAATCGTACTTTGCTAGTTGTGCCGCTATAAACCTTCCAATTATTTTACCTTTCGTGTGAGTCCTGTAAAGGAATAATTAATTAATAAAATGCTAAATTGATCACACCATTTTAAACTTAATAATAAAACATTTATTGACAACATCAAATCTTAATTAAATTAAATTACACTATTTAATTATATTATTTCAGCGGAGGGGATATGTGTGTGACCAAAACGGAAAATCCTAAATAATGTTTACGACCGGATATCATTTTCAATGAGCACATACCTTCAATTTTTGCCTTGGGCATTGATCATCTCAAATGCTTGCATCAGTTATTAGTACTGGCCATAACTCTTTGGTGTGTGGCTCCTCCTCGTACTCTGATTGCACTCACACATTAATATATCTCCATTATTTTGGAACCTCTACGGCACACTCTACAAGTCTGAATTCACCAAATCCAGTCATCGTCTCAAAGTTACCTTAAGTCGTATTAGAACATATTGGTATCTCACTCTCTCAAGTCATGTTAGGTTTTTCATTCCTCTCTAGTCGTGCTCTTAAGTCAAATCTCCATAATTGTCGTTGCTCTTAAGTCAAAATTCCATCGTTGGCTGCTTCTGGTCTGCTCTTAAATCAAATCGTGATAGTTGTCTGCTCTTTCGTTCTCGGGTCACAGGCTGTGGTTCCCTCGGTGGTGGTGGTGGTGTGGGGTGTGGGGGGGTAACTCCTCCTTTTCTTCCATTTGGCGCTTATTGGTTACTCCTTTACCCAATTGCACCATTTCACATCTCGTAAGGCCCAGCTCAGCCTCTCTGTCATGGCCCTCTAAATTTATGGTCTTCTGACCTTTAGGTTCACGGAGTGATAAAATTCGGTCCAGCCAGACTACACGCTTTGTTCGCCGTTTTGGCCACATTAAATATTCACATAAAACTGTCTCATCAAATGTGAGATCCATTTCTGGTCTCACACAAATTGTAAGTCAAAATATTCTAAACTACTTTTTTGAATGATTGGTACAGTGTTTGGGAAGCAGAAGCAACTATTTTACAGCTAAATTTCTTATTAAATATCAGCCATGGAATTTCAGTAGCACTCGCCACTGAAACAGCATAGGCAAGTGAAAACTGAATGGACCCGTTGGAGTCAAAATGGTTGATGCGTCAGCTTGTATATTTTATATTTTAGAGATTAAGTCCAAACAATTGCCGCTTTTATACTTTTTATACCACCTTCTGGTAGACCGGGCAGTTTGAGTATAACAAAAAAGGAAACAAACAAATAACGTTTTGAAGCTGTGCAGATTAAAGCAGTTGCAGAAGAAGTCAGACCATTCACATTGTAATAGTTACCAAGGTAGTGTGCAAATCATTTTAAGAAAAGAAAAGCTCTCCTGTATTAACGAGTAAGGGTGGAACCACTAATATTACAAAATTGCCTCACACATTTATTTTTTAGGAATACTGAATTCATTTGAAAGTAAATTTTTTTTCCACTTTCCGTACAATTCAATTTTTACTATCTATATAGAGAAAGTATTATTTCCGAAAAACTTTTTGATATTAACCTTTTGCTTACGGGTGGGACAGCGTCCATCCCAAACGAAGAACCTCTCAAGAAGACAGATATTTAACACACACAATCCCAAACAGTACGATCCCTCATTTGCAGACATTGACGTCCATGTACGCATTTTTGGACGTATCTGTATTTTCGATTATTTTTAAATGAAGGATTCCCTAATTATAATTAACCAGTATTTTTTCATAGTTGTAGGGCAGAGTGCAGAATATATGAAGATAAAAATAAATTGAAAAATAACATAATTTTGAATACGTAGAATTATTCTTTATTGCTTCAGCTATACTTCGCATTGCGCTAATAATTTATTTTTACAAAATGGACAGTTTAAATAAATATTTTAGGCCTTTTGCCATAGAAAAACATACAATGCAGGACTACTTATTTTATCCCAGCACTATCTGGATTATTGTCTTAACAAATATTGGCGTTTTCATAATATGAAGTTTCAACTACTTACTTTTACAGCCATGGTTTCACCACTTTGCTATGCGCAAATATTTTCTGTCCCCAAGTTATATCGAAAAAATCTGATGTGGACAACACATGACTTTCCTTATATAATGCAATGAATATACTTTTACAGTTAAAAAAATGTTATTCTTATAGTAGATACTTATATTCTTTCCGAGATATTAAATTTTCTTCAATTAGTCGTCATTTTCATTGATTTGGCATCATTTTTATCCATTTGGCGAGATTTTTCTTAATTTGGACACAATTAAAAATGTCGCCAAGTTGACGACATTTCGCCAAAATCGTCGCCAAAATCTCGCCGAGCGTTATGGACGGAGAAATCAGTTATTCTTACAGCAGATAAATGACTATTGGCTTTCAAATACAAAAGTATTACTCAAAGTAACTTTTTTCATGAATGGAACGAGCTAGATCCACGACAATAATGTCACAAAATTTATCGCATGGTATTACATATGAAAAGTGAACATGTTTCTCAATAGGAAATATTTTTTTTAATTTATATAACTTTTTGATAATATTTTAGAAAAATGTACAATATCTCGAGAACAGTTCATGTTAGCGTTCTAAAATTTATGTCAATCGTTTTCTAATGAAAAATTACATAAGAAATGTCTATTTGCGTAACTTTATTAGCGGTTTTGATTTTTTGACGATTTTTTCAAAATTTCACTCGAAAATTTAGAGGGGGGGGGTCTGGACATTCGATTGCGTATAAAAACAATAGGCTTCGAGTGTCTACGGATTGCGATTTTTTTACCAAATTTCGTTCAAATCGGTCCATTCGTTCGTCAGTTATCGTCTCCACAGACTCACTGACACACACACAGACATCACTTCAAAAATGTTTTATTAGTAATCAGGGATGCTTGAAATGTGTTCCCCCGTCGAAAACTCGAATTCGAATTTTCGACCCCGTTACAATACTTTCCTTTTACATTATGTATATAAGGAAAGAAATTATTCTAGAGAGCAATTCATTTTCAGTGACAAGAGAGAGCAATTCCTTTGGAGCGATTCTTTTATAGTCACATTTGTAAAATATATTCTTTTCATTCATTTGGAAATAATTTAAAATACTTTTAATGAAATGGATTTGTAACTCGAAAATAGACGAGTCAAAGTGTTGATAAAATATGCAAAAATATTTAAAATGTTTTCACAATTTATGTACTGATCATATTCAGCAGAGCAAATTTTCTAGGAGAAGCAGTGACTATTAAGGAAGCGACTTTCTTCTGGTGTAAAGAAACCGCTTTTGAGCTGCAAAATATAGATTTGCATGTCCCGGTGGGAAAACTGATAGCTGTCATCGGTAATGTGGGATCTGGCAAGTCCGCGCTACTTTCAGCGATCTTAGGTGAGATGAAAAAGTCAGAAGGCTCAATTGATGTGAAGGTAAATAATTTTTATCTTCGAACCATGCCTATAATGTAAAACAAAGTAACTTATTTCCTGTTCCGGATTTATAAAACTAATCTTGTTATATATTATATTAACTGATATTTCTACCTCTTTGTTTCAGAATTCCAACTCCCCACCCCCTTCCCCCTCCATTTTAATTTATAGGTGAAAATAGCTATTTTATGTTCAAAAAAGGTTTGAAGCTACATACAAAAATATCCCATATGGACAGCACATGACTTTACTTATATAATGCAATGTATTTACTACTTTTACAGTAAAAACAAAATAGGTTATTCTTATAGTAGATACTTATATTTTTTTCAAGATATTGAATTTTCGTCAAATAGTCGTTATTTTCATTGATTTAGCGTCATTTTTATCCATTTGGCGATATTTTCTTTGATTTGGTACATTTAAAGAAGTCGCCAAGTTGGCGACATTCCGTCAAATTCGTCGCCAAAATCCCGCCAAGCGTTATGAACGGAGAAATAATTTATTCTTATAGCAGATAAATGACTATTGGCATTCAAATACAAAAGTATTACTCAAAGTATCTTTTTCCATAAATGGAACGAGCTAGAACCCACGAGAATGATGTCACCAAATTTATCGCATGATATTACATATGAAAAGTGAGCATGTTTCTCAATAGGAAATACTTTTTTTTATTTCATATAATATTACATTCATCATGTAATTTGTTGATATTTTTTTTAAATGTGTAATATCTCGAGAACGGCTCTTGTTAGCGTTCTAAAATTAATGTTAATCGTTTGCTAATGAAAAATTACATAAGAAATGTCTATTTGCGTAACTTTATTAAAGGTTTTGATTTTTTGAGGATTTTTTCAAAATTTCACTCGAAAATTGAGGGGAGTTCTGAACATTCATTTGCGTATAAAAACAATAGACTTCCAGTATTCACAGATTGTAATTTTTGTACCAAATTTCGTTCAAATCTGTCCATTCGTTCGTCAGTTATCGTCTACACAGACTCACGAACACAAACACACACAGACATCACTTCAAAAATGTTTGATTCGTAATCAAGGATGCTTGAAACGTGCTCTTCCGTCGAAAACACGAATTCGTATTTTCGACCCCGTCACAATACTTTCCTTATACATTATTGTATATAAGGATACATCGTAATGTATTCAGAAACATTATATTAAACTTTTTGATCAGAAGCAAACGATTAAATAGCAGTGAGGAAAATCGATATGGAAGCGATCTAAGTTACCTGAATGAGGCTACTGTAAAGGGCTACCCTTTGCGTTTCTAAGTATCATTATACGAAAATTCTACAACATAACCGTAACGGAAAGTTACAGCTTATATTTATATAAAGGTACACTTGCAGTTTGAACAGGAGATATGATGCTACCACGGACGTAATTGTTGAACAGTTGAAATGTGTTTTATACCAGCACAGGTAGTGTCAGTTACAATTTTGATACTTGGATGGTGACGTGTGTACGAGGTTAGTTTATCTTGTTATATATTTGAATTTTAAATAGTCTTATGTGTTACTGCTTTGTTGTAATGAAACTTGAAGATACAGTTTTTGTAGTATAGTCAGTAAGGGTCTTTCTCCTTTTTGACTTTACATTTTTAGTTTTAGTATAGTGTACTTGGTTTACGACAGTGTATCCGCTTCCGGGAGTGTCGTCATGACATCAAGCTGGCTTAACCGGGAAGGGGGGTCACAATCCCCTCCGGCGAAATTTTGATACATTGTCGTTCTTTCTTCATTCTCTTTTGTTTTATATATATATATATATATATATATATATATTTTCTATTCTTTTTACTTCCCTTATATACATAATGTATAAGGAAAGTATTGTGACGGGGTCGAAAATTCGAATACGAGTTTTCGACGGCAGACCACGTTTCAAGCAACCCTGATCACGAATCAAACATTTTTGAAGTGATGTCTGTGTGTGTGTGTGTGTGTGCGTGTGAAAGTATATGTGTGTATGTGTGTGTCAGTGAGTCTGTGGAGACGATAACTGACGAACGAATGAACCGATTCGAACGAAATTTAGTACAAAAATCACAATCCATAAACACTGGAAGTCTATTGTTTTTAAACGGAATCGAATGTCCAGAACCCCCTAAATTTTCGAGTGAAATTTTGAAAAAATCGTCAAAAAATCAAAACCTTTAATAAAGTTACGCAAATAGACATTTCTTATGTAATGTTTCATTAGAAAACGATTAATATAAATTTTAGAACGCTAACATGAACCGTTCTCGAGATATTGTACATTTTTAAAAAAAATTATCAAAAAGTCATATAAAATAAAAATATATATTTCCTATTGAGAAACATGTTCACTTTTCATATGTAATACCATGCGTTAAATTTGGTGACATCATTCTCGTGGATCTAGCTCGTTCCATTCATGAGAAAAGATATTTCGAGTAATACTTTTGTATTTGAACGCCAAAAGTCATTTATCTGCTATAAGAATAACTTATTTCTCCGTCAGTAAATCTTGGCGCGATTTTGGCGACGAATTTGGCGGAATGTCGCCAACTTGGCGACTTTTTGAAATGTTGTCAAATTAACAAAAATCTCGCCAAATGGATTAAAATGACGCTAAATCAATGAAAATGACGACTAATTGTCGAAAATTCAATATCTTGGAAAGAATATAAATATTTACTATAAGAAAAACCTATTTTTTTTACTGTAAAAGTAGTAAATTCATTGCATTATATAAGGAAAGTCATGTGTTGCCCACATCAGATTTTTTATTTAATATTTTATAAAGCCAGCAGAGGATAAAAAATTACATCAAGTCATCAAGAAAAGCTGAACTGAGATTTTTTCCTCATGTTGTAAGAAGATGGTGATTTGATGCCTGGCTATAAAATCTGCACTTCTTGCGAAAAATGTGCATAACTGTATATTAAGTTGCATGAATGGATATTATTTTCTAGTTCATTGTGTGATCTGAGAATTTTATTTTTTCACATAGGCCAATGTTTATTTGCGGTATTTTTACCTTAACATTGTTGTATGAAGAACTTTTTATTATTAATCCTGTCCGACTAAATGTATATATCCAGTTAAAATTTGCATTTATAAACAATCCCATTTAGCATGTGGTGCTAGACTTGCAATCCATCTAAAGTAATACTTATGATCAGACACTTCGTGCCAGGGTTTGTATTATGCTGTCTTGCTTGTCAGAAATAGTTGTAATCTAATCTAATCTAATATAACCAAAAATTGCATTTATAAACAATCCCATTTAGCATGTGGTGCTAGACTTGCAATCCATCTAAAGTAATACTTATGATCAGACACTTCGTGCCAGGGTTTGTATTATGCTGTCTTGCTTGGCAGAAATAGTTGTAATCTAATCTAATCTAATATAACCAAAAATTGCATTTATAAACAATCCCATTTAGCATGTGGTGCTAGACTTGCAATCCATCTAAAGTAATACTTATGATCAGACACTTCGTGCCAGGGTTTGTATTATGCTGTCTTGCTTGGCAGAAATAGTTGTAATCTAATCTAATCTAATATAACCAAAAATTGCATTTATAAACAATCCCATTTAGCATGTGGTGCTAGACTTGCAATCCATCTAAAGTAATACTTATGATCAGACACTTCGTGCCAGGGTTTGTATTATGCTGTCTTGCTTGTCAGAAATAGTTGTAATCTAATCTAATCTAATATAACCAAAAATTGCATTTATAAACAATCCCATTTAGCATGTGGTGCTAGACTTGCAATCCATCTAAAGTAATACTTATGATTAGACACTTCGTGCCAGGGTTTGTATTATGCTGTCTTGCTTGGCAGAAATAGTTGTAATCTAATCTAATCTAATATAACCAAAAATTGCATTTATAAACAATCCCATTTAGCATGTGGTGCTAGACTTGCAATCCATCTAAAGTAATACTTATGATCAGACACTTCGTGCCAGGGTTTGTATTATGCTGTCTTGCTTGTCAGAAATAGTTGTAATCTAATCTAATCTAATATAACCAAAAATTGCATTTATAAACAATCCCATTTAGCATGTGGTGCTAGACTTGCAATCCATCTAAAGTAATACTTATGATCAGACACTTCGTGCCAGGGTTTGTATTATGCTGTCTTGCTTGGCAGAAATAGTTGTAATCTAATCTAATCTAATATAACCAAAAATTGCATTTATAAACAATCCCATTTAGCATGTGGTGCTAGACTTGCAATCCATCTAAAGTAATACTTATGATCAGACACTTCGTGCCAGGGTTTGTATTATGCTGTCTTGCTTGGCAGAAATAGTTGTAATCTAATCTAATCTAATATAACCAAAAATTGCATTTATAAACAATCCCATTTAGCATGTGGTGCTAGACTTGCAATCCATCTAAAGTAATACTTATGATCAGACACTTCGTGCCAGGGTTTGTATTATGCTGTCTTGCTTGGCAGAAATAGTTGTAATCTAATCTAATCTAATATAACCAAAAATTGCATTTATAAACAATCCCATTTAGCATGTGGTGCTAGACTTGCAATCCATCTAAAGTAATACTTATGATCAGACACTTCGTGCCAGGGTTTGTATTATGCTGTCTTGCTTGGCAGAAATAGTTGTAATCTAATCTAATCTAATATAACCAAAAATTGCATTTATAAACAATCCCATTTAGCATGTGGTGCTAGACTTGCAATCCATCTAAAGTAATACTTATGATCAGACACTTCGTGCCAGGGTTTGTATTATGCTGTCTTGCTTGGCAGAAATAGTTGTAATCTAATCTAATCTAATATAACCAAAAATTGCATTTATAAACAATCCCATTTAGCATGTGGTGCTAGACTTGCAATCCATCTAAAGTAATACTTATGATCAGACACTTCGTGCCAGGGTTTGTATTATGCTGTCTTGCTTGTCAGAAATAGTTGTAATCTAATCTAATCTAATATAACCAAAAATTGCATTTATAAACAATCCCATTTAGCATGTGGTGCTAGACTTGCAATCCATCTAAAGTAATACTTATGATCAGACACTTCGTGCCAGGGTTTGTATTATGCTGTCTTGCTTGGCAGAAATAGTTGTAATCTAATCTAATCTAATATAACCAAAAATTGCATTTATAAACAATCCCATTTAGCATGTGGTGCTAGACTTGCAATCCATCTAAAGTAATACTTATGATCAGACACTTCGTGCCAGGGTTTGTATTATGCTGTCTTGCTTGGCAGAAATAGTTGTAATCTAATCTAATCTAATATAACCAAAAATTGCATTTATAAACAATCCCATTTAGCATGTGGTGCTAGACTTGCAATCCATCTAAAGTAATACTTATGATCAGACACTTCGTGCCAGGGTTTGTATTATGCTGTCTTGCTTGGCAGAAATAGTTGTAATTTAATCTAATCTAATATAACCAAAAATTGCATTTATAAACAATCCCATTTAGCATGTGGTGCTAGACTTGCAATCCATCTAAAGTAATACTTATGATCAGACACTTCGTGCCAGGGTTTGTATTATGCTGTCTTGCTTGGCAGAAATAGTTGTAATCTAATCTAATCTAATATAACCAAAAATTGCATTTATAAACAATCCCATTTAGCATGTGGTGCTAGACTTGCAATCCATCTAAAGCAATACTTATGATCAGACACTTCGTGCCAGGGTTTGTATTATGCTGTCTTGCTTGTCAGAAATAGTTGTAATCTAATCTAATCTAATATAACCAAAAATTGCATTTATAAACAATCCCATTTAGCATGTGGTGCTAGACTTGCAATCCATCTAAAGTAATACTTATGATCAGACACTTCGTGCCAGGGTTTGTATTATGCTGTCTTGCTTGTCAGAAATAGTTGTAATCTAATCTAATCTAATATAACCAAAAATTGCATTTATAAACAATCCCATTTAGCATGTGGTGCTAGACTTGCAATCCATCTAAAGTAATACTTATGATCAGACACTTCGTGCCAGGGTTTGTATTATGCTGTCTTGCTTGGCAGAAATAGTTGTAATCTAATCTAATCTAATATAACCAAAAATTGCATTTATAAACAATCCCATTTAGCATGTGGTGCTAGACTTGCAATCCATCTAAAGTAATACTTATGATCAGACACTTCGTGCCAGGGTTTGTATTATGCTGTCTTGCTTGGCAGAAATAGTTGTAATCTAATCTAATCTAATATAACCAAAAATTGCATTTATAAACAATCCCATTTAGCATGTGGTGCTAGACTTGCAATCCATCTAAAGTAATACTTATGATCAGACACTTCGTGCCAGGGTTTGTATTATGCTGTCTTGCTTGGCAGAAATAGTTGTAATCTAATCTAATCTAATATAACCAAAAATTGCATTTATAAACAATCCCATTTAGCATGTGGTGCTAGACTTGCAATCCATCTAAAGTAATACTTATGATCAGACACTTCGTGCCAGGGTTTGTATTATGCTGTCTTGCTTGGCAGAAATAGTTGTAATCTAATCTAATCTAATATAACCAAAAATTGCATTTATAAACAATCCCATTTAGCATGTTGTGCTAGACTTGCAATCCATCTAAAGTAATACTTATGATCAGACACTTCGTGCCAGGGTTTGTATTATGCTGTCTTGCTTGTCAGAAATAGTTGTAATCTAATCTAATCTAATATAACCAAAAATTGCATTTATAAACAATCCCATTTAGCATGTGGTGCTAGACTTGCAATCCATCTAAAGTAATACTTATGATCAGACACTTCGTGCCAGGGTTTGTATTATGCTGTCTTGCTTGGCAGAAATAGTTGTAATCTAATCTAATCTAATATAACCAAAAATTGCATTTATAAACAATCCCATTTAGCATGTGGTGCTAGACTTGCAATCCATCTAAAGTAATACTTATGATCAGACACTTCGTGCCAGGGTTTGTATTATGCTGTCTTGCTTGGCAGAAATAGTTGTAATCTAATCTAATCTAATATAACCAAAAATTGCATTTATAAACAATCCCATTTAGCATGTGGTGCTAGACTTGCAATCCATCTAAAGTAATACTTATGATCAGACACTTCGTGCCAGGGTTTGTATTATGCTGTCTTGCTTGGCAGAAATAGTTGTAATCTAATCTAATCTAATATAACCAAAAATTGCATTTATAAACAATCCCATTTAGCATGTGGTGCTAGACTTGCAATCCATCTAAAGTAATACTTATGATCAGACACTTCGTGCCAGGGTTTGTATTATGCTGTCTTGCTTGGCAGAAATAGTTGTAATCTAATCTAATCTAATATAACCAAAAATTGCATTTATAAACAATCCCATTTAGCATGTGGTGCTAGACTTGCAATCCATCTAAAGTAATACTTATGATCAGACACTTCGTGCCAGGGTTTGTATTATGCTGTCTTGCTTGTCAGAAATAGTTGTAATCTAATCTAATCTAATATAACCAAAAATTGCATTTATAAACAATCCCATTTAGCATGTGGTGCTAGACTTGCAATCCATCTAAAGTAATACTTATGATCAGACACTTCGTGCCAGGGTTTGTATTATGCTGTCTTGCTTGGCAGAAATAGTTGTAATCTAATCTAATCTAATATAACCAAAATTTGCATTTATAAACAATCCCATTTAGCATGTGGTGCTAGACTTGCAATCCATCTAAAGTAATACTTATGATCAGACACTTCGTGCCAGGGTTTGTATTATGCTGTCTTGCTTGGCAGAAATAGTTGTAATCTAATCTAATCTAATATAACCAAAAATTGCATTTATAAACAATCCCATTTAGCATGTGGTGCTAGACTTGCAATCCATCTAAAGTAATACTTATGATCAGACACTTCGTGCCAGGGTTTGTATTATGCTGTCTTGCTTGGCAGAAATAGTTGTAATCTAATCTAATCTAATATAACCAAAAATTGCATTTATAAACAATCCCATTTAGCATGTGGTGCTAGACTTGCAATCCATCTAAAGTAATACTTATGATCAGACACTTCGTGCCAGGGTTTGTATTATGCTGTCTTGCTTGGCAGAAATAGTTGTAATCTAATCTAATCTAATATAACCAAAAATTGCATTTATAAACAATCCCATTTAGCATGTGGTGCTAGACTTGCAATCCATCTAAAGTAATACTTATGATCAGACACTTCGTGCCAGGGTTTGTATTATGCTGTCTTGCTTGGCAGAAATAGTTGTAATCTAATCTAATCTAATATAACCAAAAATTGCATTTATAAACAATCCCATTTAGCATGTGGTGCTAGACTTGCAATCCATCTAAAGTAATACTTATGATCAGACACTTCGTGCCAGGGTTTGTATTATGCTGTCTTGCTTGGCAGAAATAGTTGTAATCTAATCTAATCTAATATAACCAAAAATTGCATTTATAAACAATCCCATTTAGCATGTGGTGCTAGACTTGCAATCCATCTAAAGTAATACTTATGATCAGACACTTCGTGCCAGGGTTTGTATTATGCTGTCTTGCTTGGCAGAAATAGTTGTAATCTAATCTAATCTAATATAACCAAAAATTGCATTTATAAACAATCCCATTTAGCATGTGGTGCTAGACTTGCAATCCATCTAAAGTAATACTTATGATCAGACACTTCGTGCCAGGGTTTGTATTATGCTGTCTTGCTTGGCAGAAATAGTTGTAATCTAATCTAATCTAATATAACCAAAAATTGCATTTATAAACAATCCCATTTAGCATGTGGTGCTAGACTTGCAATCCATCTAAAGTAATACTTATGATCAGACACTTCGTGCCAGGGTTTGTATTATGCTGTCTTGCTTGTCAGAAATAGTTGTAATCTAATCTAATCTAATATAACCAAAAATTGCATTTATAAACAATCCCATTTAGCATGTGGTGCTAGACTTGCAATCCATCTAAAGTAATACTTATGATCAGACACTTCGTGCCAGGGTTTGTATTATGCTGTCTTGCTTGGCAGAAATAGTTGTAATCTAATCTAATCTAATATAACCAAAATTTGCATTTATAAACAATCCCATTTAGCATGTGGTGCTAGACTTGCAATCCATCTAAAGTAATACTTATGATCAGACACTTCGTGCCAGGGTTTGTATTATGCTGTCTTGCTTGGCAGAAATAGTTGTAATCTAATCTAATCTAATATAACCAAAATTTGCATTTATAAACAATCCCATTTAGCATGTGGTGCTAGACTTGCAATCCATCTAAAGTAATACTTATGATCAGACACTTCGTGCCAGGGTTTGTATTATGCTGTCTTGCTTGGCAGAAATAGTTGTAATCTAATCTAATCTAATATAACCAAAATTTGCATTTATAAACAATCCCATTTAGCATGTGGTGCTAGACTTGCAATCCATCTAAAGTAATACTTATGATCAGACACTTCGTGCCAGGGTTTGTATTATGCTGTCTTGCTTGTCAGAAATAGTTGTAATCTAATCTAATCTAATATAACCAAAAATTGCATTTATAAACAATCCCATTTAGCATGTGGTGCTAGACTTGCAATCCATCTAAAGTAATACTTATGATCAGACACTTCGTGCCAGGGTTTGTATTATGCTGTCTTGCTTGGCAGAAATAGTTGTAATCTAATCTAATCTAATATAACCAAAATTTGCATTTATAAACAATCCCATTTAGCATGTGGTGCTAGACTTGCAATCCATCTAAAGTAATACTTATGATCAGACACTTCGTGCCAGGGTTTGTATTATGCTGTCTTGCTTGGCAGAAATAGTTGTAATCTAATCTAATCTAATATAACCAAAATTTGCATTTATAAACAATCCCATTTAGCATGTGGTGCTAGACTTGCAATCCATCTAAAGTAATACTTATGATCAGACACTTCGTGCCAGGGTTTGTATTATGCTGTCTTGCTTGGCAGAAATAGTTGTAATCTAATCTAATCTAATATAACCAAAATTTGCATTTATAAACAATCCCATTTAGCATGTGGTGCTAGACTTGCAATCCATCTAAAGTAATACTTATGATCAGACACTTCGTGCCAGGGTTTGTATTATGCTGTCTTGCTTGGCAGAAATAGTTGTAATCTAATCTAATCTAATATAACCAAAATTTGCATTTATAAACAATCCCATTTAGCATGTGGTGCTAGACTTGCAATCCATCTAAAGTAATACTTATGATCAGACACTTCGTGCCAGGGTTTGTATTATGCTGTCTTGCTTGGCAGAAATAGTTGTAATCTAATCTAATCTAATATAACCAAAATTTGCATTTATAAACAATCCCATTTAGCATGTGGTGCTAGACTTGCAATCCATCTAAAGTAATACTTATGATCAGACACTTCGTGCCAGGGTTTGTATTATGCTGTCTTGCTTGGCAGAAATAGTTGTAATCTAATCTAATCTAATATAACCAAAATTTGCATTTATAAACAATCCCATTTAGCATGTGGTGCTAGACTTGCAATCCATCTAAAGTAATACTTATGATCAGACACTTCGTGCCAGGGTTTGTATTATGCTGTCTTGCTTGGCAGAAATAGTTGTAATCTAATCTAATCTAATATAACCAAAATTTGCATTTATAAACAATCCCATTTAGCATGTGGTGCTAGACTTGCAATCCATCTAAAGTAATACTTATGATCAGACACTTCGTGCCAGGGTTTGTATTATGCTGTCTTGCTTGTCAGAAATAGTTGTAATCTAATCTAATCTAATATAACCAAAAATTGCATTTATAAACAATCCCATTTAGCATGTGGTGCTAGACTTGCAATCCATCTAAAGTAATACTTATGATCAGACACTTCGTGCCAGGGTTTGTATTATGCTGTCTTGCTTGGCAGAAATAGTTGTAATCTAATCTAATCTAATATAACCAAAATTTGCATTTATAAACAATCCCATTTAGCATGTGGTGCTAGACTTGCAATCCATCTAAAGTAATACTTATGATCAGACACTTCGTGCCAGGGTTTGTATTATGCTGTCTTGCTTGGCAGAAATAGTTGTAATCTAATCTAATCTAATATAACCAAAATTTGCATTTATAAACAATCCCATTTAGCATGTGGTGCTAGACTTGCAATCCATCTAAAGTAATACTTATGATCAGACACTTCGTGCCAGGGTTTGTATTATGCTGTCTTGCTTGGCAGAAATAGTTGTAATCTAATCTAATCTAATATAACCAAAATTTGCATTTATAAACAATCCCATTTAGCATGTGGTGCTAGACTTGCAATCCATCTAAAGTAATACTTATGATCAGACACTTCGTGCCAGGGTTTGTATTATGCTGTCTTGCTTGGCAGAAATAGTTGTAATCTAATCTAATCTAATATAACCAAAATTTGCATTTATAAACAATCCCATTTAGCATGTGGTGCTAGACTTGCAATCCATCTAAAGTAATACTTATGATCAGACACTTCGTGCCAGGGTTTGTATTATGCTGTCTTGCTTGGCAGAAATAGTTGTAATCTAATCTAATCTAATATAACCAAAATTTGCATTTATAAACAATCCCATTTAGCATGTGGTGCTAGACTTGCAATCCATCTAAAGTAATACTTATGATCAGACACTTCGTGCCAGGGTTTGTATTATGCTGTCTTGCTTGGCAGAAATAGTTGTAATCTAATCTAATCTAATATAACCAAAATTTGCATTTATAAACAATCCCATTTAGCATGTGGTGCTAGACTTGCAATCCATCTAAAGTAATACTTATGATCAGACACTTCGTGCCAGGGTTTGTATTATGCTGTCTTGCTTGGCAGAAATAGTTGTAATCTAATCTAATCTAATATAACCAAAATTTGCATTTATAAACAATCCCATTTAGCATGTGGTGCTAGACTTGCAATCCATCTAAAGTAATACTTATGATCAGACACTTCGTGCCAGGGTTTGTATTATGCTGTCTTGCTTGGCAGAAATAGTTGTAATCTAATCTAATCTAATATAACCAAAATTTGCATTTATAAACAATCCCATTTAGCATGTGGTGCTAGACTTGCAATCCATCTAAAGTAATACTTATGATCAGACACTTCGTGCCAGGGTTTGTATTATGCTGTCTTGCTTGTCAGAAATAGTTGTAATCTAATCTAATCTAATATAACCAAAAATTGCATTTATAAACAATCCCATTTAGCATGTGGTGCTAGACTTGCAATCCATCTAAAGTAATACTTATGATCAGACACTTCGTGCCAGGGTTTGTATTATGCTGTCTTGCTTGGCAGAAATAGTTGTAATCTAATCTAATCTAATATAACCAAAATTTGCATTTATAAACAATCCCATTTAGCATGTGGTGCTAGACTTGCAATCCATCTAAAGTAATACTTATGATCAGACACTTCGTGCCAGGGTTTGTATTATGCTGTCTTGCTTGGCAGAAATAGTTGTAATCTAATCTAATCTAATATAACCAAAATTTGCATTTATAAACAATCCCATTTAGCATGTGGTGCTAGACTTGCAATCCATCTAAAGTAATACTTATGATCAGACACTTCGTGCCAGGGTTTGTATTATGCTGTCTTGCTTGGCAGAAATAGTTGTAATCTAATCTAATCTAATATAACCAAAATTTGCATTTATAAACAATCCCATTTAGCATGTGGTGCTAGACTTGCAATCCATCTAAAGTAATACTTATGATCAGACACTTCGTGCCAGGGTTTGTATTATGCTGTCTTGCTTGGCAGAAATAGTTGTAATCTAATCTAATCTAATATAACCAAAATTTGCATTTATAAACAATCCCATTTAGCATGTGGTGCTAGACTTGCAATCCATCTAAAGTAATACTTATGATCAGACACTTCGTGCCAGGGTTTGTATTATGCTGTCTTGCTTGGCAGAAATAGTTGTAATCTAATCTAATCTAATATAACCAAAATTTGCATTTATAAACAATCCCATTTAGCATGTGGTGCTAGACTTGCAATCCATCTAAAGTAATACTTATGATCAGACACTTCGTGCCAGGGTTTGTATTATGCTGTCTTGCTTGGCAGAAATAGTTGTAATCTAATCTAATCTAATATAACCAAAAAGTAAGAACATCTGATTTGTTATATAACAATATTATATTAGCAAGTTATTTCACACCAGGACTAATTAATAAAATTCTTTCAGGGCAGCCTAGCCTATGTTCCTCAGGAGGCATGGATCTTGAACCGCACTTTGAAGAACAACATTCTACTTGAAAAGCCTATAGAAGAGGAGAAGTACGCCAGAATTTTAGATTGCTGCTGTTTAAGACCAGATTTAGAAATTTTACCTGGGCGTGATGAAACAGAAATTGGAGAAAAGGTAAAAATATAAGTAAAACTGCTTAAGGTAAGAAACATTCAAAACCTCTTTCGTGATTGGATTGTACAACTTATTTCAGAACAGCCACTCATTTTAAGGCTAAATTACTTAGCAATTATCAGCAATGCAATACAGTCACTCCACTAAAGTAACATAGACAGACAACAGGTCAAAAAAATGGCTGTTGCTACAGCGTGTATGCATGGTGATTCAAAACGATGGGGCATAACTTTAAGGGGTAACAGAACACACCTAAACAAGCACTCGAAATACAATGAATGGTCGTAACGCAGTCGGTTAAGTGCTAGAGGCTCCTATTGTTGCACTCGTCGTCAGTTCTACCTTGGATTTCAGAAGGAATGGAATGTTTCACGAATCAGGAAAAAACCGACATGTATTTAATATATGGAGCTGCGGATGGAAATGCGAGGAAAGCCCAAATCCGTATTTAGTTCAAACACGACGGAGCGTCACCCCATTTCAGCGTGACTATGCGAAACGCCTTGGATTCAACATTCCCAAGATGATAAATTGTTCAGGGTGGTTCCATCACTTGACCGGCATGATCACCCGATCTCTCATGTCTGAAATGTTTCCTATGGGTCCATATGAAAAGCCTCATCTACGATTGCTCCATCGATTCCGATGAGGACCTTGTTGCCAGGGTTTCTGTTACTGCTGCCGATGATACCGCCAAACTTGACCCCAGTCGCCGACGAGTTTAGGCGAGTGGGGACAGGCGATAGACACAGTCCGTCTCCACGTCACCTGAAAGAGTCCGAGTCACAGACAACAGCCGGGCGTGAGCGCGACAGCCGTGTTCTCAGATTTTTTACCCCCTGTTAATAGGATAAGAGCTACAAAGCTAAGATCCATACATCAGCCTCTAGGGGTAGGCCTCCCAAGGGGGATGGGAGGGTTACATAATAGTTCGTACAGACAGAGGATAGAGTGCGTAGCAAACTAATTGGCTGCTGATTCAATAGTATTAGTTATATATACAGTTCAACGCAGAATGATATATTTCTAATCATTTTCATACCTATGATTCGCTGACCTTTCTGATCACTGACCTGCGATTCACTGACCTTTTGATTACTGACCTATGATTCGTTGACCTTTCTGATCACTGGCCTATTACTTTCCTTATATACATAATGTATAAGGAAAGTATTGTGACGGGGTCGAATATTCGAATTCGAGTTTTCGACGGGAGAGTACGTTTCAAGCATCCCTGATTACTAATAAAACATTTTTGAAGTGATGTCTGTGTGTGTGTGTGTGTGTGTGTGAAAGTACGTGTGTGTGTGAGTGTGTGTGTGTGAAAGTACGTGTGTGTGTGAGTGTGTGTGTGTGTCAGTGAGTCTGTGGAGACGATAACTGACGAACGAATGGACCGATTCGAACAAAATTTGGTACAAAAATCACAATCCGTAAACACTGGATGCCTGTTGTTTTTATACGCAATCGAATGGTCAGAACCCCCCTAAATTTTCGAGTGAAATTTTTAAAAAATCGTCAAAAAATCAAAATCACTAATAAAGTTACGCAAATAGACATTTCTTATGTAATTTTTCATTAGAAAACGATTGACATAAATTTTAGAACGCTAACATGAACCGTTCTCGAGATATTGCACATTTTTCAAAAAATTATCAAAAAGTCATATAAAATAAAAATAAAATATTTCCTATTAAGGAACTTGTTCACTTTTCATATGTAATGCCATGCGATAAATTTAGTGGCATCATTCTCGTGGATCCAGCTCGTTCCATTCATGAGAAAAAATACTTTGAGTACTACTTTTGTATTTGAACGCCAATAGTCATTAATCTGCTGTAAGAATAACTTATTTCTCCTTCCATAACACTTGGCGAGATTTTGGAGACGAATGTCGCCAACTTGGCGACTTTTCAAATATCGCCAAAAGAACGAAATCTCGCCAAATGGTTAAAAATGACGCTAAATCTATGAAAATGACGACTCATTGACGAAAATTCAATATCTTGAAAAGAATATAAGTATCTACTATAAGAATAAGCTATTTTTTTCTGTAAAAGTAGTAAATTCATTGTATTATATAAGGAAAGTCATGTGCTGCCCACATCAGATTTTTTCTTATTGTTTTTAGTCATAGGTCTACATTTTAGTTATTCGGTGTAGAAAGGGAACAACACATGAAAGAAAAGTAGAATACGTTTAGACGTTTAACTGAAAATTTTTCAAGTAAAATATATAGGATTGTCTGAGAACTAACAGATAATTACTTATAAGTAAAATTGTAGAATGATTCTTGGCAAATATAATTGAAATATTATCCATAGAGAGGTATACGAATATCAGGGGAACAACAGAAAAGGACGTATAAATAAAACTGCAAAATGAGTTTAGAAATACTATTGAAATATATTCCATTAAAAGATATGGCCTTGTTTGGGGACCAACGACAAACGGCATTTAAATGTAACTGTGGAACGGGTTTAGGCATATAACTGAAATATTTTCATTAAAAGATATGTCAATGTATGGCGACCCACTAAAAACGGCGTGTAAATCAAGCCGTAGGATGAGTTTAGACATATAACTGGAATATATTTCTTTAACCTTTTGCTTACGGGTAGGACAGCAGGCATTGGCGTCCATGGACGCCAATGTCTGCAAAGGGGGATCGAACTGTTTGGGATAGGGTATGTCAAATACCTGTCTTTTTGGGAGGTTCTTCGTTTGGGATGGATGCTGTCCTACCCGTAAACAAAAGGTTAAAATGTATGTCAGTGTCTGGGGACAAACGGAAAACGATATATAAATGTTACTGTAGAATAAGTTTAAACATATAACTAAAATATTTTCTAATAAGAGATATGGAGATGTTTGTGCACAAACGAAAACAGCATATAACTGAAATTATAGAATAATTTTGAATCTATAACTGTATTTCCATTAAAATATATAGGAATGTCTGAGGAACATCGGAAAATGACGTAAAAATGATAGAAACGTATAAATAAGAAACGTTCAAATGTACTATCTTATTTCACTTTACATACTTCATTTACCTCTTTAGCTGGTCGTCTGGGCTCTGATGAAGGTGATTTATAGAATTACCGAAAGAGCTGTTATATTTTAACAGTATTGAACATTTGCACAGATCGTTACATTGCTTTTATACTTAAACAGTTTTGTTTCTTATCTTTTCACCAGTTTGATTTTTACGTTTTATAATTTCAGGGAATCAACTTGAGTGGCGGTCAGAAGCAGCGTGTGAGTTTAGCCAGATCTCTGTATCAAAACAGAGACATATATTTGTTGGATGACCCCTTGAGTGCCGTGGATGCACATGTACGGAAAGCACTCTTTGAGGATGTTATTGGAAATCGAGGATTGCTCAAAAATAAAGTAACTACGCATTTCTTTCTCATAAGGATTAAACTGTTAGTGATCTTCAGTACCAAGTTGACTGAAAATATTTTGGGAGTGGGAGTTCATTTGTTCACAGACGTTATCCGTATATTTAGAATCAAAATAGAGGTAAGTCCTATCGGGAAATCTACCCTCTGTCTCAACATCAAAATTTGAAAAATCAAGTTTTGATCACGGCAGATTTTTACTTTCCTTATATACATAGTACAATGTATAAGGAAAGTATTGTAACGGAGTCGAAAATTCGAATTCGAGTTTTCGACGGGAGAGCACGTTTCGAGCATCCCGGATCACGAACCAGACGTTTTTGAGGTGATAACTGTGTGTGTGTCAGTAAGTCTGGGGAGACGATATCTCACGAACGAATACAGCGATTCGAATGAAATTTAGTACAAAAATTACAATCCATGAGTATTGGAAGTCAATTGTTTTTAAACACAATTGAATGCTCAGATCCCCCCCCCCCTAAATTTTCGAGTAAAATTTTGAAAAAATCATCAAAAAATCAAAACCTTTAATAAAGTTGCGCAAATAAACATTTGTTATGTAATGTTTCCTTAGAAAACGATTGACATAAACTGTTGAACGCTAGCATAAACCGTTCTCGAGATATTGTACTCTTTCATATAAGTTTAACAATAAATCCCATAAATTAAAAAAAATATATTAACTGTTGAGAAACATGTTCACTTTTAATATGTAATATCATGCGATAAATTGGGTGACATCAATGTCGTGGATCTAGCTCATTCCATTCGTGAGAAAAGTTACTTTGAGTAATACTTTTGCATTTGAAAGCCAATAGTCATTTATCTGCTATAAGAATAACTCATTTCTCAGTCCATAACGCTTGGCGAGATTTTGGCGACGAATTTGGAGGAATGTCGTTGTTTCCCGACTTTTTTAATTATTGCCAAATTAATGAAAATCTCACCAAATGGATAAAAACGACGACTGAAAATGACGACTAATTGACGAAAATTCAATAGCTTGGAAAGAATATAAGTATCTACTATAAGAATAACCTAATTTTTTTTTACTTTAAAAGTAGTAAATTCATTGCATTATACAAGGAAAGTCATATGCTGCCCACATCAGATTTTTTTAATATAGGTGTCATAAACCGCTCGAAAACGGTGACCTCTTCATCACTGATAAGCAAATTTTTACTTACTTTACAACACCTAAAAATGTAGAGGAAAAAGCATTGGAATGGGGTCGAAAATTGCAATTCGAGGTTTTGCCGCATTTGCAATTTTTAGACACGCTAGGAAACGAATGAACTATTTTCGCATAACGTTTGCATGCGTCTGTACTTCTGCGGTACTTGTACTTTTACAACGGTCTGGCACTTCTATCATAACTCATTGTATCAAAATTAAATACTAAAATACCCTGTTTTTTCCCAGAGCCCAAATTTTGTTTTCACCATTCTCTCTTTCTGTACCCTGCATTTTAAATTTCTTAATCCACAACTCATGTTCTCGTGTAGCGAAAATGCGAAATCACCAACTTGGCTTGTATTTAAGTGACTGTAATAAAAAAGAGCAATTTCTATTGCTCAACTGACGAAAATGACCATACGAAATGGCTTCGTCAATGTACAGAAAAGTTTCTAAAAGGATTCATGATAGTTGCAGGATTTTGTTACAACGGTAAATTAAAACTAAAAACAAGTCTCAAGTAAAGTTATTAATTCACTCTACTATCAGCAGAATATTTTAGAACCAATTTTTGAAGAAGAAATTCCAGCCTTATATGGAAAGGAGATCAATAAATTTGAGCTTCATATGGACAAAGCCTCTAGTTACACGCCTAAGTCAACTGCCGCATATTTAGCAAAGAAAGAGTCAGAAACAGGAATAAAATGTATCCCATTTAATGAAATACCTGTAAAATCACCTGATTCTTCTCCTATGGACTTTTGTGCTTTTGGTTTGGTAAAACGAACCTTAGGAAAAATGCATCCAAGAACACTGACCGGACTTTAGAAAACGACCCAAGAGGAGTGGGATAAAATTGACAGACGGTGCTAAGAGAAAGTTTATTTTTATGGAAAATTCGAGCTAGAGCTATAGTCAAGAATCAAGGCTATCAGGTAGAAGCAAATTGCCGCAAGAAATATTCCCTTTATGCATAAAAATTAATTATCAAAATCGTTTCTATAAAGTGCAAATGACCTTCTGTACAGTTTAATTCTATTACAGTTATATAATTTTTCTTTTGAATTTGGTGCTGTAAAATATGAGGTTACCAATATTATCTTAATTGATATCGTGCCTCATACTTCTGTGTATAAGCCAAGAATTTTGGAATGTTTTTCATAATTAAAGTAGGGGGGGGGCTTATATATCAGTTAAAGATAATCGGTTAACACAAAAAGAAACCTGATAAGACTCATCTATTCTTATTTGCTTGCACAATCATCTGCCAGCTTTTAAACATCTCACAATTCCACAGAAAAAATCATTCGAATCCCATTTCACATTCTGAGCTTGCACCAACTTGGCAACATTGTAGGGGAATAAAACTTGGCAACATTGTAGGGGAATAAAACTTGGCAACATTGTAGGGGAATAAAACTTGGCAACATTGTAGGGGAATAAAACTTGGCAACATTGTAGGGGAATAAAACTTGGCAACATTGTAGGGGAATAAAACTTGGCAACATTGTAGGGGAATAAAACTTGGCAACATTGTAGGGGAATAAAACTTGGCAACATTGTAGGGGAATAAAACTTGGCAACATTGTAGGGGAATAAAACTTGGCAACATTGTAGGGGAATAAAACTTGGCAACATTGTAGGGGAATAAAACTTGGCAACATTGTAGGGGTTTGATCCCGGGACCAATAAATGATAGTCCAGTATCATAGCGTTGAACTAATGAAGTCTCCAGAGCTTCCAATCAAGGCATTTAATACTGTGTTATGAGGGTTCGCTAAACTCGCTTCATCTTTTGACTATCCATCTCAATCCGTTGTTCCTCCCTCAGTTTTTCTTCTCGAGTGGTCCTATCCTCCCCTATTGTTGATCAAATTCCCTTGAAAGTTCTTCAAATCCCCTTTTCCAACGATGATCAACTTCAGGTCTATGATTCAAGTATCCGCATGGACTATGTAATCAAGTTCAGCCACTACTAAGCCTAAGTTATCTGTTTTAGCCCTACCTAGGAAAGCCACAGTCAACAGCAATATTTGAACAATTACCAGGTGTTCCTTCAAAATGAAATCCTGAAAATACAATAAACATCTTATGTACCTTCAAAAATGAAGCATACCGTAGCACTATATAATTTATACCTATCAACATTCATATTACGCTATATTCTTTTGGCTGTTATGAAAGTTTATCATGAAACATAATTCAAATCTACGCTGTTAAAAATTTCCGTACAACGTTGCACAAAAATGTGTCTACAGTTGCACTACCTCCTAATTTTCGTTGAACGTTTCGTAACACCTATCTGGGAAACCTAGGAATTTTTACCTTCCTTATATACATAATGTATAAGGAAAGTATTGTGGCGGGGTCAAAAATTCGAATTCGAGTTTTCGACGGGAGAGCACGTTCCAAGCATCCCTGATCACGAATCGAACATTTTTGAGGGAATGTTTGTGAGTGTGTGTGTGTGTGTGTGTGTGTGTCAGTGAGTCTATGGAGACGATATCTCACGAACGAATGGAGCGATTCGAATAAAATTTGGTACAAATATCACAATCCGTGAATACTGGAAGCCTATTGTTTTTAAACGCAATCGAATGTTCAGAAACCCCTAAATTTTCGAGTGAAATTTTGAAAAAATCATCAAAAAATCGAAACTATTAATAAAGTTACGCAAATGGACATTTCTTATGTAATTTTTCATTAGCAAACGATTGACATAAACTTTAGAACGCTAGCATGAAACGTACTTGAGATATTGCACTTTTTTCAAATAAATTTATAAAAAAAATCCCATAAATTAAAAAAAATATATTAACTGTTGAGAAACATGTTCATTTTTCATATGTAATATCATGCGATAAATTGGGTGACATCCTTCTCGTGGATCTAGCTCGTTACATTCATAAGAAAAGATACTTTGAGAAATATATTTGTATTTGAAAGCCAATAGTCATTTATCTGCTATAAGAATAACTTATTTCTCTGTCCATAACGCTTGGCGAGATTTTGGCGACGAATTTGGCTGAATATGGCCAACTTGGCGACTTTTTTAAATGTTGCCAAATTAACGAAAATCTCGCTAAATGGATAAAAATGACGCTAAATCGATGAAAATGACGACTAATTAACGAAAATTCAATATCTTGGAAAGAATATGAGTATCTTCTATAAGAATAACCTATTTTTTTTTTTGCTGTAAAAGTAGTAAATTCATTGCATTATATAAGGAAAGTCATGTGCTGCCCACATCAGATATTTATTTACACCTTTATAATTCTATTTGAGCTGCAAATGTGAATTAACTTTTAGACTCAAATGCAGTTATTTCCTGTAAAATACGGAAATCGTTTCATGCCTTATATTTCAGACCAGGATCCTCGTTACTCACGATATATCAGTTCTACCTCATGTCGACTTGATAATTCGGATGGAAGAAGGAAAAATACTTGAAAGTGGAACGTATAAAGAACTCATGGATGAAAATGGAACATTTCTGAATTTTATACGAACTCATGCAGGTACAAATGACAAAGACTCCGGAGATCAGTGAGTTTTAATATTTTTCTTTATTTGTTTAAATCAGTTCTCAACATTCTAACGCTCTTCTCTTTAGAACTACATTTAAAACGTTCGGGATTAAAATTGCGCACTTCATTAATTTCTTACATTATGAACATTATATATAATTACTACAGGGCTGCCACCCCCTGATCACTATCGCTCGTCAAATGCCACCGAACCCTCGGCTTGCCGGAGCCATGGCCCTGTGAGACTGCGCCCCATGATCGCTGCTTCAGGATATTTTAAGGGCAGAATACGTGTGTAGCAACAACAGGATACGTTTAGCAAAAGCAGGTTGGTTAGTCTGATTACCTATGTGAAAGATAAGAAAAGGTTTTGAAATGGGTTCAAGAGATTTTTAAGCATGCTTTTTCATCAAAATCTCAAAGTTTTACTGCTGAGTATCCAGATAACTGATAAACAACTGTGATGTTTCTAGTCATAACCGGTATTGCATTTGGTTGAGTTTTCAAACTCGACCTTAATAAATTCGGAAAAAAAAATTGTATACTACACAAATAAACCAACACAAGCCTTAATATGGGATGTAACTTCTCTTAATTTTGACACAATCTTCACATCGACGTTTCATCTCTTTAATCAGGTGATCCGAAGCAGCAGAGGGTAATAACTGTGTTTCTTGTAGAAGGGCAGTTTTTGGGTTTTGGAGAGACATTGGAGGGAGTAGACTAGGAGAGACATATCTTTTAAGGGCATCCTAAAGATTTGAGATGGGATTCAGGTTCGGAGAATAAGCTGGCCATTGCATACGAGTACTACCTTGAATTTCAAGGTATTCGTCCACCAGACCTGCTACGCTACCGCCCATCAAATAATAATCTGGCCTCACTGCTACATAGAGTCTGTAGACGGGTTCAATGACTTCATCCCGATACATTTCCGCCATTATAGTATCCCCTGTGAACACGTGCAGGTCGATGCGATATCTCAAAGAAAATCCAGCCCATAACATAACACTACACGACTAAAAGCGAGATGTTCAGTGATGCTTTTGAGCTGGTTGCGTGTGTTCGCCATTCTCTCCAGGCACTTTCACGCATATTATCTTAATCTAGGGCAAATCATGGCTTATCAGCGATGAGTATATTGGACAATTGCGCTTCTGTCCAAGTCGCTGACGACATCCCGTTAATCGTGTTCCTCTGACCTTAGCACTCAAGGGGCCATAAACTCGTGGTACTCTGACACACAGGCCTTTAACATGTAGCATTTACTTGGCAGTACCTGTGCATATCAACTTTCCTATTGTTGTAGTAAACATTAATCGGATCTGCGTTTGGCCAGTAGTGAGATGTGCTTGCTGGTCATCAGGGGATGTCGTTGCTCTAGGAAAACCTGGAAAGGGTCTTCAGATAACTTTCTTACTTATTTGGAACTGTTTCGATAAGCGATAAATGACACAGAATGGTCCACAAAAAGTAAATTGAGTACATCCTTAATGGACTGTCGGGCCTCAAGCCTCCCAACAGCACGCCAGAGTTGAGAATTCTCCAAACGTATTCTTTGTGTGATAATAAGGCTAATCTAATCCAAAGTCAACCCAAATACTTTTCGAAAAAATTTCTTTGAATATTGAAACTCTTTTCGCCTCACATCTAATTTTCATATTATTCGAGGAGCAAATTTGATATTAGACACATCATTTTATACAGGTATTTGCATATTCACATCAACAGCAATAAAAGGTTTCTTGCAATAAAAATCCACAGATGCATTCTCTATTTGAAAATTTGCATCTCGTGCTTAACTTTTAGATGACAGTGCATATGTATCAACTGATATATCAATGGATACAAATGGTATATATATATATATAAGATTTAAAATGAAAAAAGAAAATATATAGTTGGAATGATTGTGTTTACAGGGTTGCAGAAAGGTCAAGGGGGATTGCGACCCCTATTTCCTGGTTAGAAGCTAGCTTTGACTTCATGAAAACGCTCCCAGAGACTCTGCACGCCCGAAACAACAATCGATCATGCCCGTGGGGAAAAAATGGCCGAATCCCAGACAACATAAAAATGATCAAAATAACAAAAATTGGAAATTTTACTAACCAGCAAGACGAGAATCATGGAAGAGTTGCATAAAGCGTATAAACTTCGAATAGGAAAGCATACATAAAAAAGTCGCGTCGTATATATATATATATCAAAGGTATATAGTATATCAATGGATACAAATGGTATATATATCATTACATACAATTTCTCAACGTAACAGGTCTGTCGCTAACTTTTGATTTTCTAAGAACGAAGACAAAGTTGTCTTTTTATAACGTTATATACACGTGTACATTTATATTCTATAGTTCTAATAACAAATAAAACATATTGCATTATAAAGTATTTGGTCAGCTTCTTTATATTTGCTATCCAGGCAGTCTTGCCTACCTAATTGCAAAGTTTTAGTTATTAGTCCAAATCCTTTATACGATTATTGAGGAAAGGGGCCCAACGTTATTTGGGAACCCACCTCAATGCTGGCATCATTACGTTGATTTCAATACTACAGTATTCGTTATAAAAATTATAATTTTGGGGGTCTTCAAAGTTAGCATGGTTATAAAGATTTCAATATTACTGTATTAAACAAAATGTCATTTAGGAGTTGTCTAAAACTGGCTTAGCTCAATGTGCCTTTTGATAAAATTTTCCCTGAATAAGTTATATTCTTCGAAACCATTTCACACGTGGGCATATCATATATTTGCGTATATGCTTATGCAGGCTGTCTCCTGAATTGGTCTCGGCAGATGAGAAGCATGGAGAGGCTGCATACAGGAGAACTATCAGTGAAGACTGGGCTAAATCATCGGAAATTAAGCAGAATGAAGCTGCACTGATTGAAGACGAAAGAATGGAAGAAGGGGGAGTAAGTGAGACACTAAAATTCTTTTATATGTATGTATTGAAGCATATTTTGTCATCATACTCTTATAGACTTCTTCTGAATTTGATGTAAGAATCTCATGATCCATTTAAGACACTTCACAAAGCAACGCAACATATAACAAACATCAAATGACAGAAAATATTTTAAAAGTCATACCTAGGGGTAGCAAGCTACCTCACACCTTTCAGCTACATGATCAGAACTTAACACTCCAAGGTTCTTTAATATAAGGTTGGTAACTCAACCCGGCAACCAATACAAAACTTGTCAGCTTGACGGAATGGAAATTAGGAATCGCGATTTGTGATGAGATTATTTGTCAGAGTAAACTGTGAGAGGAGTCGCCGAAACACACGCATTATTACAGTTAAAAATAGTTTGGTAATTTTGAAGTGGTAATATACAGGCGTAAACAACTTGCACAAAGAATTTAAATTGTGCTGGATGCACGGGATCCAGTGACATGCAAGGAAATTTAGTGATCTTGTTGAAGTAAGATGACAGTCTCAGTTAACAAATTCGGTCCCTATTGAGAGCCCGAGAACAAAATGCGGGCGTTCTTAATTCCCATTTCATCATATGTACAGATCGAGGTAAAAATTATCATGTCAGTCATGCCCCTGAACGATCCCCCCTCCCCCCTGCTTTCAGCAAGATGGTCAGAACTCATCTTGTCAACGTCTACTGTCTCTGTATCGTAAACAAACATAAAAACAGTCAAAGTCTAATTCAGTGCAGCCATCTAGTGTCATTTTGAGAAAATACTGATATACACATTTTTACCCTTGAATTATATTCGTGTTGCCAACCGAATTTTTCGAAATTTATAATAGTAAATTCTATTTGGCGATTGTTTATAAGAATTGGCAAAAAAATACTGAGCGATAATTATTTCTGTCGCCACACATCACATTACATGCAGATTACATCCAATATAAGAAATTTGAATCACGACGTCAGAAAGCTCTTCCATTCAATGTCAGCCATATAGAAGCTGCTATTGCTGCTCAAAATGGCTTTACATGAAACTGAGTTTTGAAAAAAAATCTTGTATAGGTCTCAAAGTGTAATCAGTTATCTACTGTCTGCAAGATACATTTCATTTGAATAGCGCAATTCTTTCTTGATGTTGCACTTTTCCCAAACAGTAGTGTATATAATTTTGTAATTGTACATTGATCCCTCCGTTAGAATTTTAAAGAAATAGTTTTTAGTTATTTATAAATTTCATGATTTTCTTTTTCAAGTATAAGGGATTCACAAATATGCATAATAATTTTTTTTTCGGACATGCTTGTTTACCAACAGATAATAAACAGTAAAATACACTAGAGAACAGATGCTCTTAAAATACAATAGAGCATAGATGCTTTTAAAATACACAAGAGCATAAATGTAATTAAAATACACTGGAGCACAGATGCTCTTAAAATACACTAGAGCACACATGTTTTTAAAATACACAACAGTATAAATGCTCTTAAAATACACTAGAGTACAGATGCTCTTAAAGTACACTAGACCACAGATGTTTTAAAATACACAAGGGCATAAATGCTCTTAAAATACACTGGAGCACATATGCTCTTAAAATACACTAGAGCACAGATGCACTTAAAATACACTAGAGCACAGCTGCTTTTGAAATACATAGGAGCATAAATGCTCTTAAAATACACTAGAGCGCAGATGCTTTTAAAATACACAAGAGCATAAATGCTCTAAAAATACACTAGAGCACAGTTGCTCTTCAAATACACTAGGGCACAAATGCTCTTAAAATACACAAGATCATGAATGCTCTTAAAACAACGATCACAGATGATCTTAAAATACACTACAGCACAGATGCTTTTAAAATACACAAGAACATAAATGCTTTTAAAATACACTGCACAGATGCTTTTAAAATGCGCAAGAGCATAAATGCTTTTAAAATACAGAGCACAGATGCTCTTAAAATAAACACTAACTTAGGAGCATCTGTGCTTTAGTGTACTTTAAGAGCACATATCCTTTGTCAGTGCATACTTAAAAGACCGAGATTCTATAGAATTTTTAATAATTTCCATATTCAAAACTCGAATGTTTTCATAGCATTCTATGGAAAACCATAATGTTACGACGTATCCTCTGAAATCATGGATGTGTGCTTAGGATACAAGAATGAGTTTACATTTCTAAATAACTAGTAAGGTTATTTACAATTACAAAGTAAACAGGAACAATATACAGTAAAACAGCTTCGCTCATTTCACAAAAGAACCGATACTATTTTAACGAAAATCATTTCACAAAACAGCTGCTACTATTCTCAAAACATTGACGAAAGTCACAGTTCAATGTAGCTGAATCTCGCCAGCCGTCCTCCAACTGAGTAATGACTTCTTTTATAGACTCTCTATAGAAAAGTGTAGAATTCTCTCTCATCTCTTAGAATACTCGTTATTTCGCGGTCTTTCTCGAACTTTTGAAAAGTCGCCAAATTGGCAATAAATCGCCAAATCTGGCAACCAACCTCCTCTTACTTCCATCTTCTGGCAACCCTAGATCACGTTGGATCACTTCACCTAGATCACAGCCCTAGATCACGTCACCCTAAACACCCTTACAGGAAAGGTTACCTATAAGGGTTTTTCTCCGTCTGGTCTTCGAGCGAGAAAAGTGAGAGAAGTGAAAAAAAAAAAAACTCCAGCATTTTACACGTTTGCGATAATAATAATTTCTAGATAAATGATGGTAGTATATTGTATGTGAGGGAAATTGATAGTTTCTACTACGTAAATGTTAATGGTATCAAAATAGTTTATACTAACACAGATAAACCAAATGCACCTCATCGCAGTGGTGTCATTCTAATTTAATAACAACCGCCTCTGATAGAAATTTTCTACCAGTCTTACTTTTAATTGGCAATTGTTTTGTTTTATGCGTTTATTTCATAGTTATAGTATCAAATTTTCAAAATTTCTTGAATTTTATTTATTGTTTTTTATCTCAGAAAACACATCTTTCCCTAAGTAACTAAATCTAGGAAAATCTAAATCTTACAATTTGCATGCCAATTGAAATGCCAAAAATACCCCCCCCCCCCCCCCTTCTTCACCAAAAATGTTTTTCTGGTTATGGCTCTGTGTTTTCTCAGGGGGTCGTTTTGGGTAGGGTTTTTTTTTTTCTAATAAGCCCAGTAAACAGCAGAATTTAAAACAATTTTGATAGGTAGCAGCGGCGACAACTTCGTGGGTTCTGAAAACCCTTAATATTTTGTGGCGAAAATTTTTTAGACAAAAATTGCGCATATATGTACAATTTTTTCTGTTGTTCTAAATTCTTCAAGTTTTTCATTATTCATTTCCTGTTTACTATGCATAAAGCCGTGTGTATAAAAATTCACCTCTTAAACTGTTTATTGTATTCTTAACGCAAGATTTTAACTCAGAAATGATTTAAAGAGAAATTTGTTAACATTTTAACATTGCTAAAAATACCTGAAAATAAATGTTGTATTTTTTTTTTTTTTGTATGTGGATAATTGAATTTTTTGTGAAGATAATTGCTGGAAATTCAAACAATATCTGTATATTGTATATAATAATGTTGCATCTACAAATGCAAGGAAATAAAATAAATAATTCTCTAGAGAAAAAAAAAGTTTTCAGTGCTTCGCTATAATTTACTCCATTTTAGGATTTGAGACGGCTATGAAATTTAAATTAAATATAAATCTTTATTTAAATGCATGGATCACTTGATTTAAAATTTTCGGAACAACCGATATTTTTTCAAATTGGCGCCTATGATAAGTAGGTTCACACGAGCTAAATATTTAATATGAAAATAGACAATAAACAAATGTTTCTGCAGATGCAAAATATTTGAAATAAAAAGTGTAGATAAAACAAAATCAAAATTATAAATAACGGAATTTATTGTCGGCAAAAAGTTTGCCATATCATTGTTTTTACCAAACATTTCTTTTGAAACATTTTTATTCTCATGATCTGCTATAGATAGTGTTTAGATGATGATGACTGTTGTGAGTTCAACATCAAATTTCGGATTACAAAGAAAAAATCTCGAAAATTTTCAACTTCTTGTTCTGTTTCAATTTCAGTTTCAAAAATGCTCATTTTCCTTGAAACATCTACATTTAAAGGTTGACTATACATAGAGGTTAGATGATAATTAATATAGATACAGCATCAAATTCTAAAGGGGATGGGGTGGTTCACTAAGAAATTTTCACATTCAGTTCCTTTTCCATTTCCAGTTTTCAAATTTTCATTGAAATATATATTTCGCAAGAATGGCTATAGATAGATAGCGCTTAGATTATAACTGATATGGATTTAGAATCATTTTCCGGAGAAGATAGGCGAACATACTAAGAATTTCCACTTTTAGTTCTGGGGATATCGCTTCCGTTTTAAAAACTTACATATTTCTTGCGACATCTATTTTTCAGGATCAGCTGTAGAAAGTGCTTAGATAACGACTGATATATACATCAAATTCCGAAGGGGGATTCATTAAGGATTTCCATATTTAAACTAATTTAAATATTCACAAATTTTAAACTAATTCGAATTAAAAAAAATTCTCGACGAGACGTAGTGTCCCGTGAGTCGCGGTCTATACCGAATTTCACGAAAACTTTTGAACAACTGGTTCGGCGAACATAGATATACTTTAACAACCGACTGAATGACAGAACTGCCCCAGTGTCACTAAACAGTTACCAATTTGGAAAAAGGCATTTAAAACGTTTATACTAAATATGTAACATAATAATTTGGGTAAGAAATCTAAAAAAAAATATAACTCTTCTATTCCGATAATAATTAGGATACAATTAGAACTAAACACTATGGAAGATATGAGCACATCAGAATGTCTAGTGGAGATTCAGACTCCGGATATTTTATGTCTATGTTCCACATGATAAAACTTAAAAATTTCATTTTAAATTGCTTTTCTTTACTTATATTGCATTTTAATCCTATTAGGTAAAGCGGGGTATTTACCTGAACTACATTAAGCATGGTGGATGGCTTTTGTTCATTTTAGCCTTTACAGGATACGTGGCGTTCACTGCAATGGAGGTAAGTAATAATAAATAGTATGGATACACGTCAACTTTAATTAAATTTTAAAATCAAAGATAACCTAAATTAGGTTTAAAAGTCCTTTAATAAAATCTCCTTTCCTCGGCGTATAAAAATTACACGGCCAAAGCGCTTTCTGTCATCACTATGCCTTTCATCAGTGGCTTATCCGCTATAGCAAAAATAATGTCATTTTGCCCTTACGCTTTTGCGCAATCTACTGCGCAGGCTGTTTATTTACGCTCGTGCCCATGCTCTATAGTTCAGCGTAACAAGAGGATACTGTGTACAAGAGAAAAGTTGCATTTGTTACTGAGCTTCAATAACGCATTACTGAGCGTTTCTTCTTGTTACACCTGACATGCTGCAGGGTACGTGGGTAGAACTGGACTATTGTTTAAACGTCCTGCAATAGTCCAGTTCCAAGCACACGTGGAGACTTGCTGACATTAAAAAGAAGCACTTTCACAGTTAACGTGCGTTTTGACATTAAAAGTAAGCTGTTATTTATTGTAGTATTTTTACTTTCCTTATATACATAATGTATAAGGAAAGTATTGTGACGGGGTCGAAAATTCGAATTCGAGTTTTCGACGAGAGAGCACGTTTCAAGCATTCCTGATCACGAATCAAACATTTTTGAAGTGATGTCTGTGTGTGTGAAAATATGTGTGTGTGTGTGTGTGTGTGTGTGTGTATGTGTCAGTGAGTCTGTGGAAACGATAACTGACGAACGAATGGACCGATTCGAACGAAATTTGGTTCAAAAATCACAATCCGTAAACACTGGAAGCCTATTGTTTTTAAACGTAATCGAATGTTCAGAACCCCCTAAATTCTCGAGTGAAATTTTGAAAAAATCATCAAAAAATCGAAACCGCTAATAAAGTTACGCAAATACACATTTCTTATGTAATTTTTCATTAGAAAACGATTAACATAAATTTTAGTGCGCCAACATGAACCGTTCTCGAGATATTGCACATTTTTCAAAAATATTGTCAAAAAGTCATATAAAATAAAAAAATATACTTCCTATTGAGAAACATGTTCACTTTTCATATGTAATACCATGCGATAAATTTGGTGACATCATTCTTGTGGATCTAGCTCATTCCATTCATGAGAAAAGATACTTTGAGTAATACTTTTGTATTTGAACGCCAATAGTCATTTATCTGCTATAAGAATAACTCATTTCTCCGTCAGTAAAGCTTGGCGAGATTTTGGCGCCGAATTTGGCGGAATGTCGCCAACTTGGCGACTTTTTGAAATGTTGTCAAATTAACGAAAATCTCGCCGAATGGATTAAAATGACGCTAAATCAATGAAGATGACAACTAATTGTCGAAAATTCAATATCTTGGAATGAATATAAATATCTACTATGAGAAAAACCTATTTTTTTACTGTAAAAGTAGTAAATTCATTGCATTATATGAGGAAAGTCATGTGTTGTCCAGATCAGATTTTTTAATAGCATTCATGTATGGGCCTTTCCTATATACTTCCTCTATACATTATCAAAGCAAGGAAAGTGTTAAAAGTTCGTAAATACAGCTACACATAGGTATAGGCTGGTCTACCGGTTTCAAAGGGGCAAAACAGCCTTCTTCCTCGAGACCGACAAGAAGCACGACCTCACTTTGTGGCCGATCTCACGTAAGGGACGTCGCACTTCTTGTCTGTTTTGAAGAAAACTGTTTTGTGCCTTTGCAAGTTATTTTTTCCAAATTAAGGTTAACTTTCCAAAATATTGAATATTCGTCAATTTGTCAACATTTTCCGAATGTCGCCAAATTGGAGATGTTTCACAAAATGTGTTGGCAATGTCACCAAATGGGATCGATATCGGCGCAAGTTTCCGCCAAGCAATCGAGGTCACTGTTACATCGTAACAATGCTGGATATGTTTGTTGTCTAGATATTTGGAAGCATGCCCAATCAAAAATATTTAGGCTAAAATTATTAGTGACAAAATCATTCAATATATTTCCGCATGCGGTTTAATGAAAACCATCCAATCAGATAATGGAGCTCAATTTAGAAGCGTGTGAAGCCCGTTTTAAAGCGTGTGAAGAATTTACAGACAATTTAAATGTAGAAAGTACAATAATATTGCAAAACCATCATCATTAAGCAGACTGGAGTGTGCTCACATCATTTGTTGAAGGAATCAATGGTGTGCATTATTAACAAAACTTTTGACTGGGATGGGTTGTTAAAATGGTTCAAATTTTATGCAAACAATACAAAAATACTATTACTGGATATGAACTATCGTTTTTGTTTTTCCTATGAGACCTGAACTTACCAGGTGAAGACATACAAAATAGAGATTAAAATACACTACGTGACAGTGAAAATGAGACACCAAAAGAGAGTGGGCAGAAAGTGATGAAAATCGGCAGCGAACAATAAGTGATGTTTATTGCAACATGATACACCTATACACTGAGTGATAACACAGTCTGATCAGCGGGCGCGGTAGCCCATTGGTTAGCGCGCTGGAGTTGCACTCGGTAGGCCCGGGTTCGATTCCAGCCACTGCCAAAACTGCCGCCGTGTTCATGCGGAGTACGATCACGTTAAACATGTGGGTCCGAAAGTCCTTCCGAGAGGTTGGTGGTAGGGGAAGGAGGGTACGGTCCCTGTGGATGCCTCCCCCACTGGGTTCCGGTCCAAATTGGGTGGCACTTCCCGGCCGTCCAAACAGTTACCTTACACCTTTCTGGTAGGTCGGACGGTCTGGGTCTCAACAACAACAACAACAACAACAACAGTCTGATCAGCAAGTTGTAGGACCATCGCAGGCGGCAATACAGGCAGCAACACGTCTAGGTACAGAGTCAATGAGCGCGCCTCGCGGATGGTGCCCTGAGGAATGACTGCCCATTCCCTGTCAACCATTTGCCAGAGTTCGTCTTCTAAACGCTGCGGTGGCAGCGCATGCAAGCGACGTCCAATCACGCTCCAGACGTGTTGTCTGTGCTGTTGAGTCAATGTCAATCTTTTTAACGGGCGCCATGAGTTCAGGTCGCCAGCGACCAATCGGCAGATAATGGTCCTGGTCGATATGAAAGCATCAAGGGTGTTCTGCACATGCTGCAAAAGGGCAACGGAAGTGGTCTGCGGGGCCACCAGCGCTTGTGTCGGTCCACGGGTGTTGATTTTGCTCTAGCTGTAAGGGCACCCCTCAAACAAGCCACATTCCCTTGTTCCAACCATCTTCGCTACAGCTGATGCACAGTGGACGCGTGTCCGCGGAGATTTGACCAAATTGATGATTGAACGCCTCTTCAGATGATGTGGAATTATACCTCAGTGGCACTGAGGAAGGTTATAGTGATGCCCGAAAGTGCTCTGGATTTTAATCTATGTGTACGTCTATAGGATGTTTATTAAATGACTTTTAAAATCTAAAGATTTCCTCTTTAATTTACTTAAATCAATAAATCATTTGTATTTACTTTTAGGCTGGAAGTAATATTTGGTTAGCCCAGTGGACTGCTGATCCTGTTCGAAATGGGACCCGAGGTTTTTCTCAGACTGTGTGGCGTCTTTCTGGTTTTGCAGGTTTGGGGGCTGCACAAGGTAAATTTGCAATTTGACCTTTCCAAGTATTTATTTCACAACATTCTACTTGTTTAAACGCAAAAAAAAAAGTTTCAAACGTTTTAAATATGAAAAAATTCAAGATTTTCAAAAAAATTCAGAAGAGCGGAACAAAGATTGTTTTAATAAATTAAGTGGTTTTACATTTTGTTTACATATTTTTATTTTCTACTATTCTTGTATACTATTCTTGTATGTTCTACTTTCTACTATTCTTGTATGTAGAACGTGTTGTTTCCCTAAAAATTTTAAATTTGATATTTTGATGGATTCAATATTTCGATATTTTGACGGACCTCACCCTCCCCTCATTTTCGAATATTTTTGGAAATATATGTGTCTGTGTGTGTGTGTGTGTCATTTTTAGGATTAAAACTTGGATTTTTTTTCAAATTTCAAGATTTTCGTAGCATTATTTCCTATGGGAAACGATGATAATTCTGAAAACAATTATGATAGTATACACTACATGGGGGGAGAACTGATAATTAGAACTGCAGCATGGATATTAATAGTAATGTTAATAGAATTAAAATAGTTTATTTTAACAAAGTGGCTTAATGCATCCAATTCATTGGCGTCATTAAGCCGTAGTTATGCAAACTTGGATAGAGAATTTTTAAAAAAGAAATTTGTGAAATATTTTAAAAGAATAATTTAGATATAAAATTTGAAAATTACACATCTCTTTTTACTCTCGTTCTGATAATGATTTTGATACAAGTGGAACTAAACTGAAATATAAATGTATGTGTGAGAAAATTGAGTAAAGACTGAAACTCCACAATATTTTAGCTATTCAGATGCTTTGGTGTTCATATATTGTAAAATACTTATATTAGATTGTTGATCGAATTTATATACAAGACCGTTTATAGAAAGTCTCATTTTTCTGCAAAATGTTCATGTTCGAAATAGTGCGAAAAGTAGAGTCTTAATTTACATATTTTAGTATTTTGTTATATTTTAGTTGAGTTCTTTTATAAGTTCAAGTCTTTGAGAAAAGTCTTTTTTCATCAAGTTATTAATTTCTCGAAAGATTATTTTTACTTTTCCGATTTTAAAATAGTGAAATAAGACATATATCTTTATAATTTAAATTTGAACTTAATTTTAAATTTGAATTCAATTTTAAATTCATCCTCAATTTAAAAACTTTATAAGAAATTCACATTTTGGCATTCAGAAATTTATCAAAAGTGTTACCACTCGACGTTTCTATATTATTTTCTTAACACCAGTAGGAATTGCAGAAAATGTATTTAGCCATCCAGAATATATATATATATATATATATATTCACCACTGTACCAGTCCATTAGTGGCGTGTGATGGAATGAAGCAAAAGAAGGGAGATTCACGATATTCAAAAATAAGCTGACTGTATAGTTTCTCCTACTTTTCACACTACCAAGATGACAGCAAGAAGAAAAAATGTGATGTGGGCAGCACATGACTTTCCTTGCAGACTGATATTCACGGTCCTCTTTATTTTATTTCAATTTATTTCACTTTTAATTCAATTTTCGTTCTCATTTGGTAAATGGACTTATTTTCAAAGGTGGCGTAGCGAAAATACGAAAAAACTTAAATATCTCGAGAACGGCTAGCCCTAGTGTAATGGGGTTTGTCTTATTCTTTTCATTGTTAAATATTATGTATGAAACAAGAATTTAATGGATATATTTGAGTATACGCAGTTTTTTATTTCAGATTTTGACGATTTCTGCGGGCCATTTCGCAAAAAAGGCGGGTTCTTTTTTTCCGAACCGTACCAAAAACTAAACAGCACCAGAGTCACACTCAAATGACTTACCTACCAAATTTTATGAAATTCGATCCATTAGTTTTTGAGTTAGAATGGATACATACATTGCACAGACAGACACACAGGCATCCAGTATCACGGATGCAAATTATCAATTATGGCATGTTATTTATTACTCATTTGAAAGGGATTGAAAAAAATGTTTCATTTGATACCAATTTTGACAAACGTAAATTACGTCACAAACACAGATGTTGTATCACAGTTGTTTTTCATTACAATAATTGAAACTGTTGAGTTTCGTGATCGTTGAGCAGTAAATAATCCATTTTATGCATAAATTATGTCAAAGTTTGTAATATGCTGCCATGTCAAGGCAACATAAAATTTCCAATAAATATCGAAGTTTTCGCTCAAATTTCATAAAATTATATCTAGTTTTAGATTTAAAAAAAAAGAAATCTGGAAATGAAGCTTTATGCAAATGCATGATTATTTGCGGCATGTATATCGTGAACACAATATAGTGATCACAGACAGACTATAGACAGTCGATCATCACTCTAAATATAGTCAAAACGTGGTCAAGAGGTCCTGAAAGATATTATGGCCTAAAAATCGAAAATTTTCGAGAAAACATATATATATATATATATATATATATATATATATATTCATTTCTTTTTACTATTTTCATAGTATGAGATAGTAAAAAATCTGATGTGGGCAGCACATGACTTTCCCTGCAGACTTATATCCACATTCTCCTTATTTTAATTAAATTTATTTCACTTTTAATTCAATTTTCTTTCTCATTCCGTAACCGGACTTATTTTCAAAGGTGGCGTAGAGAAAATACGAAAAACTAAAATATCTCGAGAACGACTAGTCCTAGTGTAATGGGGTTGGTCTTATTCTTTTCTTCGTTAAAAATTACGTATTAAACAAGCATTTAATGGATATATTTGAGCATACGTAGTTCTTTAGTTTAAATTTTGACGATTTTTTCGGGCCATTTTGCAAAAAAAGGCGGGTTATTTTTTTCCGAATCGTACCAAAATCTAATCAGCACCAGGGTGACCCACAAGTGACTCATCTACTGAATTTAGTGAAATTCGGTCTATTAGTTTTTTAGTTAGAGTGGATACAAACTTTTGCGGGCCATTTCGCAAAGAAAGGCGGGTTCTTTTATCCCGAATTCTACCCAAAACAAATCAGCACCAGACTCGCCCACAAGTGACTTACCTACCAAATTTTGTGAAATTAGGTCCATTAGTTTTTAATTAGAGTGGATACAATATCTGCACAGACACACACACAGACGTCACGCTAAAAATAGTTTTTTCGTATTCTAGAGGTCTCGAAACGTGTAGATCCGTCGAAAACTCGAGTTGCGATTTTCAGCATGATTCCAATACTTTCCCTATATATTACCATGTATTGCAGGGAAAGTAAAAGGGCCTTTTTCGCCTTCCTCAAGCATGTTGTGAAGAATATGCCAACTCAACCTATCACGAAAACACTGAGCGTGATTTGTAAGAAAGATATCGCACCCGACTAGATCCTGTGGATATCACTATGTGATCACTCTAGCTAGCACTAGTTCAAATATGGAGAAACCGTGTAGAGAACAAGCATATAACATCATAACGCTCGATTCCAACTTCAAGACCTGGATATTGTAATGCATATGGGGAACCATGACTCATGAATATGAGAGACCGAACGGACATATCTGTGCTGCTCCTTTGGCCAATGCCCAGCACGTAATATGGCCGAATCATTACGACACATAAAACAACTACAATACCCAATCTTCATTGTTTGCTGTGCTTTTAAATAAAATACATTCTCTGAATTAAACAAAAGTCTGATGTGGGCAGAACATGACTTCAAATGACTCAAATTCATATTTTCTTAATTCTTTAATAATTCGTTAGATTGAGTTTAATTGCACCAAATAACACTAAATTTGCATTTTTAATCCAATTTTCGTTTTTAATTGTTAATTGGACATTTTCCCGAAATCGGCGTAACAAAAATGCAAGAAATCTCAAATATCTTGAGAACGGTTAGTCCTAAAGCATAATGGAGTGTGTTATATTCTTTTCCTCGTCAAAAATTGAGTATAAAACACGCATTTAATTGTTATATTTGAGCATACACAGTCTTTTTTTTTTTTTTTTTTGATTTTGGCGATTTTTGAGGGCCATTTCCTAAAAAAAGACAGGTTGTTCTTTTCCGAATCGTACCAAATCTAATCAGCACCAGGGTCGACTACATGTGACATATCTGCCAAATTTTATGAAATTTAGTCGATTAGTTGAGTTAGAGTGTAAATATACAGTTTTTGCGGGGCATTTCGTAAAAAAAGGGCAGGTTGTTCTTTTTCGAATCGTACCAAAATCTAATCAGCACCAGAGTCCACCGCAAGTGACTTATCTACCAAATTTTATGAAATTTAGTAGATTAGTGGAGTTAAAGTGGAAATATATAATTTTTGCTGGCCATTTCAAAACAAAAAGCAGGTTGTTCTTTTCCGAATCGTATCAAAATCTAAGCAGCACCAGGGTGACCTACAAGTGACTTATGTACCAAATTTTGTAAAATTTGATCAATTTTTGAGTTACAGTGGATACAAGTAATTTTTGAGGGCCATTTCGCAAAAAGAGGCGGGTTGTTTTATTCCGAATAGTACCAAAAACTAATCAGCACCAGGGTCAGATCCAAGTTACTTACCTACCAAATTTTATAAAATTCGGTCCATTAGTTTTTGAGTTAGAGTGGATACATACATTGCACAGACAGACACACAGACAGACACACACACAGACGTCACGCTAAAAATATTGTTTTCGTATTCTAGAGGTATCGAAACGTGTAGATCCGTCGAAAACTCGAGTTACGATTTTCGACATGATTCCAATACTTTCCCTATACATTACCATGTATTACAGGGAAAGTAATAAATCGGTAGCTATATTTTAAGCATTTAAGTTTAGTTTCTTTCCTAGATATTTCCGCAATCATATTTACCAACAACACTTCACTCTGTTCAAAATTAACATTGTAGTGAAAAAATCTGATGTGAGCAGCATATGACTTTGCCTGCAGATTCAAATTCATTTTGAAATTTTTCATTTTATTATGCATTAAATTGAGTTTAATTGCAGAAAATAATGTGGATAATTTTCTGATATTATATCCAATTCGTTTTCCTATTGCATCTTTATTTTGTTTGGCAATTTAATTTACTTTAAATTCTTCAGGTCCTTAAAATTACAAAATCTCAAGAACAGCTTATCTACAAGAACAGCTTATCATGGGGTCAGATTTATTCACTTGTCAAATTTTACAAGTAGAACAAGAACTTAATAATTATATTTCAAAGTTTAATCTTTTATTTCAGAGTTTCACTATCTTGTATATTATTATTTTATTTTAGATCGAAAATATTACATTTGCGGGTCATTCGCATCAAAATCTAATCAGCACCAGGGTGACCCACAAGTGGCTTAACTACCAAATTTTATGAAGTTTAGTCCATTAGTTGAATTAGAGTGGATATTTACAATTTTTGAGGGTCATTTCGTAAACAAATGCATGTTCTTCTTCTTCAAATCGCATCAAAATCAAATCAGCACTAGGGTGCCCCACAAATGACTTACCAAATTTTGTAGAATTCGACCAATTCGTTTTTCAGTTACAGTAGATACAGGCAATTTTTCGGGGCATTTCGCAAAAAAAGGTGGGTTCTTTTATCCGGAATCGCACCCAAAACTAACCCGATTCGCCAATAGGTGACTATCTACCACACTTGGTCAATTAGTTTTTTAGTTAGAGTGGATACAAAATCTACACAGACAGATAGACACACAGACAGACAGACAGACAGACACACAGACAGACAGACACACATACGTCACGCTAAAAGTAGTTTTTCGTATTCTAGAGTTCTCGAAACGCGTAGATACGTCGAAAACTCGAGTTGCGATTTTCAGCATGATTCCAATACTTCTCTATACGTTACCATGTATTGCATGGAAAGTAAAAAATCTGATGTGGGTGGCACATGACTTTCCCTGCAGACTTATATCCACGTTGTTTTTATTTTAATTAAATTTAATTCACTTTTATTTCAATTTTCGTTCTCATTTGGTAACTGGACTTATTTTCATAGATGACGTAGAGAAAATACGGAAAAACTAAAATATCTCGAGAACGGCAGTCCTAGTGTAATGGGGTTGGTATTATTCTTTTCTTCGTTAAAAATTGCGTATAAAATAAGTATTTAATGGATATATTTGAGCATACGTAATTTTTATTTTTTATTTTGACGATTTTTGCATGCCATTTTGTAGAAAAAGGCAGGTTATTTTTTTCCGAATCGTACCAAAATCTAATCAGCACCAGGGTGATTCACAAGTGACTTATCTACCGAATTTTGGGAAATTCAGTCCATTAGTTTTTCAACTAGAGTGGATACAGTCTTCTGCGGCCCATTTCGCAAAAAAGAAGGCGGGTTCTTTTATCCCGAATCGTACCCAAAACTAATCAGCACCAGATTCGCCCACAAGTGACTTACCTACCAAATTTTATGAAATTCGGTCAATTAGTTTTTGAGTTAGAGTGGATACAAAGTCTGCACAGACAGACAGACACACAGACAGACAGACAGACACACAGAAAGACACATAGACAGACACACAGACACATACAGACGTCACACTAAAAATAGTTTTTTCGTATTCTAGACGTCTTGAAACGCGTACATACGTCGAAAACTCGAATTGCGATTTTCGGTATGATTCCAATACTTTCCCTATACATTACCATGTATTGCAGGAAAAGTAAAAATCTGATGTGGGCAGCACATGATTTTCCCTGCAGACTTAAATTCATATTTCCTTTATGTCTTTAATAATTCATTAGATTGAGTTTAATTGCACCAAATAACACTAAATTTGCATTTTTAATATGGGACATTTTTCCGATAGAGGCGTAACAAAAATGCAAAAAATCTGAAATATCTTGAGAATGGTTAGTCTTAAAGTATAATGGAGTGTGTTAAATTCTTTTCCTCGTCAAAAATTGCGTATAAAACAAGAATTTAATTGATATATTTCAGCATACGTAGTCTTTTTTTTTTCTTTTAGATTTTGACGATTTTTGCGGGCCATTTCATAAAAAAGGCAGGTTGTTCTTTTCCGAATCGTACCAAAATCTAATCAGCACCAGAGTGTCTCACGACTAACTTATCTACCAAATATTGTGAAATTTGGTCAATTAGTATTTTAGCTAGGGTGGATACATTAAATTTTTGCGGGCTATTTCGTAAAAAAAGGCGGGTTCTGTTTTTATGAATCGTATCAAAAACTACTCAGCACCAGGGTCATACTCAGGTGACTTAACTACCAAATTTTATGAAATTCGGTCCATAAAGTTTTTGAGTTAGAGTGGATACATACATTGCACAGACACACAGACTGACAGACAGACACACACAGACGTCACGATAGATTTTTCGTACTCTAAAGGTCTCGAAACGTGTAGATCCGTCGAAAACTCGAGTTGTGATTTTCGGCATTATTCCAGTATTTTCCCTATACATTACCATGTATTGCAGGGAAAGTAAAAATCTGATGTGGGCAGCACATGACTTTCCCTGCAGACTCAAATTCATATTTTTTCATTTATTTAATAATTCATTAAATTGAGTTCAATTGCACAAAATAACATTAATTTGCATTTTTAATTCAATTTCTGTTTTTATTTGGTAATTAGACATTTTCCTAAAAGTGGCATAACTAAATGCGAAAAATCTCAAATATCTCGAGAATTGTTACCCCTAGAGTAATAGAGTTGTTCTTATTATTTTCCTCATCAAAAATTCGTATAAAACAAGCATTTATTTGATATATTTGAACATACGTAGCTTTTTTTTAGATTTTGCGATTTTTGAGGGCCATTTCGTAAAAAAATTCAGGTTGTTCTTTTCCGATTAATACCAAAATCTAATCAGCACCAGAGTATCGTACAAGTAATTTATCTACCAAATTTTGTGAAATTTGGTCAATTAGTATTTTAGCTAGAGTGGATACATGAAATTAATACGGGCCATTTCGCAAAAAAATGCGCGTTCTGTTTTTACAAATCCTTCCAAAAACTAATCAGCACCAGGGTCATACCCAAGTGACTTGCCTACCAAATTTTATGAAATTCTGTCCATAAGTTTTTGAGTTAGAGTGAATACATACATTGTGCAGACACACACACAGACATCACGCTAAAAATCGTTTTTCGTATTCTAGAGGTCTCGAAACGTGTCGATCCGTCGAAAACTCTAGTTGCGATTTTCGACATGATTCCAATACTTTCCATATACATTACCATGTATTGCAGGGAAAGTAAAAATTCTCACTGAACATGCTTATTTTAATCCAAGCGGGAACTAGCACTTAACATGAGCAACTTATGATAAACATAAATTTTATTAAAAGTTTTTTGGCATCACGATGCAGGTATCGCTGACGTAAGTTGCGGTTAAAATTACTCTTTTAACCTTTAAATGAATTAAAAATATAGCTATCATTGATGGATATCATGGACGAATACATAGTTCTTGTGTGTGAAGAAGTGCTGCGTCTTCTGCTTCATCCCACTGTCAACCATGGGAGTCCATTATACTTAATTCCAATGGCAATCATTGTTACTAAACGCTATATTATGCGCTGCTGCAGGAGCGCTATTCTACGCCTGTCTTTCGTAGTTTTGCATCGATCGATAGAGGGCGCTCCTATAGAGAAGCTATAACCGCTATTGTGAAAGACTCCTAAATGTACAGAGTTTGCCGCTCCCCTATAGGAGCACCATCAATCTATCAACGCAGAACTACAAACGACACATTTAGAATATGGCCCGAGGTGCAGTTTGTTGGCTTGAAGGTACAGTTTGTTGACATGAAGGTGCAGTTTATAATCGTAAATGTTGTTAAGAACCAAACGAACCATCACAATAGATAATGCTAGTTATAGGTTAACTACTAAAGTAGATTAAATGCGTGTCAAATTTTCTGATCGTATGGGAAATGTAGACGAACATAATGAACTTTATCAAAATTTGGCAGAAACGTTGAAAAACTTTATTTTAGGAACGTGACAGCGTTACACCCCCAAAGTCGCCATTTCCGAATCCGTAGCTGGCCTGTGTATATTATACTAGACGTGGCAAACCTTGACATTGAGTTGTCTGAAAATCGGCCTCTCAACTTCTTATCTTTATACACATTTATGCTTCTAATAGCGTTTTTTATTTAGTTATGTCTTTCAATAATAAATTTTCTAAATTTTCAGCTATTGCAATTGTTTTCGGGACTGCCTGCCTGGTGTATGGATCTACCAAGGCTTCCGAAACCTACCACAATCAAATGCTGGATAGTGTCATGAAATCTCCCATGTCTTTCTTTGATGTCACTCCTATGGGCAGGATTGTTAACAGGTAGATAGATCTTCGACTTTTAGTCACAAAACCGTCGTTGGGAGCAACTCAGTCTTGTGATGGCAGAAGGACGTGCAGTGGTTATAAAACTACTTTATTATTGTTAACTACAACTACTTTTTTTTAAACGTAGTGCCTGCAAACTACATTTAAAATGGAGTCACTACATAACTACGTTTATAAGACGAATTTTGCAACGCCTTCAATTTTTACAAAAAGTTGAGGATATGGGTATACTGCAGTCATTTAACATACTTATTCTGAATAATTAAAATTTACTGATCAACTTACCAATATTTACGCTTTTACCATCTTCTGAAAACAGTGTAATAAAATAAAAGTGTAAAGTTTGAAATTAAAAACAACCAAAAATAGGTTTAAAAGTCCTTTAATAAAATCTCATTTCCTCGACATACAATAATTGCATGGCCAAAGCGCTTTCAGGCATCGATGATGGGCTTCATCAGTGGAAGGGGGGCTTTAATCAGTGATGGGCTTCATCAGTGCTGGGCTTCGATGGGCTTCATCAGTGGTAGGCATCGATGATGGGCTTCATCAGTGGTGGACATCGATGATGGACTCCATCAGTGGTGGACATCGATGATGGGCTTCATCAGTGGTGAACATCGATGATAGGCTTCATCAGTGGTGGACATCGATGATGGGTTTCTTCAGTGGTGGACATCGATGATGGACTCCATCAGTGGAGGGGGGGCTTTAATCAGTGATGGGCTTCATCAGTGGTGGGCATCGATGATGGACTGCATCAGTGGTGGGCATCGATGATGGGCTTCATCAGTGGTGGACATCGATGATCGGCTCCATCAGTGGTGGACATCGATGATGGGCTCTATCAGTGGTGGACATCGATGATGGGCTCCATCAGTAGAGGGGGGCTTTAATCAGTGATGGGCTTCATCAGTGGTGGGCATCGATGATGGGCTGCATCAGTGGTGGGCATCAATGATGGGCTTCATCAGTAGGGATGGGGGCTTTAATCAGTGATGGGCAGTGCATGGGCTTCATCAGTGGTGGACATCGATGATGGGCTCCATCAGTGGTGGACATCGATGATGGGCTTCATCAGTAGGGATGGGGGCTTTAATCAGTGATGGGCAGTGCATGGGCTTCATCAGTGGTGGACATCGATGATGGGCTCCATCAGTGGTGGACATCGATGATGGGCTTCATCAGTGGTGGACATCGATGATGCGCTCCATCAGTGGTGGACATCGATGATGGGCTTCATCAGTGGCGGACATCGATGATGGGCTTCATCAGTGGTGGACATAGATGATGGGCTCCATCAGGGTTGGACATCGATGATGGACTTCATCAGTGGTGGACATGGATGGTGGGCTTCATCAGTGGAGGACATCGATGATGCGCTCCATCAGTGGTGAACATCGATTATGGGCTTCATCAGTGGTGGACATCGATGATGGGCTCCATCAGTGGTGAACATGGATGGTGGGCTTCATCAGTGGTGGACATCGATGATGGGCTTCATCAGTGCCGGACATCGATGATGGGCTCCATCAGTGGTGGACATCGATGATGAGCTTCATCAGTGGTGGACATCGATGATGCTCTCCATCAGTGGTGGACATCGATTATGGGCTTCATCAGTGGTGGACATCGATGATGGGCTTCATCAGTGGTGGACATCGATGATGGGCTTCATCAGTGCCGGACATCGATGATGGGCTCCATCAGTGGTGGACATCGATGATGAGCTTCATCAGTGGTGGACATCGATGATGCTCTCCATCAGTGGTGGACATCGATTATGGGCTTCATCAGTGGTGGACATCGATGATGGGCTTCATCAGTGGCGGACATCGATAATGAACTTCATCAGTGGTGGACATCGATGATGGGCTTCATCAGTGGTGGACATGGATGATGGGCTTCTTCACTGGTGGACATCGACGATGGGCTTCATCAGTGGAAGGGGCTTTAATCAGTGATGGGCAGTGATGGACATCGATGATGGGCTCCATCAGTGGTGGACATCGATGGTGGGCTTCATCAGTGGTGTACATCGATGATCGGCTTCATCAGTGGTGGACATCGATGATGGGCTTCATCAGTGGTGGACATCGATGATGCGCTCCATCAGTGGTGGACATCGATTATGGGCTTCATCAGTGGTAGACATCGATGATGGGCTTCATCAGTGGTGGACATGGATGGTGGGCTTCATCAGTGGTGGACATCGATGATGAGTTTCAGTGGCGTTGGCTTTAATCAGTGATGGACATCGATGATGGGCTCCATCAGTGGTGGACATCGATGATGGGCTTCATCAGTGGTGGACATCGATGATGGGCTTCATCAGTGGTGGACGTTGATGATGGGCTTCATCAGTGATGGCATCGATGATGGGCTTCATCAGTGGTGGACATCGATGATGGGCTTCATCAGTGGTGGACATCGATGATGTTCTTCATCAGTGGAGGGGGACTTTAATCAGTGATGGGCAGTGATGGACATCGATGAGGGGCTCTATCAGTGGTGGACATCGATGATGGGCTTCATCAGTGGTGGACGTCGATGATGGGCTTCATCAGTGGTGGACGTCGATGATGGGCTTCATCAGTGGTGGGCATCGATGATGGGCTTCATCAGTGGTGGACATCGATGATGGGCTTCATCAGTGGTGGACATCGATGATGTTCTTCATCAGTGGAGGGGGACTTTAATCAGTGATGGGCAGTGATGGACATCGATGATGGGCTCCATCAGTGGTGGACATCGATGATGGGCTTCATCAGTGGTGGACATCAATGATGGGCTTCATCAGTGGTGAACGTCGATGATGGGCTTCATCAGTGGTGGGCATCGATGATGGGCTTCATCAGTGGTGGACATCGATGATGTTCTTCATCAGTGGAGGGGGACTTTAATCAGTGATGGGCAGTGATGGACATCGATGATGGGCTCCATCAGTGGTGGACATCGATGATGGGCTTCATCAGTGGTGGACATCGATGATGGGCTTCATCAGTGGCGGACATCGATGATGGGCTTCATCAATGGTGGGCATCGATGATGGGCTTCTTCAGTGGTGGACATCGATGATGGGCTTCATCAGTGGTGGACATCGATGATGGGATTCATCAGTGGCGAAGCCACTGATGAAGGGCATCGTGATGCCCGAAAGCGCTTTGGCAGTGTAATTATTGCACGTCGAGGAAAGGAGATTTTATTAAAGGACTTTTAAACCTATTTTTGGTTGTCTTTGGTTTTAAAGTTCAATTAAAGTTGATTAAAGTTGACATGTATCCATTTTACTTATTAAATGTATAAAATAAAATAAAAGTAAAAACTATTTATTTAAAATCTTGTTGGCTCATTTTTAGTAGAATTTGCATTTCAAAATGCAATCAGATAAGCAGGTTCTTTTGAGAAATAACACATCTGAATATGTCCATATAAATAATCAACGTCATGGGGCAATGGCCTTCCTAACTCTGCAACCATTCATCGTACATCGTTGAGCAGAACACTAAATTTCATACAAATGAAGAAAGGGTAATCACCTGATATGTAGAATGGCACCTTGTTTGTTTACTGAAGTAACGTTAAAAATAGCGTCCAAACTCGATACAAACTAGTGATTTATTGTATCGCGCTACTCGCTACACTACTTATTTTTAAAAGTAGCGCATCACACTACAAACTACGAGAAAAAGTAGTGACTACTGTAGTTTCGCTACTTGCAGCATGCTACTTCCGACCACTGAGGAAATGTCTCAATATAAGCTGATTTGCCTAACAACGAGGCTGATTGGCTTCATCTTACGAGGCTGGTTGGCTTCCACTTATGAGGCTGATTGGCTTCCTTTTAATGGATAAATGATATATAGGCTTCCATAGGGGAGGGAAAGAGGGGAGACCTCATCCCATTCTGGACGTGCAAGGTCACAAAGGCGGACATCAAATTAGTAGATGTTGTATGCCAATTCTTGAGTTTGCCCCGGTGAAAGAATTTTCATGAATGCAGATGTGTTATGGTATTTTGTTGAAAGAGTATCTAAATTAATAAAGAAGATATGAGAATACGAGATATTGTACGTTTTATTTAAAAAACACTTTAACACCTTTTATCTAAGAATGTTGCTACTCAACATACTTCGTTTTGCCACCACAAGGCCGTGCATTTTCAAAGCATTATAAAATCTAACATTAACACGTTGGCTGTTATCCGAAATAAATGGAAATAAAAATTTCATTGGACATGTATGAGTTATTTCATGAGCGGAAGTCAAAGTGTCACTTCATTCCCAGATTATAGTTTAAAGTAAGACCAATCATTAGGTCGCCTATAGGAAGGGGCGGGGTCGTAATGTGTGGGCAAGAGTGAAGCCGCCTTATCGGACTGGGTTGAAACGCTTATAGATGGGGTTTCTATTTCAATATATGTTACCCCCCGCTAGCGAATTCTCGAGTTTGGTGTTCCAGATCTATCTGATCGATTATCTGATTGCTTGCAACTTTGCAGTTCCTTATAGGCGTTTGTTGGGAGATCACACTATCTCTGCCCTGAGGAAGACAGCACCGGGCCGCCCTCTCTAAGGTTTGTTAAGACAGGATACTGGTTCTGACCGGAAAAAAGAGATCAAATCACTTTTGAAATAAATGTAGTCACGTCCTTTGCTTATGCTTGCTTTCTTCAAGGCAGTACAAGACTGGTTACCCCTGTAGTATCATAGAAATATTCATCTGATGTGTGCAGCACATGACTTTCACTGCAGACTCATATTCACGTTCTCTTTATTTCTTCAATAATTCATTAAATTGAGTTTAATTGCACAGTATGAGAGCCATAATTATTTTAAAATACACTGAATTTGCACTTTTAATGCATTTTGTTTAATTCATTTGGTAATTGGATTTATTTTCAAAGGTGGCGTAGCGAAAATGCGAAAAAACTAAAATATCTAGAGAACGACAATTCCTAGAGTTATGGGGTTGGTCTTATTCTTTTCGTGGTCAAACATTACGTATAAAAAATTAATTGATATATTTGAACATACGCAGTCTTTTACTTTTTAGATTATTGATTTTTGCGGGTCATTTTGAAAAACAGGCAGGTTCTTGTTTTCCGAATAGTATCAAAATCTAATCAGCACCAGATTAACCTACAAATGATTTATTTACCAAATTTTGTGACATTTGGTCTATTAGTTTTTTAGCTAGAGTGGATACAGAAATTTTTGCTGGCCATTTCGCAAAAAAAGGCAGGTACTTTTATCCCGAATCGTACCAAGATCTAACCAGCACCAGGATCCCCCCCAAGATATTTACCAAATTTTATGAAATTCGGTCAATTAGTTTTTGAGTTAAAGTGGATACAATATATGCGGTCACGCTAAAAATAATTTTTTCGTGTTCTAGAGGTCCCAAAACGTGTAGATCCATCGAAAACTCGAGTTGCGATTTTCTGCACGGTTCAATACATTCCCTATACATTACCACGTATTACAGGGAGAGTAAAAACGCAATTTTTACTTTCCCTGCAATACATGGTAATTATAGGGAAAGTATTGGAATCATACCGAAAATCACAACTCGAGTTTTCGACTGATCTACGCATTTTGGGACCTCTAGAATACGAAAAAACTATTTTTAGCGTGACGTCTGTGTGTGTGTCTGTGTGTCTGTGCAATATATGTATCCACTCTAACTCAAAAACTAATGAATCAAATTTCATAAAATTTAGTATGTAAATCACTTGTGGATGACCCTGGTGCTGATTAGTTTTAGGTATGATTCGAGATAAATTAACTTGCCTTCTTTTGCGAAATGGCCCACAAAATTTTTCTGTATCCGCTCTAGCTGATAAACTAATAGATCAAATTTTACAAAATTTGGGACATTAGTAACTTGTGGGTTACCCTGGTGCTGATTAGATTTTGGTACGATTCAGAAAAAAACCAGCCATATTCGCAAAACATTCTTAAAAAAATAGCCAAAATCTAAAATAAAAAAAAAATATATATATATATATATATATATATATATATATATATATATATATTTTTTTTTTTTTTTTTTTTTTTTTTTTTTTTTTGCAATTTCGCTACGCCACCTATGAAAATAAGTCCAGTTACCCAATGAGAACGAAAATTTAATTAGAAATAATTTAAAATAATTATGGGTGTTATTTTGCGCAATTAAACTCAATTTAGTGAATTTATTGATGAAATAAAAAGAACGTAAATATGAATCTGCAGGGAAAGTCATGTGCTGCCCACATCAGATTTTTACTTGTAAAATAGGAGTAGAATAAGTTGTGTATATATTTTTCCACATATTCCATAATAAGTGTATGTCCTTTCCAGGTTTTCAACTGATCTGGATACTTTAGACATCCACATTATCTATGAGATCGACGGGTGGCTGAACAACCTGCTTTACAATTTAGCTACCTTCATCGTCATTGGAATGAACACTCCTCTCTTTCTTGCATGCCTTTTGCCTTTAGGATTGTTATACTATGTATTTATGGTAAGATGTACTCATTAATGTTGCATTTGTCACGCTCAGCTGGATAGAACTGGTATCTTTGAAACAGAAACGAAAAATCTGATGTGGGCAGCACATGACTTTCCCTGCAGACTTATATTCACGTTCTCTTTATTTTAATTAAATTTAATTCACTTTTAATTCAATTTTCGTTCTCATTCGGTAACCGGACTTATTTTCAAAGGTGGCGTAGAGAAAATACGAAAAACTGAAATATCTCGAGAACGGCTAGCCCTAGTGTAATGGGCTTGGTCTTATTCTTTTCGTCGTTAAAAATTACGTATTAAACGAGCATTTAATGGATATATTTGAGTATACCTAGTTTTTTAGTTTAGATTTTGACGATTTTTGTGGGCCATTTTGCAAAAAAAGGAAGGTTAGTATTTTCCGAATCGTACCAAAATCTAATCAGCACCAGGGTAACCCACAAGTGACTCATCCACCGAATTTTGTGAAATTCGGTAAATTAGTTTTTCAGTTAGAGTGGATACAAGCTTTTGCTGGCCATTTCGCAAAAAAAGGCTGGTTCTTTTATCCCGAATCGTACCCAAAACTAATCAGCACCAGATTCGCTCACAAGTGACTTACCTACCAAATTTTATGAAATTCGGTCAATTACTTTTTTAGTTAGAATGGATACAAAATCTGCACAGACAGACACAGAGACACACACACAGACGTCACGCTAAAAATAGTTTTTTTGTATTCTAGAGGTCTCGAAACGTGTAGATCCGTCGAAAACTCGAGTTGTGATTTTCGGCATGATTCCAATACTTTCCCAGTACATTACCATGTATTGCAAGGAAAGTAAAAATTGGGATTCCATCATTTCATAGCTCCACCGCTCCAGAGACTCGAAAACTCCTATTTCGAAAAATATGACTTCGAGTTTTATGGAATTTGCAGCAATTCGGAATCACGACCCTTTTAAATGTACATAACTTGTGAAAGTGGTTCCCGACATTTCGCATTTCTAACTGATTTCGAAAAACAGTTTATATTTTTCAAAAACCTTCTCCTAATCATTTCTGTTATCTAAATAAGAAGCTGCAGTGCGCGAAAAAAGTATAAGAACAACATATAATTAAATGAAAATATACTTTATTTTCACTTTATTAAATGAATTTTTGATATTGCTGACCTCTAATATGAAATTATACAATAACATTTACAACACATATAAACAACAAATATGAACCTTACAAAAGTTGACCTTTAAAGATTATCATTAAAGAAAATATAAAAAAAAAGTATAAAGACTTGTTCTATATTACTTAACAATTCACTTAATAATCAAGAAAACAACTTTTTTTTAATTGCTTGAATAAACTGAGAAGTCATCGATGCTGAAAGTTCTTTTAAAGTGTCTATGGAAATGTTATTCCAAGCTTGTTTGATGGCTAACACAAGATCCTGTTTACACTGATATTGTGTACCATTTTTATGAACTTCTCGGACTAAAATGGCCCATAAATTTTCTATTGGATTGAGATCGGGATTCCTCGCCGGCCAATCAAGTAAATTTACAGAATTAGCTTCAAATCAGAATTTTGCAAGCATTGAAACGTGTATGGAAACGGTAGCTTGTAGGAAATTATAGTCTCCTGGAGTAATTAGTGGGGCCTCGGGTAACAAATGTTCGCCTAACATATCAACAAATTTGTCAGAGTTCATTTTGTAGTTGATAAAGACTATAGGCGTGGTTCCGTTTGCTGCAAAAGCGCCCCAAATCATTACTGTACCCCCACCGTATTGACGTTTAGAAAACACTTCTTTGGTTTTGCGCAGATTATACCAAAAATAGCAAAAACCATCTGGCCCATCAAGATTGAACTTCTTTTCGTCCGCAAAGATTACATCAATCCATTTTGGACCGAGAGAAATGTTTTTTTTTTAAATTCCTGTCTTCGTTCCTGTCTTCGTCCTATGTTCCTTTTTAAAAGGCGGACGTGACATTAACTTTCCACATCAAATATTCGAATGTTTATTCAAAACATTTTGAACTATTCGTGGGGAACATGGTAGGTCCAAATTTCTTCTAACTTCATTTTCAGTTTCTTTTTTCTCGCAAGCGCTTCTTACAACCATTCTTTTCTGTCGATGCTTTAGAATTTCTGGTCTTCCAGTTCTTTTTTTTCATTCCATACATTCCAGGTTCTTTTAGAAAATTATAAACTGCAATTTTAGATCTTTTAATTTTTATCGAAATTTCATGCCCGCTCAATCCACATTCTTTAAAAGCAAGAATTTTCTCTTTTTCAAGGTCAGACAGATGAGTGCCTTTTGACGTACAAAAATCGTGAAGAAATGAGGCAAGTGGGAATTTTGTTTAGAAACCCAGGCTTTATATTTGAAATGGTCATTTTTTGCTCTCAAATATGCAAACTTTACTCTAATTTTAGATGAAAAAATAGTTGTCCTTATACTTTTTTCCAAGATCATATGGATTTGAAATTTATAAAGTAAATTTGCACATATTTATTTTTGAAAAATTTAACTAATTTACATGAAAAGGAACTTCATTTTATCAATATTTTTACTTAAGAGATTTGCATACATTTCCGTATGAAAGATTTCTAGGTCCTTATATTTTTTTCGCGCACTGTAGGGTCGTATACTACCGTTGCACATCCATAGATTAGTTCCCGGTTTTCTTATGCGTTAATCAGCATGGAATAACCAATGCCTGCAGTTGCATCAAGAAAACTTGCTACGTGCTAAAAAATTTATATTAAAGTACGTTGGAGCACAAAATTTTTCAAAAGAAGAATAATAAATAAAGAAACACTTAAACAATGAGTTGTACTAAAATAGATGAAATGGAGCTATCATGCCGAAAAAAAAGGTAATAGCGCTGGGCTTATTTTGGAGGTTTATATATATATATATATATATATATATATATATATATATATATATATATATATATTCACTACCAGATATGGAAAAAGCAACACCATGAAATAGCGAATAGAGTGTGATGATAAAGGACACGCAGACAGAAATGGCATATATAAATAAGTGATGTTAATTCCAGAAGGATCGTGTAATACAGTAATGCCGTAAATAGGGTGATCAGTAGGCAGTTGAACCACCTCTTGCGGCGATACAAGCAGCAAACTTTTGAGGAATAGAAGCAATGAGCATGTGGATAGTTTCCTGAGAGATGGATGACCATACGCCTTCAACCATCCTCCACAGGGCGTTCTCTGTTTCTGGTGAGGGCAGGACAGTCAAACGATAGCCAATTACGTCCCATACATGCTCGATGAGTGAGAGATTTGGAGAAAGCGGAGGCCAAGGAAGCACCTGGATATCTTGCAAGGCTTGTTTGCTGATGGTTGCTGTGTGCGGTCACGCGTTATCTTGCTGGAAAACAGCAGTTTACAACCGCTGAAGATAGGGAAGTGCAACCAGCTTCAGTACCTCACCCACGTATCATCGTGGCATCATTGTGCCTCTGATACGAACCATAGCGACCAGCTATCGAAGCCGATGGCACCCCAAATCATGATGCCATTTTGTCAAGCAATATAGCGTTCAACAATTGCAGCAGGATTGAATCTGCTTCCAGACTCTCACACAGCGACTGTCCTTCGACAAACAGAACCGAAACTAGTCGCTGAACACTACCTTGTTTTATTCAATCGTTCAAGAGGTTCGTGCCCGAAACCATTTCAACCTCTCACGTCGGTGTCTTGTTGTCAATGGCAGTCTTCGTAAAACATGGTTTGAATGTAGGCAGCGTTCGGCCAATCGTCGGGAAACTGTTCTCGCTGATATTGGAATATCCAATGTACCCTGCAAATTCTGCAGAATGTCGACAATTGCCGTTTGTGAGGCGACCGCCACATGCCTAGAATGCGGCGATCAACGCCTGCTGACGTACGTCTGGATGGACATGTACCACTGCGATGATTCATATGCTCCTTAATCCAACTTCTCCAAATCCTTTGCACGATGGACGCATTTATGCGTGTTTTAGCAGCGATACGCCTGTACGACCACCCAGCCGTACGTAGGCCTAAAATGAATCCTGTCGCACGATCGTTCAAATGCTGAAACGAACTTCAGCGTCATAGACCAGTCATCTCTTTAACAACACTTGCCTTCTGAAACGAAAAACAAAGTGGAAAACAGGTTTCCGTAGGCATCAGACAGTAACAGCTCTTGGATCATCTGCCGTTTCCATCTCTTTTATCCCGCGCTCTAATCACGTGACCTACTGGCATGTCAGATCATTTGCATACATCGGCTAGCTGCGTTTGTCTCGCAATTTACATAATTATACGGCCAAAACCTCATAGTGTTGCATTCCCCATTACTGACAGCTGATTCCTCTGATACTTACAGTAACTTGCTTACAAATGTGTTACAGTATAGCGTACCTTGGAGAATTCACAGTTCAATGATTTGGTGCTAAATTGAACTTGAAAACTTTCCTTCTGTTCTAGAGGCTGCATTTGAACACATCTCGCCAAATTCAGCGCCTAGAATCGACGACAAGGTCCCCAATATACAGTCATCTGTTGGAATCGATTTATGGAGTGGTGTCCATAAAGAGCTTTCAGGTCGAGAAGGAGTTCATTGAAAAGCTAGAGGAAAATTTGGACAATCACATTGCTTGCTACTTCAATACCATATCGTGTAACAGGTATATTTTTTACTTTCTTATTCTGTTGTATGGAAAAAATATTATTTTTCCTAAGAATCTTCTAACTCGAATGTTAAGAAAGTTTTCGTCTTTCTGACACCATTTCGAACACTTTTGGACAGATGCCCGTTGTGCGTATGTGTGTCCGTGCGTGTGTGTGTGAGCCGCGCGCGTGTGTGTCTGTGCTCGTGTGTGTGTATGTGTGTACACAAGAACTCAAGAAACACACCTACCGCAATCAAATTTTCTATGTATATACATTATGTGCGAAACTAGAACGTGATAGAATTTAGTAATTCTCCTGAATAGAACTCGAATTATTCGGATTTTAAGATGTTTTAGCATTATTTCCGATGGAAAGCAATGGAAATTCTCAGAATATCGATGGTACTTGGGTCGTACAGAAATGATTGACACAGGGTGAAAAATATTTTATTCACAAAAGCTGCATATTACATTAATTAGATATATTCCCCATTCAACTCTATGCACTTCTGCCATTTGGCTGAGAGTTTCCGGATCGCTGTGGCGAACCATTCCGTAGGTGTGTTGGGGCACAATCTATGGACAATAGCCTGCAATTCTCTCGTCACATTGCAGTCGCTGACCTCTCACGGTTTCTTTCATTTTGTCGAACAAGACGTAGTCGGAGGGAGCCAGATCGTGCGAGTATGGTGCGTGCGACAACACTGTGAAGCCCAACGTCGCGAAGGTGTAGCGTTTCTGACGGCTGGTGTGGAGGCGTGCGTTGTCATGTTGAAGCAACACATGGCGTGACCATTTTCCCGGGCGGCGCTATTGAATGCGACGTCGCAGCTTCGTAGCAATTTTACAGTACCTGTCGCTGTCAATAGTGCGACCAGACTGTAGCCAGTCCACCCGAAGAATGTCTTCGGCATCCCAGAAGATTGTTGCCAGTTGTTTCTTTGTCGCCAACAACGGCTTAGGGAACTTGGGACGCGGGCTTCCTGCATGTTTCCATTCCATGGATTGGCGTTTCTTGTCGGGTGTTTCATGTGAAAACCACGACTCGTCGCCCGTAACCAGTCGCGCGAAGAAGTCACCCTGATCTTCATCATGTGGTGCAAGCAATTCTCTGCATATGGAGATGTGTTTCTGCTTCTGCTGAGGTGTCAGTGCGTACGACATCCACTGCGCCCACACTTTCTCAAACTCCAAATTTTTGTGAACAATCGACTGCAATGTTTCAACAAGCCCTGTTTCGTTCTACAGCTCATCAAATGCTATGCGCCTGTTCGCCATAATCAAACTCGACACGGCGTCCACATTTGCTGCTGTACGCGATGTTGAAGGTCGTCCTGTGCTCATATCTTTGACTGTAGTTTCCTGTCCACTGTTGAACTTGGTGACCTAGCGGAACACAGTTCGCCTTGGCGGTGCTTTGTCTCCGCACATCGACAATATACGACGATGGATATCACCTCCTGAAACCCCCTCTTTCTTCATACTATCTATCGCTGGCCATGATAATCACTTTCCATCTCTGCTGTCTATGCTTGCAATGATAGCGACGGAAAGAATAACCGCTCTCCTTAATTGTTCGCCAACTGGTAGCGCCATCTGTGAATTCCGCGTAGCTCACGACTCCGTGTGTCTATTTTTCGGTGTTTCGCTGTCGTGTGGAGTTTGTTCGCGACATGAGGGGGCTTGTGTCAATCATGTCGGTATACAATGAATATAATGGTGGATAATGTCACCACGTATCCTTTGAAATCGTACGTGTATTCTCAGGTTACAAAAATAGGTCCAAATTTTTGGATAACTAACACTTTGCTTAAAGCAAAAGAAAACATAAATAGGAACAGTAAACAGCTAATAAACCACTAGTTATCTTACAGAGTCACACGATAGATGTCAGATACAATACAACAGCAATTAACTGATTTCCCAATCAGCATATTCCGGTTCTCAAAACGCTGATGTATACCAAAACTTAGTTTAACTTGTATCGCCCTAACTGAGCGATGACCAGCTTATATGCCCATATTGAACCTGTAAACCGCGAGGTAGGTCAGGTCCACAGTGCTGTCTCCCAGCTCATATACCCAGTGCGATGTGATCTCGCGGCACCATCACAAGCCACCTCTCTTCACACACCTCGTAATCGCCGACTTAGCCATCGGCCAAGTTGGGCCACTCGAATCTCATATTAGAAACCTGGCTTTGACTTTGTTCCTGTTCGCACTGCTCCCAGTAAACTTTCTCCTTTCTCTGCACTCTTTGATTTTTCTCTCCATGTAGTAGTATTCGCCCATCGTCCAAGGAACAATATGAGAGGATAAAACAGCACACTGGACAGTGCGCAAGGGTTGCACTCGGATGACCCGAGTTAGATTCCCGACCTTCCCAAACTGTCTCAGCACGTTAACAATGTCGATGTCGAAGGCCCAGACCACACAGCCAACCCTAGGGCTTACGGCAGTTTAATGTGTGGCCGGGAGAGGAGGTTAGCCGAAACCGTCCTCCAGTCAGTCACCAAGTTTCAGTCTGCAATTATTTAAAATTCAATAAAGTGGATACATGGTAAATATATATACAGACAGTTTTAGAGTTTTACATAAAATACAGTGGGAAGGGAGGCAAAGAAACGTAGATTTTAACAAATTTTGAATTTTGAGGTAAAAATTAAATTATTTTCTTAAAATGAAATTAAATTTATGTAAAACGTATGGCCAAAAGAATCCGAGCAACCGCGGGAAAAGGGACAATACAGTAAAAACCAACAAAAGAAAGCAAAAAGAGCATAGCTGAATAAAGGTTACAATCAGTTGAGGTAACCGGATACAGTTAAGTGCAATACAGTTAAGTGCACTACATGTACATGGTAAGACTTTGAAATATATGAACAGCCGAGGAACACAGGGAAAACAGATATATACAACAGAGGAATATCAACAGGAAACAAAATATACAAAAGACGGACACCAAAAAGTGTAAGTACAGAAACAATAAGAGACAAACGCCTGGAACAGGGAGGACAACATTGACCGAAGAAAATTGAAAGCAGTTGGCACCAAGCTTGCTAAGGAACCTGATTGGAGATTTCTCTCGCAATTAAAACACAGTTTTTCAACCTATTTAAAAGAATTTTATTGGTTCTGACACCAGAGAACCAAGTCGCACGAAGATTATCTGGAGGACGGGTTAAGTGAAATTTTGAGGTATGGGGGCAATTAAAGACGTAATGATCTACGTCACCATATGAATTACAAAGACAATTTGAAGAACGTTTATGTTTGAAAAAATGAAGATTGTCAAGAAAAGGACCATGACCCGTTAAAAAATAGATTAAGAATTTGTTATGAATTTGAAAATTGGGGTTGACTTTGGGTAAATAGCTCAGAATTCTGGCAGGGTCATGAGTCCGGGGGGAAATATAATCATTAAGAAGAGATTGCCAATTTTTAAGAAGGAAAGATTTATAATTATTAATCAAAAAGGAGTAGGGAAAAGGTATAAGGAGTGGGGTGCCGGAGATCGTAGCTTGTTTGGCCAGTTCATCGGCGACTTCGTTGCCCTGAATGTTAGAATGGGCCTTGATCCAGGATAAGTTAATTAATGATTTGTAGGAGTGAGCATTAGTTTTAATTTTAGATAGAAATTTCGTTTTATTCTTGATAGATTTAAAAGCCGAAATAGATGACTGACTGTCCGAAAAGATGTTGATTTTTAAATTGTTTTTGCCGGCCCAGAGGATGGCCTGGTTGATGGCCTCAAGTTCGGCTTGAAAAACGCACGTTAACTATGTGGATCCATAAGACCTTCCGAGAGGTTGGTAGTACAGTCCCCACTGGGTTCCGGTCTAAATTAGGTGGCACTTTCCGGCCATCCACACAGGTACCTTACACCCTCTGGTAGGTCTCCCCCACTGGGTTCCGGTCTAATTTGGGTGGCACTTCCCGGCCGTCCAAACAGTAACCTTACACCTTTCTGGCAGGTCGGATGGTCTGGGTCTCAACAACAACCCACTGGTAGGTCAAACGGTGTGGTCGAAAGAAGAAGAAGGTACAATATGACTCTGCATTACGAGCCAACAGACTCGATAAATCCTGAAGTAGCATCCAGTTATACAGAAATGCTTTAAATCAAATTTTTATACTCGATTGCTATTGGAACTTTTATTTTCGATTTGGGGATATGTGGATTATTTCAGACGCCCCAAAATCCCTTGGATATAACCAGTGGATATGCAAAAGTTGGCAATAGTTTGTTAATTTTACGTCACCAAATTTGTCGCAAAGTTTAGGTGACTTGGATAATTAATAACAACAGTTGCCCGTTAATATCGATTTTCTTTGATGTGAAGCAATACTGCGTGAAGGCATTAAGTATTTATAACAATAGATTGTATTACGTTGTAGAAGTTAATGACATCACAATAGTTTTATTGATACGGATAAAAAAAATCTGGTGTGTGCAGCACATGACATTCCTTATAAAATGCAATGAATTTACTACTTTTACAGACAAAAAATAATGTATAAGATCCGCGGTGATGTGTTTGTATCGTCGAATTGTGCATTGGACAATTTTCCGGATAACAGCATGTAAAACTATTTTTAAATTCCCAATTAACTTATTTTTTGCGCACCTCTAAATAAGCAATTATCATCATTGATAACATCCTCAATAAGCGATATAGTCCATATATTAAAGTATTGCAATAATTAATTCATCGATTGTGTGTCATTTTCATTAATTTAGCGTCATTTTTGCAATTTTAAAGATATTTTTGCCAATCTGGGGCGAAATATCGCCAAGTTGACGATACATTGGTAAATTATTCGCCAACTTCGCCAAATGTATTACCAAGTGTTACAGATAAACGGAGAGAAGAGCATTTCTTATGTACTAGAAGGCATGCCCGTCATATGACGGAAATCAGAATTTGCAAAACATTACTTCCCATATGGCGTCATTTTTATCAATTTGGCGACATTTGTGTCACTTTGGCAACATTTAAAATAGTCGCCAAGTTGGCGATGTCCAGCTAAATGTGTCCCCAAGCATTACGGACGGAGAAATGGGCTATTCTTATAATCTACTCCTATGTTTTTTCTAAGATATAGAACTTTCATCCATTAGTCGTCATTTTTATTGATTTACGTCATTTTTATCAATTTGGCGAAATTTTTGTTAATTTGGCAACATTTAAAAAAGGCGCCAAGTTGGCGACATTTCTCCAAAACTCGCCAAACGTTATGGATGAAGAAATAATTTATTCTTATATCAGATAAATGACTATTGGTGTCTAAATACAACAGTTTTACCCAAAGTATCTCTTCTCATAAATGGAACGAGTCAGATCCACGAGAATGATGTCACCCAATTTATCGCATGATAGTACTTATGAAAAGTGAACATATTTCACAATAGTTAATATTTTTGTTTTCATTTTATATGATTTTTTATATTTTTCTTAAAATGTGCAATAACTTGAGAACGGTTCATGCTAGGGTTCTAAAATTTAGTCAATCGTTTTCTTGTAATAAATTACATTAGAAATGACTATTTTCGCAACTTTATTAAAAGTTTTAATTTTTTGATGATTTTTTTCAAAATTTCACTCGAAAATTTAGGGGAGTTCTGAACATTCGATTGCGTATAAAAACAATAGGCTTCTGGTATTATATCATTGCACCTGCACAGCAGGTGCAATGTTTCTGTCGGCGATTTTCCCAAACGACGGCAGAATTTGATATTCGCACGTTGTTCTTCAAACGCCATTTCCGTTTTCGGCGAACGCGAACGACTACAGTTCACTGACACGCATTGTCTGGGAAAACAGCTGCTTCTTCCTTTTCACATCTCGCGTCCCATGTGCCTCTACGCCACGGTAAAATAGTTCCCTCTCTTCCAATCAGAGTTGGAGATATCAGCACAGTCTCCAAACTTTTTGGTCCTACCCTGTAGAAATACCTTAATTATATTAAACACATTGCAATTCACATACATTTTCCATAATTTCAAATTTTAGTTACTGGTTCAGAGCTTTATTCAAAGAACGTACAATATATCATTATAGAGCCAGTAACCCCCTTCGTCATTGTGGTGAACATTCGCATCTGGAATTGGATTTAGGCCGTGCAGATTTATAGTACACATAGGTTGCGAAAAAATGCGGATAGCTTTGAGCGGCGTCGAGGACTGAACACGAGACAACTGCGAGTGACCCTTCTGCCATTACCACTGTTCTATCCCGGCCCAGATTCATATCTGCCATCTCAGAATGCGTGAAACATTCCATTTTACACGTACTAAGTCCGCATTATGAATTATATCTAGGAGAAATAACTAATTTTTACTCCTCCCCAGCGGCTTCTGGCAGCAGGGGATATATCTTGTCAAATGTGGATCACGTTTAATTTCTCAGTTAATATTACTAATTATTTCATTACTTTTAATAAACCATAAACACTAATTATTTGAATTAAATTAACTTCAGATCAAATTATATGTATAATATGTATTGCAAAAAATGTTAAAATAATCATGACAAAACCTTGCTTATAAAATGTTCCTAATTAAATTATTAACAATTTTGCAGCCATATGTTTCATTATTGAGTCATGGAGCTGGAAGTACACACTTTATCTCAAAGAATATAACCATTTATAGAGATTTTAATCCTTTTAGCTCTGTGTTTTAAGCAATGTAATTAAAGCAAACTTCGTTGCCATTCAGCAAATGATAACTACGTCTATTTTTCGCACGACGTACCGACGCACCTAAACGAAATATATATCTTATAGATTTTTTTTTCTGTAGGTGGTTGAACTTTTGGTTAGACATGGTTAGCTCTTTAGTGATTCTTACTGCTACTTGGTTAGCAATTGATAATCGGCATGAATTAGGAGCATCAAATGTTGGCTTGGTTGTAACCTACGCACTCTCTGTAAGTATAATTATTTTCCCTATAAAACATGACTGTGATATGTATCATTTAAATGTTACTTCTCTTTTTGTACATGCGAAAGAATGTAACCAATTTTTTTGTCAAAATTATTCGACTGATTAAACCAAAATTTTGCACAAAGATAAGACGCTACATCAATGGGAAAACAACGTCGATATTTTTAGATTCTCTCCAATATAGTATAAACAGTATTGTTTTCACGAAAATTTGAGAATTTGAGAATTTGAGGCCAAAATATATTTTAAGACCTCCTGAACACGCCTTTACATTTTTTCTTAGTGATGTCCATCTGTCTGTCTACCTGTATGTCTGTGGTTGGTTTCTTATATACACAATAGCTGCCGTAAATATTAATAGATTTGCACGAAACTTTATATACGGCTTTATTATAAAAGAGATCTAGAGTTAGAGAGAGAGAGAGATAGAATTTTTTGAAATTCGATTGAAAACTTTGAAATTTATTCGTAATTATATATTTTTTTTAACATAGCTGCATAGGTCAGAATTTGACACAATCGCGCATAAAAGGAGTTATTTATGGCTCAATGATCACGTGACTTAATAGTTTCAATTATTATTGCGAAAAATAGCCGCGATACAATTTCTGTCTTCGTGACGTCATTAGCCCCCCCCCGGGGGGACAAGTTACCCCATGGATGTACTTTGTCAAGCATGGTATCAATAGAAATATTTTTTTCAAGCCCTTTAAAGGAAAGAGTAATACGCTATAATTGTAATCATTTGAACCAACGACCCCGATTTTTCAAAAAATTACTTATGAAATTTGGAAAAAAAAATTCTTATAAACTACTTGAAAATGGATTCTGATATGAGAAAGTCGAGTTGAGCCACACTCCAGTAAATTTTTTATTTATTGCTGGTGTCGTGCGCAAAACTTATATGCATTTCATTGAAGTATCTCCAACAATATTTAGCTCAATTATACCAGTTTGGGGACAGCTGCAGTCCTTTACTTCAGTGTGACGGTTTCAGAAGCATGTTTTTTACAAACGTGGGAAAACTATTTATAAATGAAAGAAAATGGGGCATGGAAAAATGTTATTTTCTGTCGCCACGAAAGCCACGCTGCAGAATCCACTTCGATAATAAGAGCTTACAATTTCGTCCCAATAGCTCAACAGTAGAACATCGGCTTCGCAGTTCTGAGATCCAGGGTTCGATTCCCGGTTGGGGCAGCAAGGTTCTTTACAATGGCGCCCGAACAAATTAACCTTTTGCTTACGGGTGGAACAGCGTCCCTCCCAAACGAAGAACCTCTCAAAAAGACAAGTATTTGACATACCCTATCCCAAACAGTTCGACCCCCCTTTACAGGCATTGGCGTCCATGGACCCCAATGCCTGCAAAGGAGGATCGCACTGTTTGGGATAGGGAATGTCAAATACCTGTCTTTTTGAGAGGTTCTTCGTTTGGGATGGACGCTGTTCCACACGTAAGCAAAAGTTTAACCCTGTAGGTTAGTGCAAATATGCCGGAGGTTTGAAAGTGACCCTAGTACGGATTCAGTGGACTCTGGAAGGTTGAGCGCCGATTTCAAATTGAGAGGATAACAAACACGCAGGGCACTAATCTGGGTAAAAATAGTAGTAGAAGGACGCTAACCTAAGGAAAAAGTAACAGGAGGTTGCCAGTCAGATTGTCAGTGGGCCGGCAATCTGACATTAGAGGGCGGAGAATGCAGAGCAGAGTCTAATTCAACAATAAGAGCTTGCAATTTCCTCCCAATAACTCAACGGTTGAACGTCGGCTGGCCAGTATTGATATTTAGGATTCGATTCCGGGTGGGGGCAGAAAGGTTCTTTACAACGCTTCGCTTCGCATTAAAAACATGTTCGTCGACGATTTTAGTCTAGAAAAGGACTTCAAGTAAGGTGTGCATCTTTCATAAAGACATAGATTAAAATAATGTACTTCATTTTTGATGTGAATAGCAAGTATGGTCGAGATATGAATGGTGAAATCAAAGCGTTACGAAAAATGCAACTGCTTTGGATTGCAGAGTCCACTTCGGCGATAAGAGCTTGCAATTGCGTCCCAGCAGCTCAACGATAGACCTGCCCAGTACGTAGATCAGTGGTTCGATTCCCGGTTGAAACAGCAAGGTTCTTTACAATGGCGATCGAACAAATGAACCCTCTAGAGTCCTTAGTGCAAAGATGTCGGAGGTCTGAAAGTGACTCTAGTACGACGAAATTAATATATACCATTCTGTCCTAGTAACTCAACTGTAGAGCGTCGGCTGACCAGAACAAAGATTCGTGGTTCGATTCCCGTTTGGGAGCAGAGAAGTTCTTTGCAATATCACCGAATCTAATAGAGAAAAATCTAAATAAATTATACTTGTTTGTTGTAAATAGAGTACCATGTATGAATATACAAAAAATAATTATTTTATTAATTTGTACTACTTTAAAAAATAAATAAATGAATAAAATAAAAATGTTTTGACCGAACGAGTTTTTGCTTTACTTTGCTTAATTTCTCTGAAATTAACTTCTAAACTATAAAAGACAAATAAATATACACAATATGTGACAAAAATATTCAGTTGGAAATCTAATTTCTACATTAATGATTTTTTTACAAAGCTCATAAGGTTTTTTGAGCTATCGTCCAGTCAAGTTGAAGAGGATTGAAAATATTGCTAGTTCTAAAATTAACATATTTCATGTGTAGATTACCGGTGCCATGATGTTTTTTGTCAGAACAAACAATGCATTAGAAAACAAATCCGTTGCCATTGAGCGTGTTGATGAGTACTGTCATTTGCAGCCAGAGGTAAGTGCACATTTTATGTTTATCGGTTAGTATTGTTTTGTTTAATAGACTTATGTGCTTATTTCAAATAGTCCACCAAAACTTCATAGTACAAAAATATTTAATTAAAATATTACCTATGAAATGGTTATTTATGCAAGTAAGGTTTTGATTTTTTGAAAAAATTATTCGAGAATTGTGCAATATCTCGACAGCAGTTCTTGTTAAATTCAGAAGTTGGTATCATTCGTTTTCTAATCAAAAACTACGCTTGAAATTATAATGTATTTATCATTATTAAGGGTCATGATTTTTTAATAATTTTTTTTTCAAAAACCTATCGAAAATCTTTCGAATCGCGTTTAAAATCAATAAGGTTCCAGTATTCACTAATTGGAATAATCTTATCAAATTATTTTTGAAACGCTTCATTCGTTAATGAGATATCGTGTTCACAGACCGACGGGCACACACTTTAACATGCACGTACAAATACTCACACACAAAAACTAAGAGAAAGACAATATATCAAAAACGTTTAATTCGTGTTTAGGGATGCTTAAAAAGTGTTTTCCCATCGAATAATCGTATTCGAATTTTCGACCCCGTTACAATACTTTTCCAACACATTGTACCATGTAGAAAAAAGTAATAAGGTTAATATAATTTTCAACTAAATCTAATTGAATATTTTCATTCTAAAATTAGGCAGGGCAGTGCTAATTGTAATAAAAAATTAAGATGTATAAAGGATTAAAAAAATATTTACAAGAATTTATGTATAGTAGATTTTTCTCGGATGGTCATTTTGAAAAAAATAATTTTGTATAAATATTAACAAAAATATAGCCACCTAACATTTTCTAAATGTACTATATAAACATTTATGCTTATTATTAATATAATGATCACACAAAGTTTGCCTAGCTGAATTTATAAGGTTTAGCAAATGTTATCAATCAAGCATTGCACTGCATTTGAAAATTTTGAATAAAAAGACATTTAAGAAGACTATTATAGATTTTCTAACTGTTTTTACCTAAAAATGACACTTTTGACATTCCCACTAATAAAGAAATATAAATAATAAAAGAAGAAAGATTAAGCATGCTTAAAGTCATTGATTATGAAACATTTTCCAAGTGAAATGCAATTTTATTTAAACATCTCTAAAATGCGATACATTTAGCACTGATAGTTATTTAAATATTTAACTTTAAATAATCACAGTACTACAATATTGTAATTATTTGATTTTAAATTATCACAGTACTACAATAATTTATTAAACTTGGAGAATTAAAACTTCGTCAAAAAAGGAAATGCTATGAATCACCTGATTCTCAATGTAAAATCAATGACTATTTCATTCATATCACTTCTGCGCACAGGGATAAACAAGAAAGAACAATCATGCATAAAGCCTTGATTATGAAACACTTTCCAACTTCAATGCAATTTTATATAAACATCTCTAAATTGCAATACATTCCTCGGTAATATTTTTAAAATTATCATAATACTACAATAATTTATTATATTTGAAAACTTCATCGAAAAGAAATGAACTTAATTCAAATGTGACGTCATCGAAATATAAATCGCCTCTATATAAAAGCAGCATTTCATTCATAAACTTTTTCCCATTCATCAAAATACTATAACAATTTATTTTATTTAAAAACTTAAAACCATGGAGGTACAAGTAATTTAACTCTATGCTTAAAACTTCATCGAGAAAACCGTCTGGTTCTCTGTAAAATCAATCAATGCTTCATTCATATCAGCTATATTGCAGACTCTATAAGCTAAATAATTTTGCGTTAAAAAAATGCAGCAATTCTTTTACAGCTCATTCTACATCTTTTGGTGTTTACATTATCCATAAGTAAAAATGAGGCTTCCTTGTAGAAATAATCAAAGTTTGATGATCATTTAAACTCAAATATATTGTAATTGCGTTGTTTCAGTATGTAGATGCACAGAATTTAAGCAAAAATAAAACGGTTTTAGGACGGATACAACACTAAATATGAACTAAAAAGAACTTTAAAAATCACGATTTTGACTCAATGTATGCCATATTTTATTTTGAAATGGGTCACGTGATCTTTTCATATAATGGTCATGTGATCTTTTCATATAAAGGGTGTAATTAGTATTTTAATTTTTATTTAAAAAACTACTGAACATATTTTGCTGAATTTTTTTTTATATATCTTATGGGATAATTTCAATATTTTCTTAAACTTTCGAAGCAATTTGTGAATTTAAAATTTGCTTAAAAAATGTTTGAAAAATTAGGCCCCATAGGGCTCAATGTAATTCATTTTTTCAACCCGGGTTCAATCCAAAACTAATTGGGTTATATTCATTTATATTCCCATAGGTTCCACAGACCGTCTGAACAACATAGTAAAATTTCATTTTGATAAAGTCTTTTATACGGCAGTTATCGTGCTAACGGACAGACAGACAAAATGAACAAAGTCATAAACACTTTTCAACTATGTTGCAAAGTGTTAAAAATGGATGGCGTATTTTATTTTGCAATGAGTCACGTAATCTTTTTATATCGCAAGAGTGTAATTTTTTTTTAATTTTTATTTAAAAAACTACCTAGCATATTTTGCTGAATTTTTTTTTTCCACATTTTATGTGATAATTTGAATATTTTCTAAAATTTTCGAAGCAATTTGTGAATTTTACCTTTGCTTAACAAATGTTTGAATAATTAAATTCCATAGAACTCGATGTATTTCATTTTTTCAACCCAGATTCAATCCGAAACTAATTGGGTGATGTTATTCATTCTCATTTCCATATGTCCCACAGACCGTCTCAACAACATACATTTTTTCGTCAGTTATCATGAGAACGGATACACAGACAGAATGACCAAAGTCATAAACACTTTTCAACTATGTTGGAAAGTGTTAGGAAAAACCAAAATTTCTAGGAAATCCATTTTGTAAAAAACAAAAATGGCAAATATTTCGGCTTTTTCAGAACACTATTTAGGACACAATGAAATCTGACTGAGACGGAATTGTAGACGACATAAAAAGAATATCGTCTCACTCAGATTTTGTTACAGCATAATTGTTTGTTTTCAGAGATCTTAATAAAATATATTAATCAGAATTCCATCTTCTTCTTCTTCGACCCAGACCGTCCGACTTACCTGAAAGTGTAGGGTATCTGTTTGAACGGCAGAGAAGTGCCACCCAATATAGAACGGAACCTAGTGGGGGCGGCATCCACAGGGGCCATACCCTCCTTATCCTACCACCAACCTCTAGGAATTACTTACGGACTCAGATTTAGCTTGCCTTTACTCCGCAGGAACACGGGGTAGTTTGCAGAATTCCATTTTGAACAGATTTTGTTTTATTCAGACTTCACAGGACCAGGGCATTACTTCTCAGATGGTGATGTCAGAAAAGCACATAAGAGGATGGGGGAGGGGGTAAATATCACTTGAGTAGGGGAGGCGGGCATCAAAGAATACCAGTTTCCTTTTTAACACTTTACAACAAAGTTGAAAAGTGTTTATGACTTTGTTCATTCTGTGTGTCTGTCTGTCTGTCTGTCTGTCCGTTAGCACGATAACTGCCGTAAAAATGACTTAATCAAAATGAAATTTTAGTATGTTGTTCAGACGGTCTGTAGAACCTATGGGAATATAAATGAATAATATCACCCAATTAGTTTTGGATTGAACCCGGGTCGAAAAAATGAAATACATTGAGCCCTATGGGACCTAATTTTTCAAACATTTTTAAGCGGATTTAAAATTCACAAATTGCTTCGAAAATTTTAGATAATATTCAAATTGTTCCATAAAATATATAAAAAAAAATTCAGCGAAATATATTCAATAGTTTTTTAAATAAAAATTAAAATAATAATTACACCTCTTATATGAAACGATCACGTGACCATGGTATGAAACGATCACGTGACCCACTTCAAAATAAAATATGGCATCCATCTTGTCTCAAAATCGTGATTTTTATTCTTTTTAATTCATATTGAGTGTTGAATCCGTCATAAAACTACTTTATTTTTGCTTAAATTCTGTGCATCTACATACTGAAACAACGCAATGACAATATATTTGAGTTTAAATGCTCATCTAAATTTGATTATTTCTACAACTAAGCCTATTTTTCACCTATGTAAAATGTAAACAGCAAAATATATAGAATGAGTTGTATTAGAATTCCTGTATTTTTTTAACACAAAATAATTTAGTCCATGGAGTCTGCATGGCTGATATGAATGAAATATTAATTGATTTCATAAAGAGAAGGACGATTTTTTTCGATGAAGTTTCAAGCACAGAGTTTAATTTTTTGTAGCTCCATGGTCTTAAACAAAATGTTTAAATAAAATAAATTATTATAGTATTGTGATGAATGAAATGAATGGGAGAAAGTTATGAATGAAATCCTGTTTTTATAGAGAGATCCAGGCGTGTTATTTTTTCTATGACGTCATTTGAATTAATTTCAGTTGTTTTCGATGAAGTTTTCAAATATAATAAATTATCGTAGTATTATGATAATTCTAAAACTATTACCGAGGAATGTATAACATTTTAGAGATGTTTAAACCAGGCAATTTATATTTCAATGCCGTCATTTGAATGAAGTTCATTTTTTTCGATGAAGGTTTAAGTTTTCAAATATAATAAATTAATGCAGTATTGTGATAAGTTTCAAAATATTACCGAGGAATGTATTGCATTTTAGACTTGTTTAAATAAAATTGCATTGAAGTTGGAAAGTGTTTCATAATCAATGCTTTAAGCATGATTGATCTTTCTTGTTTTTAACTAAGGAAGGGGGACATGAAAAATTCACAAGGAGGAGAAAATCAAACATGGAGAGAGAGGGGGAGGGGCGTGACAGATGCTTTTAGAAGGGCTCTACAGTTCGTATGGGCAGCCTTTCCCCTATTTTCACTTTATTGGTCAGATAATAACCAAGTTCTTTTACAAGTTCTTTTAAGTTTTCTTTGTGAGGTTGAGAATTTTTTGGTTAATGAGGATCGCCTTTGAAAGTTCTCAAAATTACGGCACACATCAAGTTTTCCTGCTACTATTGCAATTATCGACTATTCCATGTTGACGAGTGCACAAAAGCGAGCAGAATATACTTAAATTTTACCCCAATAAGGGCGTGTTTATGATTTCTCCCACACCTACTTAGCTAAACATAATTTTCGAGTTATATTTTTGTTTGGTCATAAATAGTTGGAGGACCGAATTGAAATTGTTTTTCTAAATATCTAAGAAAGTCACAGAACAATCATCAGCAACAAGATAAGAAAATCTGATGTGGGCGCAACACATGACTTTCCTTATATAATTTTAATGAATTTACTACTTTTACAGTAAAAAAATAGGTTTTTCTTATAGTAGATACTAATATTCTTTCCAAGATATTGAATTTTCGACAATTAGTCATCATTTTCATTGATTTAGCATCATTTTTATCCATTTGGCGAGATTTTCATTAATTTGGCAACAATTCAAAAAAGTCGCCAAGTTGGCGACATTCCGCCAAATTCGTCGCCAAAATCTCGCCAAGCGTTATGCACTAAGAAAAAAGTTATTCTTACAGCAGATAAATGACTATTGGCGTTCAAATACAAAAGTATTATTCAAAATATATTTTTTCATGAATGGAACGAGCTAGATCCACGAGAATGATGTCACTCAATTTATCGCATGGTATTACATATGAAAAGTGAACATGTTTCTCAATAGGAATTTTTTTTTATGTGACTTTTTCATAATTTTTTTGAAAAATGTACAATATCTCGAGAACGGTTCATGTTAGCGTTCTAAAATTTATGCCAATCGTTTTCTAATGAAAAATTACATAAGAAATGTCTATTTGCGTAACTTTATTAGCGGTTTTGATTTTTTGACGATTTTTTCAAAATTTCATTCGAAAATTTAGGGGGGTTCTGAACATTCGATTACGTATAAAAACAATAGGCTTCCAGTGTTTATGGATTGTGATTTTTGTACCAAATTTGGTTCGAATCGGTCCATTCGTTCGTCAGTTATCGTCTCCACAGACTCACTGACACACACACACACACACACACACACACACATACTTTCACACACACACACACAGACATCACTTCAAAAATGTTTGATTCGTGATCAGGGATGCTTGAAACGTGCTCTCCCGTCGAAAACTCGATTTCGAATTTTCGACCCCGTCACAGTACTTTCCTTATACATTATGTATATAAGGAAAGTAATTATCAAAAACTTTTTTTTAAGAAATAAAATTGTTTTCTTTGTTGTTGTTGTAGTTTGTCGTCCGAATAATTCTTTTTTAGTTTTAAGTATTTTTTATTCATGCGTAATTACTCATATTTAGCCATTAGCCACATCTAACCATTTTATAGCAATTACCCACATTATTTCGTGTTTAACCACGTTTAGCCTTCAATTTGATCTATAAGTCTGTACAGGCTAGCGCTTGATCTATGGGCTTCAAAAACCAGGTCAGGGCCAACCAATGAGCCGGCCGAAAATGGTTTCAAGCATGGATCGGACTTAGATTTTATAAATTCGCGTCGGGTTGGATGTATTCAAGATTTTAAAATTTATGAATTAAATTTAATAGAATGCATGAAGTTATTTTATGTTTGTTTGTTTCAGTCGTATAGCACATGTTTAAAAAAAACTTCAACTTTCACCTTAATTCTTTGTACAAAAATTGCACAAATTGATGTCATTAATGCATTTGGATAAATATCATTTCGGGCCGGACCGGACTGAGAATCAAAATTCTTTGAGCTGGGGTGGGTTCTGGTTCTATATTTGAAAAAAGTTTCGATCTCTGTAGTGGTACTGTTGTGCCGGCCGGGTAAAAGAAATAATTTTTGTTCCGAGCAGATCTCTAATGTAAACTTCCTATTTTGAATGCACCTAGTTTAACAAATTTGATAAAAAAATCTCAAATAGCAAAATTTTCAAAATTTACATAACTTTGCTTTTTATTATCTAAATATATCTGATGACATTTAACATTAATAAAAATCTGAGCAAGGTGTAAAAGCACAAATAACACAATAATGCAGCACACAGCTGTTTCGAGGATCCCCCGTACCCCCTTTGTCAGTGCAAGGAAACCAACAAACCATTTATTCTTGTTCTGACTCAAGTGGTCTTGTATTTTCCTATTATGTTTTGCACAAGTCAATCTTGTGTGTTACTTGCCGTTTTGGATTGGCTGGATTGTTCTTCATGCTACTTTCTGATAGGCTCTCTCTCTTAATCCAGGTCTTGGGTATATAATCCCCCCGCTTCTTCCTTTAGCACCGATTTCTCTTTTGGACTTTGGGTTTGTTGGTTCTTTTGCACTGAAGAAGGGGATCCAGCATATCCTCGAAACAGCTGCATGCTGCATTGTTGTGCTATTTATGCTTTTATACGTTGATCAAGTATTTCTTATAACTTCGCACAAAGCATTATTGTACTTATTTACATTTAACATTGTTTGTACATAAAACTCTATCAAACCAAATTGGATATAAATTAAACCAACATTTACTTTATGTAAATTGCGCATGCGTAGTTTGAGCAAGATTCAGACGAGTGACAATACATTTAACTGCAGTTTTAAGATCTTCTTATTTAATTTTCTTAAATTATTATATGGCTTAATTTGAATAAGAAAAATATTTTTAAAATACCTGCTCGGTGTCAACAAAAATATGCTACATAATGAACTTGGAGATATCATTGTTTGGAAATACTTTTTCAGTAACAAAAATTGATTACATTAAAATATGTATATTAACACAGGCATTTTTTTTTCTTTTTTGCCTGCTTCAAATTCAACATACTCAGTATGAAAAAAACGTATTCAGATTGATTTTAGATTTAAAATATTTTAAGAATAAACTATTGAAATTTCTGTTCAAAACATTGATATCATACCTTCCTTATTTGCAAATCTAGTGCTAATATTAATGTTTATTTTAATCTAGGCTCCTTGGAACAAGCCAGAAATTGACCCTATTGCCTCCTGGCCTGAACAGGGGGAAATCGTTTTCAGCAATTACAGCACTAGATATCGGGAAAACCTAGATTTAGTTTTAAAGGACCTCAATGTGAACATGCATTCACACGAAAAGGTAAGGTTATGATGAATCGCAAATACGATCATGTTATGATATAGAGAAAACGTGGGCAGGTTAAGCAGTGGTGCAGCTAGGTGGGTTCAAAGGATACCAATGTGTCTTTCAGGATATTCTGGCCTGGAGGGGGTGAATGAAACTTTAGGGAGTGGCAAGCCTCTCCTTCTATTTACCCTATATAAATACACTCTTTTGCAAATAAAACGAAGCACCCCTAAAAATAATCCGATCATGTCGAAATTTTGCATGCAAATTCCTTTATAACAAGTATGCAAATAATTAAATTTACAGGGCCAATGAGTGTCAACTTTGGTCACAACTTGCGTTTCTACTGCACAACTAGCATCCTATAAAACAGGTTAAAAATATCGACGGTTTATCTTTGCTCGTTATCGGCGTTGTAGTTCCGTTGAGACACAACCAATAATGCTTTCACGACGTTGCCAAAGACCTTATAAGCATTTAGACGAGTTCGAACGTGGTCATATAGGCGGGATGCGTGAAGCTGGCTGGTCATACCGAGCAATAGGCCGCCCCCTGCACCGAACAGACACTGCTGTGCAAAGGTACTGACAGCAATGGGTGCTGAAAGAACTCATCGGCAGAATAAAGGCTCTGGAAGGCCAAGGTGCACGAATGTGAGGCAAGATCGTACGATTGTGCGACAGGTCCCAACTGGCCCAACGGCATCATTGTCCTCCATCCAACGTGCTACAGCCTCTTCTATACTACCCGTGGTACCTTCCACCATCTCACGGCGCTTGGCTAAGGTGGGGTTATGCTCACAGCGGCCTTTAAGACGCCTACTCATAACCCCACAACATCGATAAAATCGTTTGGAGTGGTGTCGTAGCCGAGTATCATGGCTGCCAGCAGACTCTCATCACATAGTGTTTAGCGACGAATCAGTCTTCTGTCTTTCAGCAGATGACCATCGGGTACGTGTGTGGAGGCGCCAGGGCCAGCGGTCACAATCAGCCTTTGGTTTGATGGTGTGGGGTGCTATCTCTTACAACAGCAGGTCGCCCCTAGTCATCCTGCTTACAACTGTAACATAACATCTCAACGATATGTTGATGAAATCCTGCTGCCGTTTGCTTTACCCTTGATGGCACTTCATTCTAGGGTCATTTTCCAACAAGATAATGCCAAGCCACATACGGCTCGCATATCTGTGGACTGTCTCCGTGCTGTTGACCCTGTTTCTTGGCCAGCAAGGTCACCAGACCTTTCGCCAATCGAGTATGTATGGGACATGCTAGGCCGCCAGATTCGGGCACCCCGAAATGTAGCAGATCTGGAGCAACAATTGAGGAATGCCTGGTAGAATGTATCGCCGAATGACATTATGAAACTTTATCATTCCGCTCTAAAACTCATGCAGGAAGATGGCGCTCACCACAATACCGTCTAATGCGTGTGCGGCCATCATTGTAGTCCAGGTTGTAGCGGAACTTGTACGAAAACACGATCTGGTGCCAATCCGCACACCATGGTCTGTACTCTTCCGCCCATTATAACCTGAGACGTCGATGGTTCAGGGTTAACGGTATCCTGCCCAAAGGAATTCTTGTACGAACTCCTCTGTACAGCAGACGCCTTCGAACCATAAAAGCAGACAATGCCCACTCAAACAGCTGCTCATACCCTAGGGTGAGTCGGGTGGCCTGGGTTTTCAACTCCTGCAGCAGTGCTCCAGTACTGCGCTAACACTCGAGTAGAAGCTGTATGGTTCGTCACCGCTATCACCATGCGGATGAGATATCTATCATCCCCTGTTGTCACATTGCGCGGTCTACTGCCGGATTTTCGACTCGTCCGATTTTCTTCGGTTTACTGTTTCCACACTCACACTGCTGTCGTGGCATTATGCTCCATACGAATATTCTCCTTCCCGCAGGCCGATTATGCGCCCCGTTCGAAATCTATAGTTTGCTTATAAGGCACCCTCTGACGTTGACGAGGCTTAGTGACTCCAATAGAACAGTTTTTAACTCGCGGACACCGATGCCATACTTGTCTGGCTCTTCCACAGCCTTTTATTTATTATACTCCTCGTGCGACCGTTCAGAGGGTGTCGCAGAGTCTAGGCATGCGCATTCGCTCTGCATTACTAATAAATTGCATGGCTTACCCTGCTTTGCATGTCTGGAACGTTTCCTTTTAATCTGACAATTCCTTCATGGTGTTGCAATTTTCATAAACATGAGTATAATATCTATTGGTGCAAATAAGTTATAAAAATGTCTAATATTCAGCTTCGTTTTCAGTATTTGATGTCATACGTAGAGCTTCAGAATTCTGCTCTTTATATACAGTTGTATATCGTGTACAAGCATGGACCTTTTCTTACAAAGTTATTTTGGCTCTTAAGGACTTTTCCCGGTGTATTTATATGGTTAAAAATTTAACTGTGGATACGTTATGTAAAACACTGATATAAGTGTTTCACAAGATTACAACACAGATTATCCAGACTTAATATTTCCATAGCAACTTCATAGCAATTTTCCCATCAATGCAAATGACACTACTGTCGAATGCAACCACCCAATTCATATTTGTTGCCAACTTAAAATATAAATTTAACAAAACCTCATAAAAATACAATTATTTTTATAATTCTGGTTGTGATACATTTGGACCTGAAAAATATGAAATATGAATGTGTGACAAAGTCGAAGCCTCGAACTCAAAATATTTTTAAAATTATTTTTAATCCTCCTGTTTCACCCAATTCATAGTTGTTGCCAACTTAAAAAAGAAATTTAACAAAAACTCAAAAATACAATTAATATTCTGATTCTGGTTATGATACATCTGGACCCGAACAATATGAATGTGTGGCAAAGTCGAAGCCTCACACTTGAAATATTCTTAAAATTATTCTTAGTCCTCCTGTTCCAGGTTGGCATCGTTGGACGAACTGGAGCTGGGAAGTCTTCAATCACTCTCGCTTTGTTCAGAATAATTGAACCAGCCCATGGAACAATACTCATTGACAATGTGGATCTATCCCAGATTGGACTCCATGCTTTGCGTTCGAAACTAACCATAATTCCACAAGTAAGCTTATTTCCGATTTATAAAGTGCACTAGTAGCCAAAGCCATACTAGCAGTCTAAGGCCCCAAGTGAACTTTCAAGAAACGTCCCATTTGAACATTAAATGCATTAAAACGTCACAATTTCAAAAATTAGTAATCCGAAAAATCGATTATCCGACAATTTATTCATGTTGTTTTACCAAGTTCAAAAATAGATACTGGTTCATGAAAAAACTAACATATACGTTAGTCTTTTCACTTTAGATTTTTGCATAGAATTTTTGATCCCAGATCAACAACATTTTGGGTCTCTTTGTGATGTAAAAATATTCCCGCTCCCGAAACTACTTTGTCCCATTGGTTAGCACCTTAGAGATTATAGTATCATGATCACAATATGCTCAACTGCAATCCGATAAAATGGGTGTAGACGAAACGTCGCAAGGTACAGGCACACAAATGACTAATTGTAAAATGCAGACCTGTATAAAATACAAGAAAATGTTGGATTAGGTACAAGTATAAATCATTAATAAGTCTTTAAAAGAAAGCAAGATAAGTCCAATAAATGTACAAAAATTCGAGGCCTCAAGCTGTCGCTTGGGCTGCTTGGCCCTCGAAAAGCCCCTGACCGTAGAATTCCGTCTATCCGCCCCACCCCCTTAAATGTAGTTGGAAATCATAGAAAATGTAGAGCTCACCTGGAATTTTTTGCTAAAAGAAACAAATGGAATTCAACCGCCTGAAATGCTACAAAAAATCGTAGATTATGTACTCGGAGTTCCATGTTAAATTTTTTCCCCGTGTGTTTAGGGAATAGGGGGGTGTTGGTCACGGAATTTTTCAGAATTTCAGATTGAGACAAAAAGTGAGGGGGGCGCTTTCCCGGAGGAAAGGAATTGAACAGCAGTCATATTTTAAGATGTTTCTTTTCTGTACTTTAAAATATATAGCAAAGACAACCAAGTGTTTGGTAAAAAAAGTCTTTAATATTAACACCATTGATTACGTACATTAAATCACAAAAGATCCAGAGCGCTCTCGAACGCTTTAGAGCGTCCGAAAGCGCTCTGGATCTTTTGGACGCTCTGGAAAGCGCTCTGGATCTTTGGATTTTCTGGAAACATAGAAAACAGGGACCAAAATTGGCAAATAAAACATTTATAATTTATTTTCTACTATTTGCTACATTTAAAAATAAATGTTTGTCTGTATCTGTAAAACTTGTTTTTACTAGCTTGAACTTCTAAAAAAAACATGTGCTTTCTATGGTGGACCCTGGATTGGCTCAACCGGCAAAGAAGTTTTCTAGTTGCTCCAGCTCTCGAATTATTCCTTCCCAAACATGTAACTTCTTATTGCTGACCAAGAACGGAATGGGCCTGTAAGATTTTATTTTTCTAACTGCCCCGATTTTGGAGTTATTCCCAAAAGATGAATGTCTTCTGAGAATAACTCAAATGGCGGGCCCAGGACGGTGTGGTCAGGTAAAGTTCAAAATCCAAAGAATTAAAATATATACCACCAGAGATAACGAGTATCAAATATTGAGCATTTAAGTTGCTATGGTTCTCAAGCCATTTCCTTAAAGCATCCACCTCACCTTCCTATTGTGTTGCCCGGTATCTAAAGGATTAAAATGTACTACAAAAGACAACGATCTGTCTTATTTAAGTTTTCTGGCTGCTTCGGTTATGGAATTATTCCCAAAAATTGAATACCTTCCTATGGCGAGTTCAGGACAGAATGGAGCTGTAATGTTCAAAATCCAAAGAATTAAAACATGACATGAAAAACAGCGACTACCAAATTTGATCTTTCTAACTGCTCCTATTCTCGTTATGCCCCAAACCATGTATCTTTCTATTCAAGGACCCAGAATGGGCTGGACCATCAAGGTTCAAAATCAAGAGAATTAAAATATACCACGAAAGACAACGGTATGCCTAAATATGAGTTTCTAGCTGCTCCGATTCTCGAATTATTCTTTAAAAACACACATCTTTTGCTGCTAGTCCAGGACGGGTAATGTTCAAAATAAAAAGTATCAAAATGCACCGCAAAATTAACGACTTGCCAAATTTAAAGTCACACTGAACAGTGGAATAGGGTTAATTAAGACCTCAAATATTTGAAATGTGACAAATGTGTGTAATCGAAACAGCAAATAGACATATGCTATCCGATAATTGTTGTAGTCGCAGTAGAATTGAGGCTGGCATAATCGTTCAGCTCTGAATAGAAGATTGACGGGGTGAGACACTTTGAAATATGTCTCTCCTGAACAATCGACGCTCCCTTTCTGTTGTTGTTGAGACCCAGACCGTCCGACCTACCGGAAAAGTATAATGTAACAGGTTGGCCGGGAAGAGCCACCCAATTTAGACCAAAACCCAGTGGGGGAGGCATCCACTGGGACCGTACCCTTCTTCCCCTACCACTAACCTCTCGGAAGGACTTACGGATCCACATGTTTAACGTGATCATACTCCGCGTGAACACGGCGGCAGTTTTGGCAGCCGAGGGAATCGAACCCGGGCCTACCGAGTACAATTCCCGCGCGCCATCCACTGGACTACCGCGTCTTGCACTCTTTCCGTATTAATACTTTTATTTATTTGTACAGAAAACATTTGAAACTTTCACTGGAAAATCGGGAGCTTTCACAGTCGTTTACTAAAATGTGTTGACCCCCCCTCTCCATCATCACTTATTTCTTTTAGTAACTAGGGCCAATATAAAATCGCCCGGTTCCGAAAATTCGGCCCAATCCAACCCTGACTGTACCTCCTCATTACACAATACTCGTCACCCCCTTAATCTTGAGCTCGCAGCTTTAGCCTTCAGCAATTATGACTTCCATTCTATTATTTTATTCTCAATTTCTGACTTATTACAATGTGAACTTGAGAATTTAAAAGCGGTTGTCAAAGATCGTAGATTCTCTTCTAAAATTGTTGACCACGTTTTTTTTTCCCCGATAGAACCTTGCATATTACATCATAAAACAATATTTTTGTATCTTGTATATTTATTTCTTAAATTTCCTCCATGAATGAATTAAAAAATTCTAATTCAGCTGCTTTATCACTACCTTCATTTTGTAGGATCCCGTCTTGTTTACTGGATCTTTAAGATTCAATTTGGACCCCAATGAGGAATACGATGATGCCGACTTATGGGCGAGTTTAGCTAATTCTCACCTGAAAGAATTTGTTACCGGCCTTTCAGAAGGTTTGCAGTATACCATAGAAGAAGGCGGCAAGAATCTCAGGTAAATATTTCAAATTTCTCCTTTATAATTTTTTTTTATTAAATTTTACTTTTCCTACAATACAACAAGATAATGTATTGGGTGTATTTGAAAGAGTTCGAAAATCAGTTTTCAGTAGATTTACTCATTTTGAGTGCTGTAGAATAAGAGAAATACAGTTGTTTACTATGTGTGTATGTGCAATGTATGTTGTACAATCCATTCCGACAATAAAAGCTTGCAATTTCGTCCCAGTAGCTCAACAGTAGAGCGTCGGCTGGCCAGTTCAGAGATCCAGGGTTCGATTCCCGGTTGGGGGCATCGAGGTTCTTTACAATGTATCTGAAACTGTATCTCAAAAATTATATATCTGACGACACTTCATTAAATTTTGCAGATAAGTGCTTCATGCATTACCGTGGCATATTACTGATTAGATTTCGGTACGATTTGAAAAAAAAAATGGAACTGTCTCTTCATTTAAAATAGACCACAAAACTCAACAAAATTTGAAATGGAACATTTGATATAGTTTGGTGCGATTATGGTACAATTTGGAAAAATAAAACTGGCCTTTTTCCCCAAAAAGCCCATAATAAAATATTATGAAAAACCTTTTTAAATTGCATGATTTTATTAAATGAGATAAAAAGTAAGAAAAAAATAATTTTTAGCTATCACAACATTCTTGGTCATATGGCGCTCACAAAAGAATTATATTTGGACAGAATTTTAAGAGGAAAAATAGAAGTGATAACATAGAAATAGCATATATAAGAATAATTACATTCAATTCTTCTAAATTCATGTTAATATACAAATTCTGCAAGATTTTAAAAATGAAAGATTCTGAAGTTTTTAAAAAGATGAAAATAAAATTAAAATGAAAAATGCAGATAAATTAATGCATTCTTAACCAAAAATAACAAATTTAATATTAAATGAAAGGCAACAAGAAAGATCAATCATGTATAAAGCACTGATTGTGAAACGCTTTCTAATTGAAATGCAATTTTATTTAAACATCTCTAAAATGCGATACATTCAGGGGTGAAATTTCTCAAATTATCACAATACTGCAATAATTTATTATATTTGAAAACTTCATCGACAACAAATGAACTTTATTCAAATAACGTCATCAAAATATAAATCGCCTGGCTCTCTCTCTAAAAGCAGTGAATATTTCATTCATAAAATTTTTTTGTTCAAAATGTTTATGTTGATTTAAAAGACTAGCGAGCTCCTCCCCCTGCTCGCTATACTCACCAGCCCACGTAACTCGCTTTGAGAATCGGGAGGTTTCGCCTCCTATATTTTCCTTTAATTTTGACATTAAATATTCCCTAAATAAAATTTTAAATCGAGAAATGGTTTATATCAGTGTGTTCCCTTATATTTCTTTATAAATGATCCAAATTTAATATTTTTGTATGCAATATATTTTGCGGTACGTGACAGAGAAACTCGAAGAGCACAATATTTGTCAAACAACGGCAGCTATCTTTTTTATAGAGATATTTTGATATTTCATTGTAATTGAATATTTGTCTAACCAAAGGAGTGTTGTATTTAAAGGTTTTAAATCTATGTAATAAAAGGCAATGTCTGTGTGTGTGTCTGTGTGTCTGTCTTATACACTATACGTTTCGCGACCGCGCGTCGGAGAGCTACGAAATTTGGCAATCGGAGACCCGGGGGGGAGGGAAGGGGACACGTGAAAACCGATTTTTAAAATTTTAATTTTTTTTTTATTTATTTAATGTTTTATGCGATTTCGACCGTTTTTTGCCCTTTTTTCTCCACGATCCAGACGTCGTAGAAAAAAAACAAATCACACCATCGGAAAGGGCAGACAATTGCGAGTAAAAATATATCAATTTAAAATCTGAATTTCGATTTCTAATATTTTTTAAAGATTTTAAAACAAAACTCACTTTTTGCTCAAGAAAACGATTTTTGGTTTTTAAATTCTCGCATAGTAAAAAGTACTCATATTTTCGACTAATAATTTACATTTTTAGAAAGGTCAAACATCTGGCATTCTTACAAGTCCAATCTGGTCAGGAAATATTCCGTATTGCCCACAGGATCGGGATTTTAAAAGTTTCCGAATTTCAATTTCTCGGCCTTCCGCTCGGCGTGCCGCTTCGTTTCTCCCCCGCTGAAAGAGGGAAGGTGGTGGGTGGATGCCTCCCCCACTGAGTTCCTGTCTGAATTGGGTGGCATTTCCTGGCCATCCAAACAGTTACCTTACACCTTTCTGGTATGGATATTTTAAATGGATATTTTAATTTATAGATATTTTAAATGGATATTTTAATTTTATGGATATTTTAAATAATGGAACGATGGAACGAGGATGATGGAATTAAGCGCTTATCATATGGTCATTATAAAATTTAAATTAGCCGGCGAGAATTGCACTCGGTAGGCCCGGGTTCGATTTCCGCCACTGACACGGAGTACGATCACGTTAAACATATGGGTCCGTATGTTTTTCCGAGAGGTTGGTGGTAGGGGAAGGAGGGTACGTTCCCTGTGGATGCCTCCCCCACTGGGTTCCGGTCTAAATTGGGTGGCACATCCTGGCCGTCCAACCAGTTACCTTACACCTCCCGGAAGGACATGCTGCTTTTATATAGAGGCGATTTATATTTCGATGACGTCATTTGAATAAAGTTCCTTTGTTTTCGATGAAGTTTTCAAATATAATAAATTATTGTAATGTTATGATAATTTTAAAAATATTACCGAGGAATGTAACGCCTTTTAGAGATGTTTAAACCAGGCAATTTATATTTCAATGCCATCATTTGAATGAAGTTCATTTTCTTCGATGAAGTTTTCAAATTTAATAAATACTCTCGGTAGGTCCGGGTTCAATTCCCGCCACTGCTAAAACTGCCGCTGTGTTCAGGCGGAGTACTATCACGTTAAACATGTGGGACCGTAAGTCCTTCCGAAAGGTTGGTGGTAGGGGAAGGAGGGTACGGTCCCTGTGGATGTCTCCCCCACTGAGTTCCGGTCTAAATTGGGTGGCACTTCCTGGCCGTCCAAACAGTTACCTTACACCTTACTGGTAGGTCGCGCCAGCGAGTGTGCCACGGTTAGAATTTGCCACGGTCAGAATTTTCAAAGGTGGCGAACAGGCTGGTCGCCAAAGGCGGCTAGTATATGAATATTAGAAAGAGGAAAAAAATGTATAAACTGCTGAAATAATGAATTGTATTTTATTTTGTAGTGTAAATTTTTATAATTACTTACACAATTTAGTTTTATTTTAATGATAATTAGAGGTAATAAAGGATAATATGGCCAGATGGAGGTTTGTATCAAACTGTTGTAATAATAAGATCATAAAAAAAATATGAAAAATGTTCACCATGATTGAATGACTTTAAAATGTATTATAAACTTAATTTAATAGTTGTTTTCTGATGTTGAACACCCATGGTTTTATAGTGTTTATGTTATATAAAGTTCTAAAGTATTTCTCTAGTTTAATTATTTTTACCTAAATGTTCAGATTTTGACACCTATCTTTATAATTCTCTCCCTTGAGTCTTCATCATATCATAATTATTCAAATTTTTAAAGATTGTTTTCAGTACATTCCCGTTATTATAAACTTGATTTAATCCATGCGGAGAAAATAGTTTTATGCTGTTTGATTAGTGAATTTTCATAAAATAGTCTGTCAATGGGATTTTTTACAATGTCAATTATAGCAATATAAATATTATCAATTCCATGATGATCAAAATTGGCATATTGAAATTTATTACCAGAATTATGATAAGTAGGAGGAGTAAGTTGTGAATTTTAAGAAGCTCCAGAGCTAAATTTCTTACTAAGGTGTCGGTGAACATTAAAACAAAGTCGTAAAAGAGTTTTAGTCTACCAATATAAGCAGTAGCACACTGTAAAACATTTACAAACATTTTACTGAATATTTCAGGGGAATCAAGCTGTCCGTAATGAGGAGTAATGTTCCCGATAATTTTGGATAATATATATATATATATATATATATATATATATATATATATATATATATAAACGCTTCCGCAGACGATAATTAGCTGGAATTTTCATGAGCGCTTTAATTGTAGCTTTTCTTATCAATTTGCCGAAATTATACACATGGAAGCTGAAAAAAATTAATAGTTGCAGAACGTTTTACAGTGTACATGAGATGCAAGTTTATTTATAAATGCAATTAGAGACTTTACAATAAGTCATATATTTAGGATTATTAATGATCTGAGATGGTAGAGCAGAAGAACAGGTCTTACAACGTTTATCCTGACAAGTACGAAAATTCAAGAATTTTGGTTGAGATTTTGAACTAGACATCACAGAATTTTTTGAATGCATGATAACAAAATAACTGGTGGCGGAATGTCGATCTCCTATACCCCAATTAAATATAGGCTACCGAGCATAAGCTATCATAAACAGTACAAGGAATGTAAATTGCAAAATATGTTACACATTTCTCTCTCTTTAAGTGCTGGACAAAAACAACTTCTATGTTTATCAAGAGCTCTTTTGAAAAAATCTAAAATTCTAATATTGGATGAAGCCACGGCTGCTGTCGACATGGATACTGACCGGCTGGTGCAGGACACCATTAAAGCAGCTTTTGTTAACCACACAGTCATAACCATTGCACACCGGTTAAATACTGTCATGGATTACGACAAGTAAGTTAAAGTGGTATATTTTTTATATCTTAATTTAAAAATTTTTATTACCATACTGATAGTCACATGTATAAATGACTTTGTATGCTATTTTAACCGTATAGACATATTTATAGTGATAAGAACGAGTTGTAAGAACAAGTTGTAAGATTCATACAATAAAATTTGACTGATTTGTTACAATGTTATACTTTTGTTCCAGGATTGTTGTTATGGATGCTGGAGCAGTTGTGGAAGTTGGAAGTCCAGAAAGTTTATTACAAAATGAAGATTCACAATTTTACAAACTATCACGTGAATCAGGACTGGTATAAAAAGATATCATCATTCTACAGATTTGTTTTGTACCATCACTAATATATTGCTGTTTCAAATTGAAACAAAACATTAAATTGATGATTCATTTTCTTTGCATATACGTCTTCTAAAACGAACCACTGGCTATATTTAGATAATTTTGAGATAAGGTTTCATTTCTGGATACTTACCACAGACTGTGGTGTTAAACATTCTCTGCACCAGTGTTTCTCAACCGCCAGGCCACTGTCCAGTTCCGAACCCTAGCAGTCTTAGTTATGGTTGATGTAATGAATAAAAATTTTAAAACAGCCTTTAGGAATCCTAACCTAAATGTGTAAAACATTGGGTACGCTTCAAGTCAATTAGAAAAAGATGGGAGTGGAAGTGGAAGATTTTAAAAATGAAAGTAGTAGTGCGGAACATCTAATTGAGTGGGGCAACAAAAAATCAAGCATGGAAACTAAGAGAAAACAATAATTTTTAATTTTTATTTTTATTTTTCAGTTACTGGAGAAGAAGGGGGGGGGGGATTATTTTTTTCCATGTTTTTTAAAGTAATGAACAAAAACTTAATATAGTCATTCCAACAATGTATTTTATTTAATTCAAATCAAGAATGTAAAATCCCCCTCCCCAGTATTTTCAAAGTTTCATACTTCTTATATAATGTCCTCTGCGGAATCGCACATCCAGCATAGAAATAATAATTCATCAACTGCTCACTCGCCCCCCCCCCCCCTTCCGAATTTTGGAAATGTCATTCCTATGCGCGCTTCATTCTGTAAATTATATTATTTGCTTCTGAGCCAAATGTTAAAATTGTTTCCCCGATCCAACCTCTTCGAATATCAATAACTTGCTAGAATATATTAAATGATAGAACATTTTTTTTTCTTTTTTTGCTCAATTTGTTCGAATTATTCGATATATAAAAATAAATCCAATATCTCAGGTCTGGTTCATTATATCCCAACATAATTGTGACCGTTCATGCCAATTAAAAAGTTTATTACAGAGTTCACTTCTTTTATAATTGCAAATATGTTTCATATTGTATGATTTTCTTTTTAAGTTTTATATCACAGAAGAGTTCGTGAGCACTCTGGAAATCGAGAGAAACGGAATTTACAAGGAATTTGAAAGTGAACTAAAGTGTCAGGGAAATTACAGGGAAAACCGATTTATTGTTCAAAATTCTGGTAAAATCAGGGAATTTTCATCTTGCCGACCTGCTCACGAAATGCCGATTACTACGGATTATCCGTAGTTTATATGGAAAACATCCTCATACAGCGAATTACGAAATTTGCATAGTTTCCTATGGAAAATTGGTAAGATATGAAATACCAATGTAGATTTCTGGCCGCGTGCACGGTAATATGAACCAAATCATCATAACCGGGATTTACTGTCGCATGAGCGTTGATGCCAATCAAATTAACGTGACAACGGGGATTTACGGCTGTGTGCACGATAAGGTCAAGTTCTTTTTTTTTCGTGGAAGCAATAAATGTATGTTAAATTTCGCATAAATCGTTGACCTCTTAATTTTATAATTATATGCGCATAAACAATGCAATTGCTCACTTCAGTATATGTTCTTGTGAAACGCCGATAGTTGATTAGTATATTTTTCCATCTATATTTTCTAAGTATTGCATATTAGATTGACTAAACTATCTTTTATTCTATTCTGATTAATCTGTAAGGTTAATTTTTTAATTATTTTTGAATAAACAGCGCGATTACGCAGTTTACTTTATGTTCCCCTGAATCGCTGAGAGTCCATTATTATCTTTTCCATCCATTCCCATCTTATAAATATTGCATATTGGATTGACTAAAATAGCTTTCTTCATATTTTGGCTATTATTAAGGATGGATTTTTTAATTATTTTCGTGTCATGTGCTTCGCCGAGAATCTGTTAGTATCTTTTTCCATCGATCCTCTAAATGTTGTGTATTAGATTGGCTGGACTAGCTTATTTTTATATTCTGGTTAATTATTATGGTTAATTTCTTTATTATTTTTGCATTATACATATTTTCCTATTTTTAAAAATTGGTATGCACGTTTTAAAGGGTAATGTTCCAAAAAATGGTATTAAAATAATGATTTAGGCAAATATAAAAGCAACCATTTTTGCAAGGATATATTAAAATTGATATATTCACATCTATAAATACATTGCTATTTTATTTTTTATTGAAGATTAATATTTGTTATTATCATTAGTAAAAACGTTTGCTTTATCAGACAGAAATGTTTGTTTTCAATACAAATTAATTTTAGCTGAAAACTTATAAATATATATATATATATTAATGCATAATTATATACATACTTAAATAATTTTTTGTATGTGCTATAATTTTTTGTATTATGTGAGCATATATATATTTTGTTTCTTAACCGGACTACTTAAAAAGTTTTAAAACTACTGATATTTTCTTTCTTCACTACTGACATCATCAGTTGAGTGAGTGGCATCACTGTAATGATTAAAGCTCTTAAGTTTCGTGACCATTGAATCATAAATAAACCCTTTTATGCACGATTATGCAGAATTTTGTCTAACGCTGCCATAGAAAATATGAAATTTCACTTGAAAAATTTTCACTCGAATTTCAAAAAATTCTATTTAAAGATTTTTGTATAACAAAGACGAATATAAAGTTTCTTGAAAATCCAGTAGTATTTATGGCAGCTATCGGGTAGTATGGCAATCGACAACTGATGGACATTATTCTAAAATAGTCAAAATGTGTTCAACAGCTCCTAAAATATGTACAGGCATTAAAATACCGAAATAGAATATATTCCTGAAAACAATACTTTATTCTATAGCATAAGAAAGTGATAAAATGAAGATATTTCGCCAGTGAATTGAAGTGTGTGTGTGGTGGGAGGGGGGGGGGAGGAGTTTCGACAGAACAAATACCTATTGATAATCATGTTCATGTGCAAATAGTCGATCATGCAATTACAGGTTTTGAACAAAGGAACTTCGTAACCAAACAGGAAATAATGCCCTACAGAATAAAAGAAATTACTTTATTTTATTTCTTTTTTGTATTGAATAATATTTTTAATGCGTTAACTTAACTTCTTGTCATTATTTTTTACTAAAAATAATGTTTTATAGCGTATTTAGTTGATATTATGTTTGAATTTTATCCAAACTCTACGGAAAATTCTAAAAGCTGGCATTGGCAAAGATCAGATTTCCGAGGTTGTACTGTATGTCCAGATAAAACTGTATGCAAATATAGAAAAATTTGATTTATTTTGAATGGGTTTTTTTTCTCACTGTTCTGTATTTACGGTAAATATCAGTTAAATCTAAAATTATTTTTTAGAAATTGGCGTTAACACTAGAATGGCGGAAGCGGTCATTTTGACCGCATGAAACGATTCCTCCAAAACGCCTAATCCCAGCACATTGAAATTTTACGACTTTTCTTATTTTCTTCTGTGTTTTCAATAACTTTAAGAAAATAAGAAAAGTCATAAAATTTCAATGGGCTGGGATTAGTCGTTTTGGAGGAGTCGTTTGTCAAAGTAGTTATGCGGTCTAAATGACCTCTTCCGCTGTTCTAGTGTTAAAATAGTAGTACGCAATAACTGGAATTTTGATGAAGATAGCGCTGAAATCTCAGGAAATTTCATTTTGGAAAATGGGCATGAACCCTGTCATAGACGCGAAATAACTCAAAAACTGCGCCTACAAATGACGTCATTCTCTTCTAAATATTAAAAAAAAAAATAGTAGTTTTGTAATATTTTTAAAAGTAACTAAGCTTTTAAAACATTTTTAGATTTTCAAAAAATTATGTTTAATAAATTAAAGTCCTTCCCTTGGACCGTTGACACCGATAATCCCTAGGTCGCGTACTAAAATTTATCTGATTTGCTCAATTTGTTCGGGAGATATCGTTCATTCAAAGCAGGCACGTGAGTGTATCACGTTGAAAGTCAACTTCTTTGAGAGATATAAGGAAACTGGAGTTATCAATAAAAGAGTGTAACAATCATGCAGTGGTAAATGTACTTATATATTGTATTTTAGCAAATTTAACATGTCAGTTATTTAATTGCATAATGCACACCATATAATACATAAAAAAAATCGGCGGTAGTTCCAGTCTAATGGAGCCAAAGTTATTTTGCATGAATAACATCGTGCAAAATAAAAATCAACTTTTGCAATACTGAAAAATAAAGTTCTATACAAAATCTGATTATATACATTGAGTGCTTCCAAAGAGCTACAAATTCTTGCTTATTGTTTATAACTATCATTTTTACTTTTTATGATATAAGCATTACAAATTTGAAAAACCTCATGTGGGGCAGTACATGACTTTGCCTGCAGATTCGAATTCATTTTGTCACTTTTTATTTCATTATGCATTAAATTGAGTTTAATTGATGAAAGTTACATGCATACTTTTCTGATTACATACACAATTTGCCTTTTTTATTGCATCTTCGTTTCATTTGGAAACTTAATTCACTTTAATTTCTGCAGGTCCTCTAAATTCCTAAAACTTAAAATATCTCGAGAACGGGTCATCCTGTTATAGATTCATTCGCTGCGCTATTAAAAATTACATAATAAACAAGTACTGAATTAATATATTTAGTCATTTATTTCATAAAATTTTGAAGGTAAGTCCCTTGTGGGTGACTCTGGTGCTGATTAGATTTTGGTATGATTCAGGATAAAAGAAAACCTGCCTGGTTTTGAGAAATGCCCTGCAAAAATAGTCTGTATCCTCTCAAGCTAAAAAACTAATAGACAAAACTTCACAAAATATGTTATATAAATTATTTGTAGATTGTCCTGGTGCTGATTAGATTTTGGTACGAATCGGGAAATAGAATCTGTCTTTTTTTTGCGAAAAAATCGTTAAATCTAAAAATAAAAGACTACGTATGCTCAAATATATCTATTAAATGCTTATTTTATACGTAAGTATGGACGATGAAAAGAATAAGACTAATCCCATTACTCTAGGACTAGCCGTTCTCGAGATATTTTAGTTTTTTCTCCTTTTTACTACCTCGGTTTTGAGAATAAGTCCTGTTGTTACCAAATGAAAATGAAAGCTGAATTAAAAGTTTTAATTTAGTGTCATTTCGTAATTATGCGTGTTATTTAATGCAATTAAACTCAATTTAATGAATTATTAATGAAATAAAGAGAAAATGAACTTGAATCCGCTGGGAAAGTCATAAGCTGCTTGCTCACATCGGATTGTTTTAAAAATGGACCTGGATCCAAAATTTGATTGTATACACTTGTGGGTCTTTCAAAGAGCTACAAATCCTTGCTTATTGTTTAAAGGGGGACTCTTTTCCTCAGTATCTATTGGTATATTTCTTCCCAATGTCTGGAGTGTGAGTCTTCAGTCGCCATTCAGCAAGGGAGTACTCGTCGAGTCCTCGTCGTTTAGAAAAATAATTTTCCGGGCCGCGGTCTCACAAAGGTAAGCACTTCTCTACAATATGCAACTCTAGTTCATGTGATCTTAGGCTAATTATCTGCATTCGGCGATTAAGTGTTTTTGCAACTCTTAATCAGTTACCTGGACTGACGGGTAGAATGACACAAAAGGGTCGAGAGCGACTAAAATGCAAAGAGAAAGTGGATATTCACTTAGTACATTCAAACCACGTGTCAACATACCTCTCTCCAATGAATCCCTTTACACTAACCTTAACATGCAAAATCATCTCATGAGCAAAATTTCATATCAAGCGGCTTTGCGAGCACCTCCAAATGCAGTAAAGATCTGTTTGACAAAGAAAGCGCTGACAATCTGTCTACTTTACGACATAATCACCTTGTAACCATTGAATTATTTGTCACAGCGTCTATGAGTTTGTCCATCCGAGACTCAAGGTAAGGCTCTACTATTGGAGCAATCTTGAAGAACCACATTGACGCCTTTTCCGGAAAAAAAACGGTGGGTAATCTGACAAGTACTCCATCAAGGCTGGAAAGAGATGAAACCCAGACTGTAGGATGGATGTTCCAACACAGGGTCGCCCATAAAAATAGTGGGACCCCCCTTACAGAAATCGTGAATCTTTATCATGAATTCGCTTCGCTCATCCATAATTATCCGTAAGATAGCTCTGGTCAGGCTCAGAGACATCTTGGAGAGATTTTTTAATAATTCGACCTGTATTTGAAAATATTATCGATGAGCTTTAATCTTAACGCCATCGTTAAGATCAAGGAATGCTCTTTTCAACGAGCTTTGAATGGGATTCTGAACACTCATTTTTTGAAACACCTCAAGTTTCAGAGTTGCAAAGCATAAACGATTTTTGAATCCGATATCTGTGAAAATAGCCGCAATCAGATCTTCATTATTTACCAGCTTCAAATTGTATTATTTCATCCTGTATTAAAAAAATTATGTATTTGACAAAATTTAACTAATTTATAGTATTATTTTTTTTAATTTAACAAGCCAGCTTTCAAATCGAAGTGCAAAACGATTAAAAAAAGTTCACTGAGCTCTTAGCGAAAGATCACATGATTTCGTGGACGTTATGTGTTGACGTTTGTTGGTTAGGGATGGCGAAATTTCTATTTTCGATATGCAACAGCTACTGAGGACGCAAATCATAGAAGACAAATAAGCGAGTAAATAAGTCTAATCAGGAGTTTGCTATGGAGAGTACTGCTTGGACAAATAATATATATATATATATATATATTTACAAGTGACGCTCATATTGCGTTAAAAAGGTATAAAGAGTCTGGTTGTCAATGTTGTCTGCTGGACTCTTGAATGTCTACCCGACGGGAATTGACAGAGTTTGAACGTGGAATGATAGTTGGAACTTGAAGCATGGGGTAGCAGTAGTGTGTGAATGAGAGAGCTGGACCACAGCCATAAACCCCCCATTAAAACCACACCCACTTTTAGAAATGTAATGGCTCTATTTTATCCACACCATTGTGATTACACAATGGTGTGAAACCCCCCATTAAAACCACACCCACTTTTAGAATGGAATGGCTCTATATCACCCATAAAAAAACCCACCCACTTTTAAAAACAATGGTGTGAAACCTCCCATTAAATCCACACCCACTTTTAGAACGTAATGGTCCTATTTCACACCATTAAAATTTCCACCCACTTTTAAAAACAATGGCTCGTAAAACCCCCATAAAAACCGGACCCACTTTTAGAACGTAATGGCCCAATATCACCCACACAAATTCGACTATACAATGGCTCTCAGACCTCCATTGAATCCCACCCACTTTTAGAAATGTAATGGCTGTATTTTACCATTAAAATTACCACCCACTCTTAAAAATAATGGCTCGCAAAACCCCATAAAACCCGAACCCACTTTAGAAAAGTAATGACTCTATTTCAGCCATACAAATCCGATTAAACAATGGGGTAAACCTCCTCATAAAAACGGGACCCACTTTTAGAAAGTGATGGCTCTATTTCGACCACACCAATTTTCCGGAGCGAGCAAGCGAAAAGTCGTTGGGAGGGAAGGTACCCCCTTCGGCGAGCACCCCCTTTTAAATGAAATAGGGCCTCAGAAGAGGACGGTTACATGGAGTACTTTAGATGTGATATAGACACTATTAAAGAGGCATTCAGAACAGAAGAATGTGTCCTTCGAACTGAGGACCATTAATTATCTTTTAATAGTTCGAAAACTGTTAAAAGATTATGATCGCCTACTCCTTTATCGCATAGTGACCGTGAGCCAAGGTATGGACACCATCTTCCAATATATGACGTTTGTCATCTTTTCCTGATAGGGCAATCTTATTGACTTGTATGGAATGAATCTCATGCTTTGTGCTCCTGATGAGATTCATGGTTCTATGCTGTACTTCTTGCTTGAATAGGCAGTTCTTGTAGTCCTCGAAGGATATCCTGTTTTTCACGACACATTTCTTTACTCCTTTCGACTTTTTCACCAGGTCAACCTCAGTTTTACAGGCATACATCTTAGATCTTAAGCCAACGAACTCTTCTAAGATCTTCCCTGCATTTTCATCCTTCATCTTCCCCAAGACCTTTTTATTTACTCGGGGCATACCATACCTATTGTTTTCTGGATAATCTGATGTGTCAAAGTAGTCAATCAATCCTTTCATATCCTCATAAAAGTCCTCGGTCTGTATGTCATAGATGTAACTGTCAGTGTCCATGTACAATAGCTTGATATCGCCCCCGTATTTAGGCTTCATAAGATTATAATGGAAGTCATACATCAGATGCTTCGATAGATCTAATATACTCATGCCGACGTATATTGGCTTATTAAAAATCACTTTCGTCTTGTTCATATGCACGGCGGCTAATCTTTCGTCAAAAATGGTCCTTCCCTTGAAGTTGGGCTTAGCAACTAGCTTCTCCGCTTTCTGGGGATCGCATACTAGCCTAATATCGAGTCGCTTCCTGATATTTTCCATCGTCTTGCCAAAGACCGAGTTGTTCATAAGTTTGAAGAAGTCTTTCTCAAAGTCGTTGGTTGCCTTGGTCCTCATATCAGTGTTCAGGTCTATGTACCTCTTCAACCAGGGAGACTGCTGAAACTCCAACACTTTGTGCACCTTTTTGAGCTTCACCCCCAACTGCAACAGTTGCTTCAAAACCCTGTAATGAACCACATAATGCTCTTTGTCATAGAGGGTCGTCAGTAGTTTTGGCTGTTTTGAGCCATCGGGCATCCTGCTCTCAGGTGCTAGAGGTATGTCTGAATGGAGGTTGTGCAGATGGGTCGGGTACTGTAGGTCGCAATCTACGATGTATCCTTTGTCTGAGTCATCCTCTACTTGGGTCACATCTGACACAGTGCTCCACTCGAAGCCACCATGCGGTAGGTATTGACTCATGGCCCATCCGTAGAGGTTGTTGGCGTCAAGGTACATCAGGTAGTTAGACTTCTTGTTCTCGTCATAGTCCCTCATGTACTTGTTGTTCGCCCTCCCATATCGGTTACAGCACTGAGAGATGCCTCCTCTGGTCCCCTTTTCTAGCATGAGTATCATGTCATAGTCTGTCAACAGCTCTAGCTCAACCTCTGTGGTTTTGAGCATGGCGTCCCACGAGAGTCCGGGTGCAGTGAAGTACCATGCAGGATCCAACTTATAGGTCTTTAGACAGACATCTCTAAAGTGTTCCATGATGTCGGCTAGGATGAGTACATCAGTCTTCACATACAAATCGGAATATTCACCCAATGTCTTAATGTTGAAGGCCTTCCATACCCTTTTAGCGTGCTCGTAGTCCTCATCCTTTATGTGTGACTCATTCAATTGGTTGTAAAAGTCTTCTTTTGGGGGCAGCTTGGTTTCTTCGCATTTGTCCCACGAGTCCATGTAATCGTATGGATAGACGCCTTTTCGGGTGACGAGGTCCAGTTTGTCCTTGGGGAAGTACTTGGCTGTCTCCCTGAACTCCTTTACGTTCTTCGCAAGACTGTCGAGGCTAGCGGCCATGAACTTGAATGAGTCGACAAACCTCAACTTTATACCAGGTACCTTTACTTTCTTCCCATCGCCTACTTCTACAGTTTTTGCCCCGACCTCCTTACTGAAGGAAATGTACCTCTCCTCGTTGTTCGGGATGACGTCGATATCACCTTGGTCTCTACCGAGCTCCTTTATGAAGAGATGGGCGTCGTAGCCAGATAAGTTGTGGATAAACACTGGAATGAACGAAGGCTCTTGGTACTTTAGGTTGCAAAGGTTGTGAGCAGGTCCTCTGTAGTTCGATTCACATTTCGCCGGATTGAGAAGATGGTCATGATCTCTAACTTTTCGGAAGTCTGGTTTATCCTTGGGTGAATAGGGTGAAGGTTTCTTCCTGATATCTTCGTCACAGATGTGGCAAACATGGGTCCTTTGGAAATGCTCTTCATCTTCGGTGGTCATTTTGATGGGTTGCTTCTTATCATAAATGTTCTTTATCGCTAGCGCCTCAGTCTTCACTGTATCAAAGAACAGCTTGGTGGCATTGGGTCCTCTGTATGTGATTGGTGCCTTATAGTCTGCGTGTTTATATTTGATGTAGACAGTGAAGCTCATAGGTTCATGCTTTTGATATTTATGTAAGAATGAGCTGTCTTTTGTAGGGCAGCAGGTGTTTATCTTGTTTGTCAAGCACTCAAAGTCTCCATACATCACAAAGGGTAATCGTAAAGACCTTTGATAGTTTTTGAACCGCAGAGATTCGTTCTCCTCGGGCATTACAATCTTTACTGGTGTATTCTTCCTACAATCCGTTTCATGAGCTTGGAGGTCCTCTTCGGAGTAATAATACAGCAGGCATCTCTCACAGGTGAATATCTTTCCGTTGTGTTTAGTCACTTGTCCGCTTATCAATTTGGAGAGGTCTTTTATCCAACAGTAATGACTGTTTCCTTCCTTATTCTTTATGTACAGCAAATTGATGTGTTTGTCTTCCTTATTTTTAGTGATTCTCAATGGGTAAATATCATTACCTTCGTATGAATATATGTTCACCGATATGTTATTCAACTTTTCGAACCTGTTAAATACTCTATCTTCCATCTTCACTGGAAACTCGATACCTTCGAAATTTAGCTCATTATCATATGGCTTATATTTAGAGACTCTATCTACGTGATTATCAGCTGGATAAATAGCGGACAGTATCGCCCACTTAAAGCACTCGTTATCATTTTCATTTTTCACGTTAATGACTGCCTTTTTATCTTTAATTCTTTTCGGTAAATCAATGTAGGATGATCCTCTCAGTGGGTTGTATTTATTGATCCTCACCTCAAGGTTTTTAATTCTAACAAGCGTCCATCCCGAACCCTTTGCAACAAACTCCTCCATTTCTGTCAATAATTTTTGGATAACCGATCTGTAATAAGCTACCAAATCAGTTGATTCTAAGATGACTGCGTTTTCTGTTTTGAAGTTTTTCTCCATTTCTATAATAGCATCGTCTTTACCCTTTTGATAGTCACAGAGGAATTCGAAATTAACCTTCAAACCATGCAGCCTCTTTATGTGTTTAGTGATGAGTCCCCGGACTAGTGACGCCACATCGTTCAAAAAGTCTTCGGGAAGCATCAGGTTGTGTTCATTTTGGATGTCGTACGTCTTCAAGCGAGATTCAAAGGCTGTATTAACTTTGTGGAGGGTGTAGAGCCTTCTCTCTCGCGTATCTAAAAACAGGTCTGAATCAAACCCGAAATGACGGTTGAACAATACGCTTTCTATGTATGCTATGATGTCTGCCCTCCTTCCTAACCTGGAATAGCCTCTAATGCCATGCGTTCGACAAAATTCCCGTAGTTGGGGGAGAGTCATGTGATGTAGTCGATGCTCCACCCTTCCACACTCTGGGAGAGCGGTTGCCTTCTTTGGTTTATAGTTTAGGTGCCCTTTAGATTGTAGGTGCTTATTCATGCTTGATCCCTTAAATAACTTACCGCAACACCTGATCTTACGCACTCTGTTCTTCTTTGGCTTGCTAAACAAGTCATTGTGGAAACTGGAAAAGCCGTTATGATATTGAATAAGGTCGACCAGCTCCAACTTTTTAAGTTTCGAGTAACCTCGAATATTATTTTCACGACAGTAGCCTTGCAACTGTCGAACGGTTTTAGATTGAAAATCCATTTTGTCTTTCTTTAGAACTACAAATCGTTTCTTTAAATGCTTTTATTACTGAAGGGGTATACTTTAAACGATTCAATTTTTAATGAGTATTTCAATCATTAAAAATATAGTCATATCTACATCTATTAAATTATGGAAGGGCATGTCATCGTTGTCGGTCGATCGCTATCGCTATCACTATCGCTATCACTGTCAACCTGATATATTGAAAAGGTTTCGTAGAGGTTTCGAAAAGGTGGTTTTTTTACCACGAAACCCTCTAATGGTGTACAATAATATAAAACCCTGAAGCCAACATATAATCTTAATAATCTTATTTCATCCCTGGTCAAAATCATACCAACCCTGGGTATATCATTTTTTAAAAATATAATTGAGTTATTCGACAAACGTATTAGGATAGATTTCCCGTGCTCAGTAATGTCAGAAACCAAATATAAGCCATCCACTGACTCAAAGTTATCAGTACTCAAATCGTTTAATTTTTTTACAATACGATCCATATTCTTTATTTAAAGGAAAAATATATTCAAACTTGAGGAAGGTAACAAAGGGTATCTAAACATTTAATGGTTGATCAACCATTAAATGTTATTATGAATATAAAAATTTATGGTTCATTTTTGTCCAACTCGGGTTGTATGTCGACAGGTTCATTCTTATCCAACTCAGGTTGTATGTCGATAGGATCATTTTTACCCAACTCGGGAGGTATGTCGATAGGTTCATATTGTACCACAAATCTATTACATATGTTTGTCAGAAGGATGCAAACCAGCTTTTTAAAATGGAGTTCGTAAAAGGTATCTGAGAGCAAATGGGCTTTATAAGTCATGAGGTGACAAAGATCTATACGATCCAGATTTTTCATAATAAAATCTTCGTTAAAGGTTTGCCATTGAACAATTCTACCCCATTCAAGGTAATCTGCAAATTCCGTCATAAAATCTTCAGTGAGCTTTTGTTTGACGCAAATGAGTTCCATATCGATTTTGTCTATATGCCGACGAATAAATTCTTCTGAGAGTACTTGGAATTGAGAAACCATTCTCCAATCTAATTTGGAAGCATGCTTATCCAGGAAGGGTTCTGACATTATCTGATATCTGGAAACTACTTCCCAATCTAAATATTCAGTATTTCTGTCCATGAAATCCTCTGATAAAACTTGATATTTGGATGTATAGTACCAGTTTAATAGACCTTTGTGTTTTTCTACAAAAGGCTCCGAAAGTTTCTGATACTGAGAGATGACCATCCAGTTTACCAAACCTTCGAATTCTTCGATAAACTCTTCCGATAAAGTTGTATATTGACTTATGAGCGACCAGTTAACATAATTTTTACTAACTCTGATTTGTTCTTCCGACAAACCGCTTTTAGATATTTCGTTCCACGCCATTTATTCTATGTACAATTTTTTTTTACGGCAGCTGGAGTGTCCACTTGATTTCTTCAATTTTTAGAAATGGTTGAACTGTGAACTCAGCATCACATCGTAAGAAAATTTTTAATTGGTCATCTTTTTTAACCTCTCCGAGAATTAACACGAATTCAGTGGCTACTTTTATCTTGTGAACGTATTGCTTGTTATTAATGTATAACTTAACAACGATTAATTCATCGATTATCTTTTGAGGATCAAGGTACAATCCCAGTCTAAAAAAACCGTCCCGAGAGAATTTACAATCTGAGTTCAAAGCATCACCGGAAAACTTCGTAAAAATAACGGCATTCGCATTGGTACTAGGTCTAATAGTTATGTATCCTGATGTGATGGTTGCATAACATACTTTATTGTCAACATAGTTTTCCAAGTACTTTTTATTAACCGCATTCATGTCTTCAATAGGGTCAGCGACATTGCCTATCCTTTTACCTTTAGCGTCAATGGGTCTTCTATCATGTAACCTCAGGTACTTCTGATCTAAATCTTCCAGAATTTTTGCTATCTCTTCTCGGAGTTCAACCCTCAGCGTGTGAGTGACGGTAGTGGAGTTACGAATTAACTCAGCTTCCAGATAACTTTTAGTAGTTACATCCCGACTCTCAATCGGTGTCTGACAGTTTTTCAAGATCTTATTTTCCATATCATAGTTACCGTCGTGTGTGAGTTTAAACCCTATGCCTGGAATACCAGGAGGTCCTTGTTCTAATTCTTCATCGAAAAGCGGGTAGTAGGCAGCCATTTATTTAAATATAAAATAATTTTTATAGTCATGGACTATAAAAATTAAAAATGGACTATAAAAATGGCTTATAATTTCAAAGTCTTGATCATGGTAATATTTTGATTGTTAATATTTAAGAGGCATTTCTTGTGCTCTTTTAAGATGAAGTAAAAAACATAATCTTTGGGGGCAGCGTTCCTTAACCTCCAGTTAAACTCAATCATTAAGTTATTCGTATCGGTATAGTTTTGATGATGAGAGAGATTAAAGCAGATGATTGGATACAACTTACCAAAATTCGAATAATTGACCATACAACCTGTTTCAGACGTGATGGTGTTGAGTCCAGATTCCAAAAAGGCTGTGTATAATCGATTATAATCACTTTTCTCAAAATCCATCATGTAACTGACAGTTGGCACTTTTACATTGTTGATCATTAACCAACATTCCGTCATATCTAAGTTATCAAACAGCATGTTATTGTGCTTCGAATTTTCGTATCTTTCAGTGTACTGAGGAATTACGTACAAAGATAAGACTTCATCAGAAGTAGCTTTTATGGTATAAGAGCCGCTAGCGTTTTTATAGAAAATATTAGACTTTACTATGCTGTGTTGGTTCCAGTTTATTTCTACATCCTTATTCGATAACTTTAATTCGTTAAATATTGAAGCCGCCGCATTTTTAAATCGTACGTAAGGTAGCCAGAGTGATAAATCTTCTACAACGACTTTATAGATCTTATGTTGCTCGTTGGTGTACAGCATATTTAGACTGTGATTTCTCTGGAACTCAAATTTGACTTGGAACCCCGTGATTACTTTTTTATATTCACGGAAGAAATCAAACACGTACTTTAGTGGGATCCATATAGTTACAACCTTGCTATTTTTAGTGAATTCGCTTCTTTCTGTAAATCCCTGGTTATGGTTCTCATTAATTCTGAATTTTTCGAAAAACTCAGTAATCTTTGTGGTATCTACTAACGTGCCATCATATTTCAAGCGTTCTCTATCAGCTGTGTCCGACGTATCAGTGTAGAACAGCATATTTGTAGCTTCGGCAGAAGAATAGTCAGGCGTAAAATGTATTAAGCCCAACACTTGTCGCATAAGAGCGGTATAATTAATGTTGGATTCTATTTCAGTGGTTCCTAATGTAAACCTGTTAGCATTGATCAAACCACCTCCATTCACGAGAGCTACATTATCATTCACTATGGCAGTACCATCATTGTTAACAATTTTCAATTTTTGCTGTAAATAACCGTTAGAGTATAAAATGTTGGCGTTGGTGTCTTGAATAAAGAAATGGTAAGAGGCATTTTCCATAGAATTATCACTATTTTCATGCCTTACCTCTCTATATTCGAAACTTTCGATGTCATCATCGTAATAATAATTGGTGCTGTTTAATTCAAATATTTTATTCATTTATTATGAAATAAATTTTTTTTCTTCTCCTCAATTTAATAGCTATATGGCTATTAAATCGAATTTAGATAAACTTTAGTCCAGCTCCATGTTTTTTCTGCTTTGATAATATCTCCTTTATTTTATCCTGCACATACTTACCTTCTAATTCGGCCTCCTGCAGGACGTCGGAAAAGAACCCTCTTCCTTGTATCTTCTTACTCTTTCTTTGAAGTCTGTGTTTATTCATTTCTTTATTATAGGGCGATAAAATTGTATTGTACTTCTTGCTTATTGAGCGGAATTAAATCACCTCTATGATTGGTTACTTGCATTCTGATTCGGTAAACACTATCCATTCGAACAGGGTAAAACAGAGGTTTGTCAAATGATTTTATAATCTGACTACCTGGACGATTACTGTTTGTAAATGAATAGATGACGTTTGTAGAGTTGAAACCGTTGATATACGCCCCCTCTGCGACATCGCAATGTATATAAATGTTATCGTTTCCCCCAGATAAGTCAGCAATGTACTTTCCTACTTGTTCAAGCTCTTCGTGGATTTTAGGCTCGAAACCTATAAGTTTATGCAGGTTTTTGGTTTTCGTTAAATCGATCTTATACCCGTCTTTTAACTTAATGGCTATTCGTTGTCGTTCCTCCACTATACCGAATTGTATCGGCGGATCGCTTCCAAAAAAATTAATCATGTAACGATTCAGCCCCTTGATAGTGTAATTTCCATCTGGTATCGTCAAATTTAACCACTGCTGACCATCAAAGTATGATAATTCCTCATCTTTGATATTGTCCCATGAAACGTACATCGAAAAGGACTGAAGGGCAATCTGTTTAAAGGTGAAAGGTCTAGTGTATTCAATCGTAAAATCTTCTGATTTTTCCGCGTTTTTAGAATCTAATATCAATAGAACCATTTTATTTATAGAGAACATTTTTTTCATTGAAGTCGCTGGGTTCTTGGGTAAAAGAATATAGCACATCTACAACTGGCTTACCCTTGTTTCTTTCACGAATGTACTTCATACAAAAGTAGCCGCATTTGACGGAAGCAGGGTGCTGTAGAAAGCTCGAGTTACACCCGATATTTTTCTTTCCAGAAGTCAGTAGATACTTCTTAATGTTAGGATGAATTTTGTATACGTGTTCTCCAAAAGGATCAAAATACTCAACAAAGTTATTTTTAGGATCGTTATAGTAGCAGACCCAGTGCGTACCAGGTCCTGTGACAATGTCCAGATTAATAATACCGTTTTCAAACCGACTCATCTTTTTAGGCAACAGATCGGAAGTAAAGACGCCCCTAAACCCCTGTTCATGTTTCATATTTTGTTTAATTACTTCGTCTGATATTCCCAGTTTTGATAGACGCCCTTTCCAATGGGTCTTTTTTTTACACATCCAGATCCTGAAATTTTTTCCAAAGCTTTCTTTGCTCCATATCCAGCCGCCCCACTTGCAGCACCTAGTGCTAAAGCCTTGGCCCCAGCAATTAACGCAGGTAATAGAAAAGGTAGAAAACCACCCGTTTTCTGGAGCTGCGTCTTACTGATAGTGATACGCTTCCCCTTCCCAATTTGAGCTATCTGTGTTCGAGTTAAATGTATATCTTTGTTGGGGGCTTTTGTCTTATCTATTTGTAGAGATACTTCTTCTCCTTTCTGGTATGCAGATTTTAGCTTAGCAATCTGATGATCGCTTAAATGTATTTTAGTTTTTATGTAATTACTCATTTATTTAATGAAAAATTTTTGTAGTATTGTTTTACTTGCTCGTTGGTCATAGTTCCTTCTCTCAACAATGCATCCAATAAATCGACGACTTGATTGTGTAACTTTTTACTTTTGGACCCTTTACATATCTTATCAGTCAATCGGGCTAAAATTTCCATTTTGTCTTCTACTCCTTTACCGATATAAATTCCTTTTCTTTGCAAGTCTCTGAGTCGATCCCGATAATCTCCTAACGTAGTCATATGATCTCTCAAATAATCAGCCTTAGCTAATAAGCGATCTTCTCTTTCTTCATCCTTTTTAGTCATTCGAGACATCTGACTCATAATGTTTCCTTTTTGACGAGACATTTTTAGGTAAGTATCATTTACTTTACTCATAATTTCTTGCAAAGTTTCCTTGGTCTCATGGTACAATTTTGAGGGTCTTGGAAAGTTATTTTTCTCTAAAAACTCTACATCCAATTTTTTATCAAAATCATAGACTTCTAAAGGCGGTTCAATAGCTAGAGGAATGTGATCAACAGCATCTTTTATAGCCTGAATATTCTCCTTTCGATTAATTTCTTGTTCTTGTAGCTTTTCAGTTACAGGCTTGTGAAAGTCCGATAGTGCTTTCTGGATACCTAATTTTTGCTCAAGTTGTTGTTCGTTGTTTTTTCTAATTTCAGCCTGAAGCTTATAAACTTTAAGTTCATATTCAACTTCCTTTCTTAATTTCTTATTTCGTTCTTTTTGTATAGCATTCATCTTTATTATTATGCAAAAAAATTTTTACTTAAGCAAATTAAATTTTTACTGAAGCAAATTTTTAACATTAAATAAAGATGATTCAAATTAAAAATTATACAGAAGCAGAAGAACTTGTCGATGCAAATCAACATTATTTATTACCTAAACACCCTTTCAGACTTCTAATCGCTGGAGCTTCAGGTACTGGTAAAACGAACTTATTGTTGAATTTTATATACGACTATCTCGAATTTGATAATTTGTTCGTTTGTGCAAAAGATATGTACGAACCCAAGTACGGTAAACTGAAAGAAAAGTACACAATGTTTGAGGGCGTGGATATTGACTCGATAAAGTACCCCAAAAAGAAGAAGAAAATTATCCTAGAGTTATATGAAAGATTCGGCAAGAAAGGAACTTTATTCTCCTCTGATACAAAAGAATTTATAAAAGTGGATGACCTGGACCCATCTTGTAAAAATGTTGTTGTCTTTGATGACTGCATGACTGACAAGGACCAGAGGAGCATAGAAGATTTTTTCATCAGAGGTCGGAAGAAAAACGCCTCAATCATTTATCTTTCTCAATCTTATTATAGAACACCCATTGTTATCAGAAGAAACTGTAATTACTTGATATTTTTTAATATTCAACCGAGGGAGATTCAACAGATCATAAGAGAGATAGATGGTAGTTTGACAAAAGAAGAATTCAGTAGATTATATAAAAAGTGCATGCAACAGCCGTATGATTTCTTTATGCTTGATTTAGTTAATCCGGCTCTGAGATATCGGAAGAAATATTTCACCCCTATAAATAAAGATGGAAGAATACTTGCAAAAGAAAATTTACGTATATAGAAAGAGCTACCACCACTACCATAAAATTAGTGTCACTATGACCGTTAGCAAGTTCGTTTTAAGTTCATTGGGTTTATCAGCTTTTGTACTTGTTCCCTTAGCTGCTCTGAGCTTAAGCGTCGGTATTGTTGAAGTTATTGATAAAGCTTTGAATATCGCGGAAAGGAAAGAAGAGTACAAACAGTCTTACAAGTTTTACAAACAGCTGCTCAATTCATACAAATCGAATACCCTATCAGAAGAGGAAGTGTATAAGCGAGAGGAGGATTTCATCAATAATTTAGTCTACTTACCCAGAGAAAAATATATGAAACAAACCCTGCTGAATGGATATCAATTTGTGAGTAAATAATTTTTTATATATAAATAAATGTGTGGTAAAAAGACTTGCAAGAAAGGAAAAGGTGTTGTTAACGCAGCAATTAATAATTTACCGTTTGAAATGCATCTGCCAGGGCATCAATTTACAGGACCAGGAACTCAACTGCTCAGAGGAAAAACTAGACTGAACCCCGATTTAACATACAAAGAATGGAGTAAGCCTATTAATAGGGTTGATGATAGTGCCTATAAACATGACGTGTGCTACATTAAAAACAAAGATACCGAAACCAGAAACAAAGTGTGTGACTCAAACATGATTAAAGAATTGGACGACATTCCCAATCCAAGTTTTCGTGAAAGGCTAGATAGAGCTGTTGTGAAGCCTATTATCAAAGCAAAGAAGACATTTGGAATGGGCTCAAAAATATATTGTCTCAAATGTAAAACACACACCGACACTAAAGATGAACAGCATGTCACCTCTAAAAACGCTAGACCAATGTTGAAAGGTATTTGTGTGGGTTGTGGTTCTAAGAAGTGCCGTTTTTTACCGCTGAAGGGGTAACTGAGAAGGGTTGCCCCGAAAAGGTTTATTACGATCCCGAAACAGGATTTTGTGGCATAAATGTACTGAGCAGAAAAACTGGTTTAAGTCGAAAAGAAGTCTCGGATTTTTTACACCGACAGGATGTATACACAAAGCATAAACCACTTATCCGTAAGTTCAAAAGAAGGAGAATTTACGTGTCACATATCGACGACCAATGGCAAGCTGATTTACTGTTTGTCTATAAATTTGCGAGAAGTAAGTTTAATGATGGTATCAAGTACATATTAACAGCTGTTGACTGTTTCAGTAAATATGCATGGGCTGTTCCTCTAAAGGATAAATCAGCAGAAGAAGTAACTCAAGCATTTAAAAAGATCTTCAAAGAAAGAATACCTGAAAGGGTTCAAACAGATAAGGGTTTAGAGTTCGTCGGAAAAACAACTCAAAAATTATTCAAAGAAAATAATATCCAATGGTTCACAACAGAAAATGTTGAAATAAAAGCTGCTATGGTTGAAAGATTTAATCTCACTCTTGGTAATAAAATAAAGCTCTACTTGTGTGCAAATAACACTGAAAGATACATAGATGTATTGGGTCAATTAGTGAAGAATTACAACAACTCATACCACAGAAGTATAAAAATGACTCCTGTTGAAGCCAGTCTAGAAGAAAACAGTAGTGAAGTCTACCGCAATTTGTTTAAAGAAAAGGTCATACGTAAACATAAATACCAGGTAGGCGATAAAGTAAGAATATCTATATATAAGTCTACCTTCAGAAGGGGTTATCAAGCAACTTTTACAGATGAAATATTTGTCATTTCTGAAGTATTAGAAACCGACCCAATCACTTATAGAGTTCAGGATTTAAATAATGATGAGGTTAAAGGCACTTTTTATGAATATGAATTAGTAAAATATGATAAGAAAGACAATGTGTATAAGATTGAAAAAATCATCAAAAAGAAAGGGGACAAATATCTAGTTAAATGGTTAGGTTATCCTGAGACTAGCTGGATTGATAAAAAAGATTTAGTTGATTAATTTTTAATAGCTTATTCGGCTATTAAAAATTATAATCACTTATCGGGGTCATACCTCAGCTCTTCGTGACATGTTGTTCAGACGTATCAGCCGTTTTTTTAATTTATAGGGTAAAAACTCCAATTTAATGCTTCGAAGATGGTTCTGCAGATTTCTTCATTCTGAATAAGCGTCTTTTTGAGTTTAGGTAACTTAACTAGAAGGCGTGAAATATAGATGTCGTAACCTCTTTTCCGTAACATATGGTATAAGATATAGTCTTTGCTGATTATGTTTTTTCGCTCTGGGTACATCTCCTCATATTTATGGATATAAGAAGAAAAGTCGTTCAAAAGCTCTTCTTCTTCAAAGGGTAGGTTATGCAAACCTAACCATTTAGCCAGATTTTTCATTCGATGTTTTCGCCTCTGTTGTTTCTGCATGTTTAAATACATATCGAGATTATTGATAGGGGGTATATTTGGATTATACCTCAGCTCTTCGTGACATGCTTGGCAAATGTACCAGCCATCATCATTTTGAATTACATATTTGTGTTCACATTCATGAGTTTTCAAGTCTCCGTCTGAGGTAACTTTATTGTCCAGACCTAACATTCTTGTTAGTTCCAACATTTCCTTCGAGTCTTCGATCATTATATTCTTTTATAAGTTTGACAATTTTTTCAAACTGATCATGCAACTTTTTTAAAGATTTTTTCACTTCTGAAATGTCATCGCTATAAACATCTAATTGAACATACTGATAAAGAATTCTATAGCGAAATATCTCAGACTCAATTTCATTCATTTATATATATCTTTGTTTTCTTTAACTCAGATAAAATACGAAGCAGTATTATTTTCCGCTTGGAGAGTTTCGACCTTGTTTTCTACTTCCTGCTTTCATAACGTCTGTAGCGAGCGCTGACCTTGACTAACATCTCTTCCTCTTTAAAGAAGAGTTCTCTCAGAGGTAGAAATAAGCGGAGATTACGAGAATCAAAGGGAGATGGCAGCACTATATGGATAGGAATAGTATTTATTTTTCGCGATTGATTTTAAGCGTTTTATTCTATATTTTTTAATCAGATAAGCTATAGTGATAGATATTTTGAAGAATTATTACATTATAAGAGGGAAATAACTTGTTTAAAGTGCTATTTTTGAAGATTTTCGTCTGTGGTGTAATGGTTAAATTAAAGGTATGTGTATATTTAGATGGGTACCCATGGCAAACGGTTAGCGCGCAGACCTATTAACATCTAGGTCCCAGGTTCAAATCCCGACCTCTCCCAGGTTGTTAATCAATCCGGGTTGATGGTTTATTGAACTATACCGAGCCAAAAATGACATGTCAGCTTGCTTTAGTCGTTGTTCCAATAAAGCAAGCACTCATCGATAAAAAAGTGGTGGGCGGGCCCGACGCTAGGCGTCAAAGTCTTACAGTGTTGTCCTTATATGTTGTTTGTAAGCCTCAGTGGCGGTAGGCTCAGAGTGTATTTGGTCTTGAATTCGGCTCATCAAGAAGGGCCCCTTGGTGGGTCGAATTTGAGATTGAATATACTCTGAGCCTACCGGGGGGCATTTTGCAAAAATTTTTAGGAGTTATGGTGGAGTCATTAAAGTAAGTTCTCGATCTTGGCCTAGGCGAGGGGTCAACAAGACATGGAGTTAGTGATCCGGACCGCGATTTAATAAGACAGGGAGTGGGACTGGGTTGTTTGATGCTGGGTTGTCTGATGTTCTGTTTATCGAGGATCAGCTGTATGATAACTGGTTTGTTCTGATTTCCCGGGTTGATTTGGAGCTGCAGGGCGAGTGTCTTCAAGGCATCTTTTTTCATCTTCTTCAACTGATTCTCTGTGTACACCGGGGCACAGACAACAGGGGCAACTGGCTCGGGATCTTTGAGCCACTCGTTACAATATGATGGTCTCTGAGGGCTCGGGGACCGTGGCCTCTGAGGGCTCGGGGACCGCGGCCGCGGCACGGCCGCAAGGGCATCCTCACACTCTTTTTGCAGCTGCTTGTACACAGGGCCGTCCTTCTTTATCGTCCGGCCAGTTCGAGGATTGACAGTGGGGTTACTCATCAATTCTTGACAGTGTGCTGGCTGAAGATCCAGTGGGTCCCGTGCAGCCTCGCACTCCTTTTCGAGCTGTTTGTAGACAGGGCCATTGACTTTTATCTCGTTAAAGTTGCCGCCTGAAAATCGGTGTATATTTTTTAATGGTTATGATACCATTAAAAGAAAATTTATTGTTCAAATTTAAACATTTGCCCTGGTTGTGCTTTCCCGACATCTTTAGCTCCCAAATATACAAAGAATAGAGGTTTAATCTCATTAAGCTTCATATAGTCGGACGCATTTTCGTCGCATCGTTTCGGCAGATACAAATTTGAGCCGTCTTCTAACTTCACTATTAGTTTATTACCATATTTGGTGGTGATCTGTTTAATTTCCATGACAGGGTATTTTACGTCGATATTGAGCTCATGCATCTTCTTGAAACTTCCTTCCAATGTACTAATTGCGTTTAGTTTGTTCAACAGTTCCATGGTTTTTGTTCTTTCTCAACATTAGAATTCTTTTCTTTAAGTGCTTAAAATGTTGTTGGGGTATCATTTTTTAACGGACCCGCAGATTCTAAAAGGGGGTGCTCGCCGAAGGGGGTACCTTCCCTCCCAACGACTTTTCGCTTGCTCGCTCCGGAAAATTGGTGTGGTCGAAATAGAGCCATCACTTTCTCGGGAGGTGCTTGCGCTAGAACCTTGCTAATGGATGATTTTGATACCATTGATTTGTTTAATTTGTATGGTTGAAATAGAGCCATCACTTTTCTAGAAGGGGTGTAGTTTTAATGGGGTTTCGATACCATCGTTTTAAGAGGGGTTGTAGATTTTTATGGATAAGAAATAACCTTTGGATTCTAAAAGTGGGTTCGGGTTTTATGGGGTTTTGCGAGCCATTATTTTTAAGAGTGGGTGGTAATTTTAATGGTAAAATACAGCCATTACATTTCTAAAAGTGGGTGGGATTCAATGGAGGTCTGAGAGCCATTGTATAGTCGAATTTGTGTGGGTGATATTGGGCCATTACGTTCTAAAAGTGGGTCCGGTTTTTATGGGGGTTTTACGAGCCATTGTTTTTAAAAGTGGGTGGAAATTTTAATGGTGTGAAATAGGACCATTACGTTCTAAAAGTGGGTGTGGATTTAATGGGAGGTTTCACACCATTGTTTTTAAAAGTGGGTGGGTTTTTTTATGGGTGATATAGAGCCATTCCATTCTAAAAGTGGGTGTGGTTTTAATGGGGGGTTTCACACCATTGTGTAATCACAATGGTGTGGATAAAATAGAGCCATTACATTTCTAAAAGTGGGTGTGGTTTTAATGGGGGGTTTATGGCTGTGGTCCAGCTCTCTCATTCACACACTACTGGTAGCATTTTGGAAGTTGCTAAGATTTCTCGCTCGACAGTGTCAAGTGTGCATCAAGAGTACCTACCTCATGGAAGGCATTACCTCCCACAATAGACAGCTCAGGGGGCGGCCGCGTCTGTGAAACGATCGAGACCAGAGACATCTGAGCAGAAGCGTCTGTGCTAACAGACGAACGACACTGCGTCAACTGACTACCACATTCAATGAGGGTCGCACTACTTAGAAGCGTATCTGTGATGTCTGTGCAGCGAAATTTGGCGTTGCGATATGACAGCAGAAGACCGATTCGAGCGCATTTCCTCCCAGCACAGCATCGACCTCAGTGCATCACCTGGGATCGCGAACACAGGCGCCGACTTTCAAAAATTTCGGGGAGTGCTCAAAAATTTTTAATCATTCGGAAAAATGGTAACTTATCATGAATTTATTGAAGTCCTACAAGGTTTGAAAAATTTATCAAGATGAAACATAAACCCATGCAGAACTTTTTTTTTTTATCCAATGACCAGGTATTTGACTCATCGTCATTCGCGCATAAATCGGCATTATACGTGATCCATTTAGCCGTCCTAGGGATGTTGCCCCAGGCGCACCAGAGGGGGCGGAACACACTGCACCCACATCACAACATCCATGCCTTACGTGGGGCTCGAACCCACAACGTGGCGGTCGAGCGATTGCTTTGGAAACGCATGCCTTGACCACTCGACCACCACGGCGGTGCATGCAGAACTTATATCCCCATCAGAGACGTCTCCAAACCGAAATCCAGGATGGGGGCAAATGGCCTAAAAAAAAAGTAATAACATAAATGAGAAAAGTATTTGCACTCTCATTTGCTAGCAATTTCTGTTATTACTTATACAAAATGTATTTAACCGGACTTGTGCTCTCTTTATGAACTCGTTTGCGATTAAATCCATGTTCAATTTGGTAGGTATCTCCCTGTGAACATGCAGAATAGCCACGCTATTTATCTGCTGCTTCATTTTAGATCTCAAGTAAGTCTTGAGTCGTCGGAGAGTAGAAAAAGATCTTTCAGCTGTACAGGATGAAACCGGAACTGTTAATATTCGGTTTATTAATTTACAGAACTCTGGAATGAACGAGTGGACAGAAATGTTTTCTTTTCTATTAAAAACTTCAACTATATCGGATATACTGGTCATTTCTGCAGAATTCGCTTTAACTGTGTCCCAAAACATATCCAGGCGAAGCGACAACCTTTTGCCATCAAAATCCGAACCGTAAAAAGATACTATTTGTTCTTCACTTTTAATTTTATTGAGGGCAAAGTTTTCAATCATGGAAAGATGCTCCATCGTCTTTTTCTCAAATCTTGTTTTTATGGATCGTATGACATTGTCCACTAATTGAAAGTAAATTTGACGATATCTTTCTTTAGGCGACTGAAATTGATGAGGATCACTTCCCTCGTCAAATCTTCTTGCAATTTTTCTAATCCGTGGAATCTTCTAAATCCAATTCTACACCTTTTTTTACTACTTCTTCCCATAAATCCTCATAATTCTTTTCTTCTCTCCGAGTCTGAATAGACTCTACTACACTCTTGATGTAATTATTTGCATCTTCAAAGTTCAGGGATGTTTTCTGGAGGTCAATATTCAATGTCTCCACTCTTTGAAAGACAAAAATAACAATTTTGGTCATAAAGAAAAATTCGAATTCTTGATTTTTTTTAAGAAAGCCGTTAGTTTTTGCTTCTGCTTCACTAACGTCCTTGCACATACCTTCGAGGAACTTAATGACCGTTTCGTAATTTATTTCCAATGATGAAATGGAGCGAACTCTCAAACACCATCTAGTTGGGCAGAATGGTCGCAAGGAAACTGCATCGTCTGAATCTAATTGAAACGTTTGGAAAATTTTTAATATCTTTGGAAATCCTCTTATAAACTATATTAACTCGCGCCCCAAAGTTAAGTAATCACGAATTATTTGTAATTTGAACATACTGCCTTGCACTACCAAATTTAAAGTATGTGTAAAACAATGAATATAAATAGCCCTTGGCTCAATCGACAAAATCCTTAATTGCAGTCCTGAAAGATGGCCACTGACATTAGCAGCTCCATAGTAGCATTAGCCACGGCAATTTTTGATATCCAGACCAAAGAAAGCTAGAACATCTGTTATTGCACATAACAAAATTGGTTAATGATAAAATTTTGGCGGTGCTGGAGCAGCCGAGCACCCCGGCAATCGGCGCCTATGATCGCGAACGTATGCAATGGACCCTAGATGACTGGAAGAAGGTAGTCTGATCCGATGAATCACATTTCCAGTTGGTACGAGCTGATGGTAGCGTTAGGGTGCGGTGCAAACCCCATGAGGCTATAGATCCAACTTGTCAACAAGGCATTGTGCAAGCTGGTGGTGGTGGGGGGTTACTTGGCATGGATTGGGTCCTCTGGTCAAGAAAAAAAAACGTCTGTCAAATTGAACCGGTCATTGACAGGAAATCTGCATGTTCGGCTGCTTGGTAACCATTTGCAGCCATTTATGGACTTCACGTACCCCAAAATGAATGTCATGTTCCAAGATGATAATGCTCCGTGTCACCAGGCCCATATTGCTTGCGATTGGTTTGAGTAGCATTCTGGACAATTCCAGCGCATTATTTGGTGACCTCTTGGTGCATATCTGAGATATGATCAAAAGAGCCATTCGTGTCCAAATTCCAGCACCTACCACAACCACGCAATTATGGGCTGCTATCGAGACAGCATGGCTGAACATTTCTCCTGGAGACTTCCGCCAACTAGTTGAGTCCATGCCACGTCGCGTTGCTGTACTTCAGCGAGCTAAAGGAAGTCCAACACGATATTAGAGAGGTATCCCATGACTTTTCTCACTTGAGTGTATATATAAACTACAAAAGATAGATAATAAGTGACAAAAATGTTCTGTTGAAAACAGAGTTGGAATATATTATGTATTTTACCACTTGACCATTATATATGTAATAGGAATTTTGAGTAATTTACACACAAATCCGTCCATAGCTACTGAAAACATTGTCGAAGGGTTTCAATCTCAACATCTAAAGTTTACAAAGAGCGCCTCAGTTTTATTTTGTCGAATTCGTGGGAAAGTATTTATAAAGGATTCATTCTGATAGAGGTTCGATCGCCTGTGCACCCGCGTAGCGGGCAAGTGAGTTTCCCAATAGTCTACCTACGTGCTCGTGGTGCAGTCAGAAGCCGTAAATATAGTATTGAAAGGCAGGAATATAAAACGAAGAAATCTTTGCGACCTGTTTCGTTTTTATCATTCCGATTTCAGCAAACTTTGTGTACATCGTTATGATCTGCCCGCACGATCGAGTAAACAGCATACTGAAGACATCGTATAGCATTTCAAAAGGGACCTCCAGCGGGCGAGTTTTTATGCTGCCAAAATAAGCTCTCTAGGTGTATCAAACAAGGCAATCACTGTTTATGCCATCTATAAAAAAATTTATAAAATGTAATCGACATCGTAACGTTCTACACCGGGCTTTTATATGTACTAATCTATATCTGTCATGCTTAGCGACAAAATTTGGGAAAAATCGCCAAATGGCGATAATTCAATATCTCTGAAAATTTATTCGATAACCCCTGTTGTTTTGTGGGAATTAATTTAATATTCTTGGCTCAAAAAAGTTTCAATGTTCGCGAGACAGGCAAGTTCTGTTAGCAGGATGTAGGGGTAGTATAGTAATTATTTTGTTAGGGGGTCGTATAATTATTTTGTTAGGGGGTCGTATAATTATTTTGTTAGGAGGTCGTATAGTAATTATTTTTGTTATGGATCATACAGTTATTGTTTTGGTAGGCGTCGTATAGTAACATTATGGTTTGTTGGGGGTCGTGTTCGTGTAGTAACATTTTGCGACTGGTTGTATAGTAATTACTATTAATCTGAAGAGAAGTGTTAGTAGATTTAAGGAGCGCAAGTGCAACAGTCGTGAGGATTGAAAGAAAATCTTTCACCACACTTTATGCACCCCTTAAATACCTATTGAATATTAATAATTCTATACGAATGGAAATTCAATTGCATTTTATTAGTGTAGATTAATTCAACCAACTTTGGGAGAAGTGTGCAATAGTGCATACCCATTAGTTGCCACCAAAATATAGCTGTCAGTGCATAGAGGACATTATTAAGAGGGGCCGAAATTGGACTTGGATTTTTAGTGTTAATTCAAACCACTCACTTTGATCATATGAACACTCGACTCAGATGAAAAATAACAAGCAATACAGAAAATATAAGCTATTTATTGGTAGACAATTTCTAAATTTTTTTGTGTATTATAAAACATTTTCTATTCATTGAAACATACATTTGGTTTGCATAATACATTAAAGAAATATAATGAAATATTGAGTTATGTTTGCCATTCCATATTTTTTTACTTGATCTTAACATTTGTTCCAAAATACTTAAGTAACTATACAAATCAATAACATGGTACATTGCAATATCCAGTGTTTTTCAACCTTTTTTTTCTACAATAAGACGCACCTAAGCCACAAGTTGTTTACAATTAAGAGGAATAGATAGGATAAAACAGAGATAATGCCAAGAGATTTGGAAACTGAGGAGCAGTCAAAATTATATTATCGAGAACATTTTGGCAACTCCTTCCCCATTTGTGATGAAATCTTCACCAGTTAACTGAAAGCTGCTCTCATTTCACATTGTCTCATCCTGGAGAGGTTTCAAAAATTCACTTGACCTTTGATAATGAGTAGGTGTGGCTTTGGAAATTTTTACGGACGGTTCTACAATTGAGATTCGTGTGGGTTTTGCCTTTTGTATGATCTTACTATTATTTTTTTTAATGCAAGTATTTGTGATAAGGAGTGCATTTTTAGACAGAGGTTCTTGCTATTTTAAACGAAAGAAATAAAATTAATATTCTAGTAATGAAAGAATTTTTTAAGGCATTTAAAGACATTTTTGTGAAAAATTATTCTTGGTAAGTCTGCATTTAATAACACATATAGAACTGAATCTTACAAAACAAAACTTTGTGAAATCATATTCTAAGTAACGTATAAAGCTAATGTCCTTTCCCTTTAAATATAGTGGCATTTAAAATGACATTGAGTAAAAAAAGACAACAGCTTTTAAAGAGTCGCTTTTTCATTGCAAAAACTAAAATACATAATTTTTTTCCCCTTTATTTCTGAATATCTGACATTTACTTAACCGGGAAGATAACAAAAAAGTGCACTCTACTACAACAAGTTCACAAAAGCGGGAGTGTCCTAAACAAAACATGACGTATGGCATAATCTCAATCTGAGGAACATGGCTGAAAAACACTGATACAGATAATTGTCCTAAATTTTTTTTGCAATATACCAAGTTTTTTATTTACAATATACAATTGTGGAATGAGAAATATAAACGTGCATGAGCACACATTTGAAGGAGACGAGAATGTGCTCCTACAAAGACTAGTTTTTAGATATCTACACGTGGCTTTTACAACATCATAATCCAATTATACAAAGAGTGGAAAATGTACAAAACTTTGTAATGCTCGTATGCAATTTCGTTTTTAATCTTAAACACATACAGCACACCATTACAATATTTACACACTCAAATTGTGTTGCTGGGAAACTATTACTGAAAAAAAATCACACATGAAACACACCAAGCTAACTGTTGCCATTAAGTGAGTATGAAACAAACCCAGAAAATAAACTCTTATTTCACCATTTATGCCTATAAACAAACATTAAAATTCCCTTTGTTGAAAAAGCAGTAGCAATGGGTGCCTTAAAAAAAACATGTTATACATAACATAGAAACCTCTCTATATTCAACACCCTAGTGGAGTTAAGACTACTGTCCTCAATTAGAAATGTATACTATTCAGAGTATGCAATAAATTTAAAATTATTTATAATGTAAATTAATTATTATTAGACTGCAATTAATATGCTATATTAGCCTAAGTGAAGTCGTATAAAATAAGTTGAAAATCAATCATATCGGTGATTCATACAAATTTTACACTCAGAATTATTTACTTTAATTACTAGAAAATATATATATTTCAGATGCAAATAATTTGTAAAAAATATGCCACTGTCAGGGAATCTCTTTATATTGATTTTCTAATCAAATACAAAATCTTCACAGTGTGCAGTACAACAAATCACAGTGTGCAGTACAACAAACTTCTATAAATCCGACATCAAATAGTTTTGTATGCTGGATGGCCCGGCACACCTCTCAATCCGTTAGACTGTACTGAGGTACATTTACTGTAATAGACTAAATTATTTTATATGCAGATTTCTGTTCGTTAATATTTAAGTTATAATTTTTTTAATTAACTGAAATGTTCCTTCACATGCTGTACAGTATAATTTAGTCAATGTAACATTTTACTTAAATAAATATCACATTTATTGTCCATTATTTTGATTTAAATTAATTTTTCCAATTTTTTACCTCATTCCAGTTTGATATCCGATAATCCAGCAATGGATTATCGGATCCGATGGATTATCGATTTAATGGATTATAAACAGTCCCAAATATATCAGATTATCGGAAGTTTGCTGCATTTTGCATCATAAAAACAATCTTAGAATAAATATATAATAAATACATGATTCTAACACAAAATCAAATAGTTTTTAAAATAAAAAAATTATCAGAACTTGCATACACTATACTAAAATGATAAATAAGCCCACCTCAAAGAAAAATATTATAAAAGAGAGTAGAATTTATTCTTAATAAAGCACCCATTATTAGAAAGGATCACTAAATATATACTTATTCCATTATTGCCATTATAACATTCATAAAAATATCCGTAAGTGTGAAAACTCTATGATAGACTTTCTATTGCTACTGCTCGAATTTATAATAAAAATACATCACACAAAATATTCTTATAAATTATGAACTAATACTGAATCCTTTGTTCGTGACAAACAGCAGACTAAAACAAAAGCATTAAGGGAATAACATGTACCACTGAATCTGAGTAATACAATGCAAAAAACAAAAACGAAAATTTCCATTAAAACAATAACATTCCTATGAGAAGCATATTTGCAAAGGTTATAGGGGGAGTATCCACATAAAAATTGTTTTATATATTAACAAGAAAAAACTACATATGCACCATTTCAAATTGCTAAAGCACCGTTTGAAGCAACCTTGTATAAATAAAGCGCTTAACAAGCTTTATCTAATTTCTAAATTTAAAATTTCAAAGCACCAATATTTCAGGAAGTGAATCATTCGCAAGAAGAATCTATGGAATTGACTCAAGATAAAAGAATCCCAGTGAGTTTCTGCATAATGAAAATTTAAATAGGATCAGATAGTGAGAAAACCCCACAAATTACTTTTGAGCTATGACAAAACACGCAGCATCGCTGGCTTGCACATGGTCTGAACACTCCTGATGCAAAACCAACTAAATCTCAATCGATTTCTATTAAGGTTATAGTGAAACATCTAAACACACAAAATATTTTATATGGATGATTAATATTTTATATTACTTAGCAGCAGGCATAGTCAAACATAAAAGTACAGAAAAAAGGACTGAAATTTAATTAAAAAATATTTATTTTTCTTTTGTTCAAAAGTTAGATTTAAATGCTATTCTATATAATTATAACAATAACGGAAGTCGAAGGGGTTGAATATTTTCAGAATTTTTGATTAACATTAAATAAGACATGTTGCATCAAGCACACTGAAATCTAGCTAACACATTACAGTGAATGCACTTATACATTTTGAAATCAATTTCTCACCCACTTCTACCAAGTTGATTTTCTTGAAATTTTACACAAATACATATTTACGATGACAATTACAATTCATCAAATTTGAGTTGATTTCCTCGAATCCTGACCCATAAACCCCAGAATCAGTAGTTAGAGTGTCAATTATTCTAACCTTGATAGCCTAAACTGATACATTTTCTGAACCTTTCTTTTTTTTCCAAAAAATTTTATTGTCTTGTCACAAGGAAAAAATACTTAAACTGAATGAACAAAGAAAATAATTTTTATTGGAAGTAAAATATTTTAAAATAGTTCCTTAACTGGAAAATGTTCAAGATAAAAGAAAGGAGGGATAAAAAGGCATAAATACATGTGTGAAACAATAAGAGAGCAATTTAGATCAGAAATTGAGTTATCTAGTGCAGCACAGATAGAACTTAAGACCTGTTAGAGTAGGAAATTCTTTGTGATTTAAATGAAGCCTGGAAAGTGTTATTCTTTTGTTAAGTGAGAAAACAAATATTTTGAAGAAATTGAAAAATGGTGAAGAAGAAAATAAATTAGCAACTGAGTCTTTAAATATATATACAAAATGAGGAAAAAGTATTTTATACTTTTAAAATGGTCATATTTTTGTTTTTTTTAATCATCAGTCTAATTATCTAAACATTTACTGATTCTGGGGTTTATGGGTCAGGATTCGAGGAAATCAACTCCAATTTGATGAATCGTAATTGTCATCGTAAATATGTATTTGTGTAAAATTTCAAGAAAATCAACTTGGTAGAAGTGGGTGAGAAATTGATTTCAAAATGTAACCCAAACAAAGAGAAACCAACCTAAATAAAACAATGTAAAAATTGATGCAGATCTGGTGTTTTTAAGGGCATTTTCATATTTAACAAACAAAACAACATAAAGGTAACATGGTTTAATCTCAGATAAAGACAAAAAGTCAAAATTTGTTGTCCATTACAATTGATAGTCTATTGTATATAATATCAATTTAATTACATGCTAAACAGTTAAACCTTACTCAACATATTAACTTGCATAATGAAAATTGAAATGAGCTATATAAAATTCTCCACTTTTAGCCAATATATATATATATATTTTTTTTTTTTGGCATATTTGTGTTTAACTATGTTTGCTGAATACTATAAAATGTCAATAACAGAAATCGAATAATTGATTCAGGTAAAAATCCAACTTCTATAAAATTAAGAAATTTGTCCATAATTTGTATTAGAAATCAATTGAGATCCAGTATTCTTTTTAACTCTTTATGTGTTATCCAAAACAAAAATTAAAATACAATATTCTACTTACTAAAAACGATATTTCATGGCATTTAATTTACAATTTTTATAAAACTAAATAAAGCAAAATTTGTATATCACCTCTAATTACTTCCCTAATGCAAATGAAAAATATCTTGTGAAAAGCATGGTATAGATTAAGTACATAAAATGTGATAAAAAGTTTTTTTTTTTCAGTTTTGTCCCCTGAATATCAGGTTAATTCTCTAGATCTTTTTTACATACAGATTGAATCCTGTTTACCACAAATTCTGAAAATCCAATTTTTTAAATGACAGATTAGCATGCTGTTAAGTATTTATCTGTTGCACATATACAAATATAATCATATTTAAACTTTTATTTTTAATGGGGCATTTTAAAATTAAAAAAAAAATCAAGCTTTTAAAAATGAAAGAAAAAAAGCGAAGTTAATTAAAATGTGAGAGATTATATACGTAAATGATGAGCCTCGCAAAATCCATTAAATTATAAAGGATTAATTTGGCAGAGATAATACACAAGAAAATTTGAAGCAAACAAAAATAAAAGAAATAACTGATTATATTCAGAAAAAAAATTGCATATTAGTGGAATTTGCAAAACTATTCTTATGAATACTCAATTGTTTATCATCTAAACATTTGTATGCTTAAATAGAAAAAAACAATACTAACATGTTTTGATAATCTAGACAGCAATGCTCACTAACCCTCATTTTAAATGCATATATATTCAAATTTCAAAACCTATGAAAATATTTTGCTGAAATGAAGTTAAAAGTTGCCTGGCTGATGTTTCTTTTTCAAATTAAAAAGCCATGATGTTTGTAAACATTTCCTATTTCAAGTTTAAAATTTAAATGTGATTGAGATGTTTTGTAAGCATGGATATATATATATATATATATATTTTACTTTTGCACCTTTGCAAGCATCCAAAAGAAACAAAGCCATCAATACCAACTGCTCAATAACCGACACTTCTTAATAATGGATTTTTTTTTTTTTTAATTTCTTTTAAGCTTTCACTATTAAAGTGTCTCATTGAACTACAATTTATATAATAATTGTATCATTATTATTACATTATGTAGTAATCGTATCTTTACACAAGGACAATATGTTATACCTCCCCCCCCCCCCCCTACACAATTTTCAACTTAATACACTCAGGGCAAATAGAAGCACTAAATTAGGCTCACCTAATATTATAAAACCAATAATGTAGATATAGTGTTATATAATTACAATTTAGGATAATTACTGCATATTTCTTTATTACAAAAACTTTTTATAATGTTCTACCTTAAATTACTAGAAAATTAATCACAGAATCAATAATATATAATGCCGTAAACTTCTAAATTTCTGTCACTCATATGATAATTTTGAAATATAGCACATTAAATTACTCGAATGAAAGCCTCTATTAACAACCCAAATGCATGTATGAAAAGTATATGGAATAAAAATACATTTGTCTTTGAAGAAAAAAATGAAATGGTTTAAAGGCAATTATAGATACAGATTCTTTTTAATGATATACTAAGGACTTGATTATTTACTTAAGCCATAAATATTAATTAGATACCTAAATAATAGTGTTACATTAAACATTGACCAGAAGATTCTTATCTCACTGTATGCCAGAGAGATATTTAGGAAACTAATAAAAGCCTGGCAAACTCTTTTCATGCTTTATATTTAATTTTGGTACTTGAGTACTATACTGACCTCGGCAATGTTTATAGACAAAACATATGTTTACTTACAAATTCTGATGCACAGCACTTCATATGACATCATCATTTGAGTATTCTTGAACAAAATCTTTTAAAAACAAACTAAGCATTTTCAAAATTCAATTTAAAACTAAACAAAAATATTTTAACATTTGAAAAGTAAACAAAAGGTTTATATATTTTAATTATTGAAAATAAAAGCCTTGTAAAATTTAAATCAATAAAAAATAAACAATGGTTTAAAAAAAAATCATATCAAGATATTTATTACTATTTTAATGTATTTAAATATGCATTTTCATCTTGCTTCATTCTGTCTTGCAGCTGTACAGACTAAATTTCAACACCATTTTACAGCAACAATATAGCTTTGAATCAGGAGAAAAAATATATCAAAATCACCACCATTATTAAAACATGCCACTAAAAGTCGGTTAATACTTAAGTACCTTATTTTGTTATAAAACATTTTGAGTATAATGCTGGACCTCTTGAACTCCTTGAATTATACTGATGGACATCTATGCATATCATAAAATCTTCCCCTAGTGACTCAATGCCCCTCAATTATTGCAATTCCTTTTACTGTTTATCTGTAGGGGAGAATGGCGCACCTTAGGGTACTATACTTCTCAGTTACTGTTTATTTAAATATTTTTTGATAATTAAACTTAATCAAATACTTATTACATATAAATTAAATACTTCTACATAAGATAAAAGTATTCACTTTAAATTTCTTATACAAGGTAGGAACAAAAAGTTTGGAGACTGTGCTGATATCTCTAACCCTGATTGGAGGAGAGGAGAATTATTTTACCATGGAGTAGAGGAACATGTGACGTGACATGTGAAAAGAAAGAAGCAGGTCAGCAGTGCAGGGTTTTTCCAGTCAATGCATGTCAGTGAACTGTAGTCATTCACATTCATTAAAAATGCAAATGGCATTTGAAGAACAACGTGCGAATATCAAATTCTACCAGCGTTTGGGGAAATCGCCAACAGAAACATTGCACCTTTTGCAACAAATTCTGCTAGCATTTGGGGAAATCGCCGACAGAAACATTGCACCTGCTGTGTTTCCGTCGGAGATTTTCCCAAATGCTGGCAAAATTTGATATTCGCAAGTTGTTCTTCAAACACTATTTACATTTTCAACGAACGCGAATGACTACAGTTCACTGACATGCATTGTCTGGAAAAGCACCTGCTTCTTCCTTTTCACATCTCGCGTCACATGTGCCTCTACACCACGGTAAAATAGTTCCCTCTCCTCTAGTCAGAGTTGGAGATATCAACACAGTCTCCGAACTTTTTGATCCTACCTTGTACATATTATATATATATATATATATACTTTTTCAGAACTCTTCCAGTGTCTCAAAGAGCGGGGCACCTTAGAACAATACCTTCAATGAATCTTAATTGCCAACTTTTCTGAAACAAATTTTTGGTTATATTGCTCAATTTAAATAAATAATAGAACAGTTTCTGAATTTAAGTATACAATTTACACTTATTGAATTTGCAGTGAAAAATCTAAGAAAAAAAATTTTAACAATTTAACAGATGAAAAATGCAAAGGCTTTTTGGGTAACAGTTTATTTTAAACATATAAACAGCGAATTAAAATCATTAAATACAGCAGTCGCTGCAAAAAAAAAAAAAAAAAAATTCCATCATATGTCCCAAGGTGCCCCAAAAAGCCAAATTCTTCTTAAAGGCTCACGTGCTTTTTGTCTAACTCTACAATGGCCATTTTGCATCTAATTTTGCAACAAATATGCCTGCTTCTTTGATGCGTAGTTTCATTTAAATAAATTAAATTCTAATCTCAAGGTTATAGTCTGCATAATTTGGATAAAAGTTTTTTCACTGCTATAAAGCTAAAGAAGCATTATAAATTATGGCTTATCTATTTCCAGTAATTTTTAAAACACAGCACCAAATGTACATGGTAGACATGTAATGGTACAAGAAAGATTTTAATCTCAAACCTGTTTCTAAAATTTAAGGTACTCCATTCTCCCCTACTATTAGAATATCTTAGAACTAGTTCAATCTCATTCAGCTATTTGTGGCAGATGGCACGCTAAACACACCCTAAGAGAAACATCATTTAATACTACATAGCAGAACATTTTCTTTGGAAAGGAACTTCTTAAGGGTTCAATATACTAATAACATGCATATTCTAATAGATTATTATAAAAATTGCAAAAGCTTATTTCATTGATAGTGAATTTGGTCCTTAGAAAATGTTCTAAGTGTTCAGGTACACAGTGATAGATGTTTCATGTACAGTAGCAGTCAGGTTAAACATTGATTTTGGTACATATATAGCAGTATCACTGCAGGGTAAGCATTTCGAGTTGTGCGCAAGTATCAAAAGTTATTCTAACTTGGGTCTATAAATGTTGCATTTATACTTATTGTATTTACTTAAATATATAAAATAGTCCAAAGTTATCAAAAAAATAAAAATGTTACTTTTATTGGTTATGCTTCATGCTTTTTCACATTTCATGTTTCAAAATGCTAACACAACTTCAAATTTAGTAACTTGGCCTCTAAGTGGGGAAAAATTATGAAAAGATTCCACCATTTAAAATATAAGAAGGTTAAATCAGAAAATGATAGTTCTACATTTTTTTTTTACTTTATCATAACCTCATTGTAGCTTGAATTAACACTAGAAAGCCAGCATTGATATAGTGAAACTATAAAGTCTAAAGCCCTCATTTTGATGGGTGCAATTAATATTTATTTTCATTATGGAATTAAAATTAACATTTATTTTCATCAAAAATTGTTGTATATTTTAAATTTAAAACTATCTCTTACTGATAAACATTAAACTATAATACATTTGTATTGTAGTATTATTTTAACGCCCATATACAATGAGATGCAAAAAGAAAACATTTTAAGTAATAGTAAAGTGATATTGACATTGTTTGCTTAACCAAATACTTGAAAACACATTCATGAACTTACCTATATGTAAAATATACTCTGTGCGAAGGAGAAGAAACAGTTGTGCAATGAATAAAAGCACAAATAACGCAAAGTAATGCATCATACAGCTGTTTCGAGGATACGCTGAATCCCCTTTGTTAGTACAAGGAAACCAACAAACTCGAAGTCCAAGAAAAAACAATAAAGCATTTGCACACATTCCTCTTTTAGACTTCAGGTTTATTGGTTCTCTTGCACTGATGGAAAGGATCTGTGTATCCTCGAAACAGCTGTATGCTGCATTATTTTGTGTTATTTGTGCTTTTATTTGTTGCTCAAGTTCTTCTTAACCTTCGTACAAAGTGTACAGAAAATAAAACTCTTAAGTATCTTTTTTAAATGTCAATAGAATTTATTAACGCATTTAGTATTTATATGTGACTGTTTTAAATATTTCTCTTCGTTTTCTTTACTGCCATCAAAATGGCTGCTGTAGACTGAAAAAGTATACAACACAATTAAAAAAATTTGATAATAATAATTAATGTCTTAAAAACGTCCATATATCCTTGATGTAAAATTAGGAATATTCATAAAATTTTAGTATCCTAAGACCAAAATTAAAGACGTAGCGCTGTAAATCTGAAACCAGCAAAATAACTGCAGTCATCTTTCTAGTGTTAATACTGCTACATCTGTCTCAGCATTGAAAATAAAATTATAACACATTTGAAATGCAAAGGCAAAATCTTAGCAATATCACTGGAAAGACAAAAAAAAAAAAAAAAAAAAAAACCTAATGTTTTAAATTTCGCATTAAAATTTTGTCCTTTTAAATTCCACATTATATGCAACAGGGAAATATTTAAATACATTTAAGCAAATACAAATGTCAAAAATGTTAAACCAACATCCAAGAGCATAAATTGATATCAGGAATTCAATTCATAAAATTGCTTTAAATTATGAACAGAAGTGTTTCTGTCACATAAAAATAACCTTTAACAATAGATCACTGCACAACAAATATTTAAAAAAAGTAAGCTTCGAGTGCAAAGAATGCACATATTGCATTCATCAACAATAATAATTCCATAGTCGAAAGAACAACAGATTTGCCTTAATAGAAAAATATATATTATAGGTAGTGGAAATTTTCTAGAAAAATTAAATTTAAGCATGAAACAATAGCTACAATACATTTAGGTATAAAATAATCTTTCAATAATTTGAACTTGTAGCATTTGAACTTTTATAGTTATGTAGGTTGATGTATTTAAACTTAATTAGTCATGTGAATCCTGCAATAAAATCTTACATATTTGTTAGGATAATTAAACAAGATTTGTTGATATTTAAATCTAAAATAATTATAAGTTCATCATCCATGTCTTGCGGTTAAAAACTATTTAATACTAAATGATGAAAAAATAAACTATTCAACATAGTTAGAGCAATGAACTAAACATTGGAAATAGAAATTAACAGTGGAATGTGCTATATAAAGGGAATACAGATACTTAAATACTGGCCATTTCAAATCTAGAAACAAAATTACTCTATGGAAGAGATGCACAATTTTAAGACTAAAAAACAAACAATTAGTTATTACAACACAATAATTTTTTGAGTTGATCCTGATTTTCAATTTAATTTTTTTTTTTTTTTAACATTCCATTTTAAAAAAATTAATATATAAAAAAAAAATTGCAAGTTATAATGAACCACAAAATTTAAAATTAAAATTCTAAAATTAAAATCAGAAAATCAATTTTCTGGTCTAATCCAAAATCTGGAAATTATAACACTATGCATAATAAACTTATATACATAGTTTAATAATATTTTTTTTCTTACACCAATGGAAAACTTAGTTTTGTAAACTGTTTCTAGTCTGCAGATCTTCATATGAATCTAAAGGCTAACTTTTCTGCAACACTGATTTGACAATCAAAAGGTCAAGATATGAGTCCTTTCCTGGGATTATTGCATAAAATAACAATACATATAAATTATGTATTAAAATACTTTTAAATTTTATGAGTCAAAACAATTGCGAACATTGTGAACTGAATTAAGTTTTATTTTTTTAGAAATATATAATAAATATATAACAAAAGTACAAATTAAATTAATGATAAAAAATTTAACAAAGTTCTTTTAATGAAAATCTTTTAAATTAATCTTTTAAAACATATATATAACTCAACTATACATTGAAAATCTACTTAACATAAATTGATCTTTGATTTCCAAATTTATGATTGAATCATTTAAAGCTTTCTATCAGGATCAATTCAAAGATTCATTTAAACGCTAGCTACTAAATGAAATTTTACAAATAATTGCAATCTGGAAAGATTAATAAAGTGGTAGGATCAATAATAAATATGATTAACAGGTAGTTTAACTGATTATTAACTGATATATCTACACATAAAATTAAAAACAAGGCTATAAATAATTTCATTCTTTTAGCTTGAAAACTCCCAAATTAAAACAAAAACAGAGAGCATATATAAGCACAATCAAGAAATAATCACAGTAAAACACTTGTAGGCTTAACAAAAATTACAAACTTAAAACAATAATGAACTGAGATCCATACTAACATTTTAGAAAAAATGGCCACACTACACAAAAATACTACATTCATGATGTAGAATTTTAAAAACAGAAGAAAAAATGGCTATTTTAAACAACAAATTACATTAGCAGTTATTAATGGGTGTGATACTATCAGAAACAAAAAAACAGAATGCATGTAGGAACAATAAAATTGCACTGAGAATATTAATATATTTACTTTTATCTGAATACATGTCTGCTTTGATTTTTTTCCTGTTATCAACATCTCTCATTTGCAAGTACTTAATGAATGCCTTGAGTCCTGGAAGTTCTCAATAAAGTTACGATAAGGTTAAAAGCAATGCAAAATATTCAGTAGGGCCTGTATTTTGATGATATTTACATATTTTGATCTTTTTCCTCTTTTAATGGGCATATTTTTAGATTTTAGGGCATTTTTTAAATAAAAAATTAAACTTTCACGAGAATTATGCTTTCAAGTTGGAACACTCAACACAAAGATTGTCAGATAAACAAAACAAAAAACTTTCAGAACCCCTCATTCTAGTAACTTGGTTCAAGATGCTATTTAATGTTAGCTCATTTTGCGGAAAGTAAACCCCCATTGTCCACTTTTAAAAGGGACAGTGAATAAAGTAGTGAACAAAAGAATAGAGCATGGGCACATGACTCAACATGGAGAATTTTGCCCTTACGTTTTCAAAACAAAATACTTGTATGCTCAGCAGTATGGAAATTTTCATTACTTTTACATTAAAAACAGCTACTTTAGAAATTTACAATCACAATACTCTAATTTTAGTAGGACATATCTAAATTTATCTTTTTTGATGGATATTTTTAATTTACCGGGAAATAAAATATTTATTTTCAATAAAATATATACATGAGTTCTTTTAAGAAAATTCGTCGTGTATCTTTCCCTTCTCATTCGCATATACACTGCAGACATTTCTAGTAAATGCATACATCTTCAGAATGCTAATTAGTAACTACAGTAAAAATGAATAATAGTCTATGTTCACTTAAAATCACTTAAAGTGCACGTTAGCAAATTAAATCTTTAAACATATATTGTTACTCAAGTATTCTAAATAACTTATTTTCAGCACAAAAGTAAATTTCAATATTTAATGGGTTTAGTTTCAATTTTTATTGGCCATCATCATCAGTTTACCATTACCAGCTATGGTAAAAATAATGTCTTTTTGCCCTTACGTTTCTGTGCATTCTACTATGCAGGTTGTTTATTTATGCTCATGCCCATGCTCTATTCACCTTCAGAGCTTTTTATTTTGTACTGTTGCCGGCATTCCAAACTTTTTGTACTACCTGATAGAACAGGTTACAACTGGTTCTACCTTTTAGGGTGCAATCTTTTGCCTGGACACTTGGGAACTTTGGAGGAAATCCATTTGGGGAAAATTTCTATTTGAAAAGGGAAATAGTAGTTGCTCGCTTCTTCCAATTTCTTTTATAACAGGTATTTATTCGACTTTTTTCTTTTCCTCCAAGGTTTCATAGTGCATTTTATATAGAAAAGAAAAAATTCTAGTTTATAAATTGTCCAATTAAAATTTATAATTTTAAAATATATAATACAAACTAGGAAATTTTAGGTCATCAACATCCAGGCCCTACTTATCAGTAAGGTGAAACTATCGTAGCTACTTTCAATGATATATGTATTTTAAATAGGAAAAGCAGGTTTTTTCAAGAACAAACAATAAATCCCAGCATACCCAATGAATTCCCTAACTGAAGCTGTCTAAAAATTTTAACCTACACATTGCTCACCAACATATTATTCAATGACCAATCTGATTCAGTCACAAGAAAGCATATATAACTATTTTCTCTAGAGTATTAAACTGCCATTTATGAACTGCAGTTTTATACCCTACAAATTTTTATACTTGGCCAAAATTATGCAAAACTGCTTCAATTTTTAATTTAATTTAATCTTAATATCATTGCAGTTTTTTAGTTTAACTTCAATTTCTGTACATAAAATGAATGAAATTATGTCTCAAAATAGTGAGTAATAATATAAGTACATCTCAATGGTTTTGAAAATTTAAAACACCCCTTAATTTTTAAAATACTGTCAACATATACAGTTACAGAACCTAATGATAGAAGATATTACCAAAGTTTGTAATCATGCTTTCAGAACAACAACTAGCATCACAACTGATTTCATGCTTTTCAACATTAAATAACTGATAATTACACTGACAGCAGGAAAATATGCTATGAAACCATAGCATGTTTTCTTGCCGTCAATGCAATTATCAGCTATTTGGTGCTAAAGAATACTAACAACACAAACCCAGTTCACCAATATAGTTTGCAGCATTGTGATTCTACCTTCAAGGTACATTACTATCTCCATAAAGAACCAATACAAATTATAAGTAACATATCAAAAACAGATTACACTCAATTTTTAAAAATTTAAATATTTATAATTCATTTTTTTAAATATTTATATTTCTATATAATTATATTTCACAATATTTATATTTACATGATTATACTTTTTAATATTTACATTCATTTCAATTGTTTAAAAAATAATAAAACAGAACAAAAGAATACAATTTTAAAACAGAAATAATGATATACATCATTGTTATAGTAAATAATGAATACTAATTTTACACAATGCATTTTATATAATTCATATTTGAAATTTTGAAAAGTTTGAATTTTTAATGGTACTTCAGAGTAAGACCAACGGTCTAAACTCAATAAAAATTTATGTGAAGCAAAATAACTCTGGTCATTTTAAAAAATCCAATGAATTAATATACATGAACATAAAAAGTTCAAATTACACAAAACAAAAAAATGGTTTACCATTTTTAACATGACTAGCTTGAACATAAAATATGATGTAACAAAGTGATTTATGAAAATCATAATCTTAAATATCTAAATGATTCACTTTGAATAATACTATGAATAAAATATTAAGGAAGGAAAATGAAGATATTAACATATAATCAATCATGAAAAACAATATAAAACAAACAGATCCCTTTCTTAACAACAACAAAAAAAAAAAATGTGCAATTGCAATAATCCAATTTCTTAGCAATCAGATAAATTCAGATTTTACATATGAAAGTCAGCACAGAAAACTTTCTTATATATATATATATCAACAATTATTTGGCCAAATAAGGTCTATGTTTGGTTATTTTCAGGGAAGTTAAACATTTTTTGAAGATAAAATTTGTACTTAAATTGTATAACAGTTTGCAGAAAATTTCTGTAAAGTATAGTTGACCTATCAAAAATTGCATAAGCATACATAACTCAGAAAAACAAATTCTGGAAAAACTTTTTTTACTGAGAAGTCCACTCTAAGATTGGAATTCAAAAGAAAATTTTGTAAGGAAAAATATTCCTTTTCCATACAAAAATACTAAAAAAAAAGATGATTTAAAGTCATACTATATAATATATTATTAACCTATACAGAAAATGACAACATTAAAATAATCAAATATTTGAAGTATGCCACGAAAAACCAATTTTTGTGTAATATATTTTACGAAAAACAATTTAACAAGACCACAAATAAAATTCAGAGTTCTTAATATTACAAATCTGTTCTTTGTCTGAAAATGAGAAAACTTCTTTTTTCAATATTTATTAAAAAAGAATGTCTAAATATGTATATAGTTGATCTGTTTGGTATCAAAATTCAACAAAAACATGAAGTTATTAATTCTCATCTTTTTAATGGTAAGACAATAATTTTTGCACAAAATATAAATGTAATATTTTGTTTGTTAGTCTCTTACCATTATTTCTAGCACAAACTCTATTTTCAAGTTGTTCCCTTTCTTTTAGGGTAACAATACTGCTCAGTTTGGAGAGTATACTGCACAAATGTTCGAAATTCTACTTTAATTTAAAATTATCATATCTAATTATTTTGGATTATTGCAACAACACCATGTCTAAATTGCTTCAATTCTTATACAAATAATTTGTTCCAAGTAAGCTTTTACAATTTATTACTAGCTAAAGAACCAAGTGTTTCATGGTTTTACAAAGCTCTGGAGAATCTCGTAAGTATACAATATGAAAACAACAAACAAGACCAGTTTGTGCGAAGGGCAGCCAAACATAGCGGAAGACTAACCATATGAAGATCATACAAAGGGTTTTGACCTTTGGGTCATGACTCAAAAAATGAAGAGATTAAAATAACAATTAGGAATGGGCCAACTATCTTTTGTTGTTAAATATTGAATGATAAATTTTCTCAGAAATTCAATATTGAAAACATATTAGGTTTGAAACTTAATGTTTTCAATTAAATAACTAATCAGTTAAAAATAATTTAGTAAAAATAACAACAAGTAAAGGTAAAATAGTAAAATTATTATTAATTTATTTACTCCAGAATTCCAATAATACCCTCCCACTTGAATAAACACCTTCTGAAGCATTCATTTTCTATGAATTTACTTAAACTCTTTTGAAGCGAAGATAAAACTGAAGATTTTAATAGTGTTTTCGATAAGGAGTAATTGTGCAAGATATTTACTTTACTATTGCAACGTTCACTTGAAAAATTCTTAATTTTGGCGGATAAACACATTTTAAGACTTTCTGAATCTATTTTAAATATATTTACAAAGATATCTGCCTGTATGTATGTCTGTGAGCTGTGGAACGATATGCACAAACCACTATGAAATCTTAGGTATAGATACCTATTATATGGATTTCTATTATGTGAAAAACTAGAACTAGATAGAATTTTTAATGATTATCATGACAAGAATTCTAATTCTATAGCTCTAATTTTAAAATTTTCATAGCATTATATCCAATGGAAAAAGATGATTTTTGCAAAAATGATGACAGTATCTATAATAATAAAAGATGATGATGTCTGTTTCTTCCTCTGCAGTCAAAATTCTAAATAATGTACCAGTATAAAATTTAGTATAGGGGAACGTTGGCTCCCGAGGAAACATCTCATTGAAATTTCTTTTTTAATCCAATTAGTTTTTCAGTTATTTAATGTTGAAGCACCATTTTGAGTGATTTTTGAACAAATCGCTTCATTAGCGATCAAAAATATTATCACCGACTTTCCATCTTAACACCATGTTCCAGACACAGGTGGTCTGTGAACGATATCTCAGACTTTCTAGACACAGACTGCAATAAAATTTACGATTTTCAAAATTCCTGAATTTAAAAGATAAAATTTCAATTTTTGGAACATAAAATTATTTTGATATTATGTGCTCTGAAAATCTGAATTAAATTGGATGAAAACTTGCTGAGATAATAATTAATCTTACGAATTTTACTTCTAGGATAAAGAAAAAAAAATTTTTTTTTTTTTTTTTGCAACTTGGAATATTTTAATTTATCAGTGTTTATTTTAAGCAATCCAAGAGTCTAACTTCTTGAATATTGGTTTCTAACTTCACAAATTAAAATATATAGTATACAAAGCATATGAGATATTTTATATGTGTTTTTCTGCCAATGATCGGTGAACCAGATATTTTTGCACATGCATGGTGAATTGCAGCGTGGTTATTTAGGAAATATCACAAGTGCTTATTTAGGGAATATCACAAGTGCTTTTTTGTAATGCACATCAAAGGCATATCTTATGTAGTGCTATGTAACTATAGACGTACCTTATGTAGTGCTTATGTATCGAAAGTGCTTATTTAAAGAGTTTCAAAGTGCTTATTTAGGGCATATCAAAGGTGCATCTGTATTATTTAAATAGCAGGTGCTTATTTAGAGACTATGCAATGCTGGGTACATTTCTTAATATAGTATATTTTTCAACTTAATTGTATCATACTGCTGATTAAACTATCATTTTTTAAATTGCATAAATATAGTAAAAATTTATATTTCTTTTTAATAGTTTATATAATGTAAATTGTATTAAAATGCTGAAAATGAGTCTCTTACTTATATTTGAGAACTCCTGTTATAATCCTCCTCAAAAGTTTTATTGGTTTTCTTTTTCCAAAAAGTATTTCTGATTATAAAAACCTCTCTCCTTTTTTTTCTTTGAAAAGAGTATTATTGAATTCTACAGTACTTGATATGAAATAATATATTAAAAAAAGAACTACCATCAAAATAGCTTATGGTATCTATTTACATTGTTGAACAATAATTATATCAATTAATTAACTGTCTTGATCAACTTTTGATAGCAATTTTTTGTTGAAACAATTCATATATATATTTTTTTAATATTTGATATTCATACCAGGCATTAGATTCAAATATCAAATATACTGACCATACTGTTTGATAGTATTAAAAACCGGACCCATACCTAATAATGGTGGAAGAGAACAAGATTCTTATTTTTTATATAGTAATACAGATGTGCTGGAAGAACTTTGAAAGTTGTACAATTGAAAAAAAAAATTAATACTAACATTTCTATAACGTTCTATAATATGGTCTATATTGCATTTATTCTAAGTGAAAAAATTATCCAAAGATTTTAAATGCACGAGATATTGCAAAATGAGCTGCATATTAAAGCTTTTAAAAATATTATACAAATAGCAACAGAACAAACTGTTACAAATATTTTTTGGCATTACTGCTAAAACAATTCAAACTAGTATGTCAAAAATGCCTAAAAACATTAGTGTTATAATAAGGGCACGCAAAAAGTGATTATTAGAGACTGGAATATATGCTTCATTTAGCCTAACAATTATTAATGCATATTTTAGAATGGTAGGTCTCAACAATTTGTGACGACGGGCAACTATAAAACCACACAGGTCTCCGCAAAGCAAAATGTTTTTGCAGCCTACCTACCAAATTGTTTCAACACAATAATGCATCAGTAGTAAACGTTTCTTAAATCAACATGGATGTTTTTTCATCACAAAAATATCTCAACCACTTTTTTTTATTTCATAGTTTTATTTCACTGTCAGCCACAAAAATATTACACATTGTTGAAATAATTTAAAAGTGGTCCGCTCTTCTCAATATGTTATTGGACATGTCTGCACTTTATGCTAAAAAAGTTCTTCACATATCAGACCCCACTACATCTAAATTCCAGATGTAAAATAGACATTTGAATGACCTTACCAATTTAAATTTTTGTGGCCTGGTCTGTAGGCAGACAACACTTTGATAAACACTGCTCTCCAAGGGGGAAAAAAAATGTGTAATGTGCAAAATGTCGATCGTCTGGAATAATTGAATACGGGGAAATTACACACATTTAATACTTGCTAGTGATGTTGGTTTTGGACTGCCATCAATAAGCGCTTACATCAAAAACAAGCCATTTTAATGACTGTTAACAACATCTACTAATGACATAAAAATATTTTAAACTTTAAAAAAGTTAGCAAGTGAAATAATTTTACTTTGGAGAATTGTAAAAATATGTAGTTGTATTCCATTACCAAAACTTTTTTGTATCAAAGGAAAAATGTTTAATAATTTAAAACATATATTAAACACTTTTTTTGTAACAATAATAAATATTGGAAAAATGCTTGAATATAATTTTTTATTTGGTTGATTTATTGTTTTGAAAGTATAATGTATATTTCTGAACAAAAGACTGAAAATTATAAATGTATATTTAATTTTACAAGTGCATATTTTGGACATAATTATCAAAACATACATACAAGCTTGCTTTCAAGTGCATATTTTCCAGTCTCTGGTGATTATTTTTTATAGAAGCCATTTGAAACAGTATTTAAGAAATAGATTAACATATATAAAAATTTGAAAAATCTGCAAAAAAAAAAATTGCCCAGTAGTTTGTTTTATTATTTTTGCAGGATTTTATTTTTATGGGGGAAAAAAAAAAAAAAAAAAAACATCAAGAGCATGGCAGAAAACTTCTGTTAAGCTCATTATTTTTGTATTATATACATTATTATTTTTTTTAAAACTGTTAGAACTGTTAGAACATATAAGTGTTCATATATCGTAAATTATTTATCTTACATAGCTGAATTATACTCATGGAAATATACATTTTTTGATAATCTTTATTCTTCCAAACGGCACTTCTTAAATTTTGTTAGAACACTGTGTGGCCCCTGAAGAAGTATTAGTATGCATTAATTTAATAAAATTTATTAAAACAAAAATTTTCCACCAAAGCCTCAGAAACAGGTAGTTTATGATTATCACATATAAAATACTGCTTGCTATCAGCTGTAATGCATCAAATTTATACAATTTAAATAATATTATGCTTAATATGCAGTTCTTCCTGCAAGTCAATGATCTCAATAAATAATGAACTTTAAAGAAAAACTTTTGATGCTGTAAGATTGGTATGAAAATATATATTTCATGTGATAGAGATAAAAATGTCCATTTTTGAATCTAAAATGCATTAACACATGATAATCTCAATGCATACACAACTTTAGTACTAACCAGATCACATCTGTCAATAATATCAAAAGCTGTAAGGTACTCGACATTTGCATCATGGCCATAAAAGGCTAAAAACCCTTGTATTATACCAAGGCCTTCAAGTTTGTAAGGTGACTTTAATACCAATAATAAAATCACTCTTTCAATACATGCACGAAGCTAGAAGGAAAGACACCACGCCGTTCTGGTTGCCCCTCAATCATACCCTCCATCCACTCATCATCATCAGTCTCTTCATTTATGATGATAATCACTTCTCCTTCCTTAAAAGAAAGCTCATCTTCTCGATCAGCATCACAATCATATAATGCTCGACAGCGACGAGGTTTTGCTGAATCATGTCTCTGAAAAATAAAGAAATAAAATACAAATTTTATATATGACTAAGACATGGTTTTACTACAGACACACAGTCTTTTGTTAGTTATCTTTCTTTAAACAAGGGCTTGCGCATTAAGTTGACAAAATTTAGGAAGTCTAAATATCCTAAATTATAAAACAGTAGAAGATATACCCTGTGTTGCTTATGATTTAAAATATATGCAATAACTAATAGCATTCTAAATCATACAATTCTTCAGAAAATTTCATTAACAATATCTAATTTACTTTTAAAAACAAAAAAAGTATTAGGCTGTCTCTCACAACCTGAAACTGTAGCGGAGCAGAGAATCTAGCTATATGTATAATAACTGAGGCATTGATTTCATGACAGTAGTCAAAAAACTCAAAATATTAAATAATTAATGTACAATACAGCCTAGTAACATTCTATTTAGCATTTCAATTTTTTGAAATTAATTTTCCTCCATAAACTTAACATTATCTGACCTTTGATCTCAGATATCTCAGTACATAGATTGAAATTTAAAATTCGGGTTTCGTCATGACCTAAAACATGATTAGTTCAAGCTATGTATAAAATTTTATTCAAATCAGTATATCAACGGTATATCGGTATATATTATATCAACAAAACTTTCGCATACAATCAAATTTGAGTAGGTGTTAAAGAAGCTCTGCTCACAACTTACTTCACTTCACTAAAAACTCCTTGCTAAACAAAATTATATTCACAATCCAATCTAAAGAATAATACATATTTGTCCCATTTGTAATACATGTTTTGTATGAAGTTTATATAATATATGTCAAAATCAAGAAACTGAAATAGTAACAAAATATATTCCCATACCATATTACCTTGTTTCAACTTAACCACAATAAAAAAGAAATTGAAAATATCAATTCCCATACTTTTAATTATACCATGGCTGTAAGTAATAATTTCATAAAGAAATCATCTGCTTAATGTTATTTCCATCGAAAGTTTAATTTTGTATTTATTAAGATCTTGACAACCCCTAGGACTAGAAAGATAAAACATAGACATAGTTAACCACAATAAAATAAAAAATAACCATACTAAATTTGAAAAATTACTATGACAAAAACTGTAGATTTGTATAAAGACAGATTTCAAATTTATATATACAAACTACATATCTTAAGCTAATTAAGTATAAAAAATATAGCACCATTATTGGTTTATCATTCTAGGCTAGCTTTCGCGTACTGTGGGTTGTGGAAAAGTTTTAATTACTTTAATATGCATATTCATAAATGGCAAAGTGAAACAAACTAAAAACATGCTAACAACAAAAATGAAATCAAGAATCTGCAGAAGTTTCTTCACTACTGTCAAGTATCTTCGCTTTGTATTAGCTATTAGCTACACTACTCAAGGCACGCAAAGAATTTCCTTGAATTACATTACAATATACATACATAAAAAAAATCAAAAATAGAAAAATTTTACCATTTTTTACTTCTTAACTTATTAAATTTCAATGAAGTAGGATAAAGATTCGCTATGTGTTTAAGCTTTAAAGCATTAAAACTTATATAAAAATTAAATTATTATGTTTATTGGGAAAACTTAAACAATTATCTCATTCCAAACACCTGAAAAACTGCTAAAATTTGTGCTTATTTATACAAAAAAAAAAGTTTAAATAAGCAATTATGGCAAAACAACGCTAAAATTTGTGATTTTTATTAAAAATCATTAAAATTTATAATTTTTACAAATAGGAACTCTTTTTAAAGATAGATGGCTAAAATTTGTAACTATTGAAAACACATCAAAATTTTTAACATTCATGAAAAAATATTAAAATATGTGATTTTCATGGAAAACCTTTTAACATTTGCAATTTTATGAAGCGTCAAATTTTGATTTGAAATTTTGTGAAAGAATGCTAAAATTTGCAATGTTTACAAAAGTTGGCTAATATTTGTAATTTTTACAAAAGAACACCAAGATTCAAAATTCTCAAGAGTACTAAAATTCACAATTTTTACCGAAAAAACATTAAAATTTGCAATTTTTACAAAAAATATTAAAATTTCCAATGTATATATCATATTCAGAAATAAAAGATTACAATATAATTAGTAGCAATTTTCTATGAGAATGTGTTGATTTCCAGAAATCTAAAGCTTGAATGAATAAAGAGGGACATTTATTTAATTTAAAAAAAAACATAAATCTAAGAATTTCTAGGTGGCAAACAATACCTGAATTTCTTTATAATTGAACTCGGGCAGTGACATAGGTAAATGCAGGGAGGTTGGAGAGTGATAACCCCCTCTTATTGGTAACATACATACAACTTAATACGTGAGTCTGGAGCATTACTGGCTGATTTCACGATCTCTTTTGTAGACCAAAACAGCAATACGCATAAAACGAACATTAGAGAAGATAAATAGAGTGTTGTGACAAGTCACAACACTTTTATTTTATTATTAAAAAATAACAATTTTTTATAAATCATTAAATACTTTTTTAATTATTTTAATTTTAATTATTTTAATTTCATCTTTATTTTATTATTCTAAATTTGTTCTATTCCAAATTATATCATTCAAAATTATTTTATTCTAGTTATTTATTAAAACTCTACAATAATATTAAATAACATTCATAATTGCTTTCATGCTAAGTATCGATTGCTTTCATGCTAAGTCGTGCAAATTCTGTAAACTACAATCATTGTCTAGCACTCACTCTTTGATCTCCATGGTTGAGCGCTAGTTTAGATTTTTGTGAAATGGCAACTTAGCAAACGCTTTCAGCCAATCACAGCATGACAAGACTGTGCGGGAAGATTCCCTTTATGTGAGAAAAATGCGGTCTCACTCACCTGAAAATATTTGTGTGTGAAGGTTGGGTAAGAAGCTGTTGGTGGGTTCATCATTGTCTAAAATAACAGGCATGGCGAATCCCACCATTTTTCTTTATGTAAGAGAGTTTCAAAATCCTTAACAATCTAATTGACTACTCTTCAAACATGATAAGTGTGTTTCTCATAAGTTGAAATATGGAGATAAGTGAAGAAGCATAATTTTATTTTAGAGAAGGAAAGTTTATTCTTATTTCTATTGAGATTGTCAGTTGATAACTTGTGGACAGAATCTTTTGTCTCTTCATTTTCAATGAAATGATTGCAAAATTATTCGAAATTAGTGTCATCGAGCTGAGTTGTGATTCTGTATTTAATAAGCTGAATTTTGTAAACTTCATCTTCAAAATGAAATGATTGAAAAATTATTTGAAATTAGTGTCTTTTGCTTGTGGTTTTAAATATAATGAGAAAATGAATTAATGAAGCTTATACGGCCTATGATCAAGAGTGTTACAAGTTGTATTGTTCACTGAAATGAGTATAGCATATTAGTTTTTTTTATTGAACTTCTGTATATGCTTTAAAGTCAAGTTGAGCAGCAAGTATGTTTCTTTCTGTGTTAAATATGATGGTGCATACTGAATTATCATTCCCAATTGATGCATTAGGATTTTGATGATCAAAGGGGAAAAAAATTATGTGAATTGTATCATCAAAGTACGTTAGTGAACTAAATCTTCTGTGGTTGATTTTGAAGATTTTTATTTACAGATGGTTGCAGGGTCGCTTCACTATATGTAATATTTTCTTATACAAACAAAATCAATTTGAATTACAAGTATAGAGAATGTGAGAGTGCAAATAAATAATTGAAATTCCTGATGCTGTAGTAAAGTGCAAATTCTACAATTCATTGATAGGTGTAATACCCTCGTTAATGATTACATGAAATGAAGATTATTATTATTGATTGTGATTGTATTCAGCAGTTTAATTAAAAAAAACAAAAGTATGATTAATAACTTTTCATATCATGTGCTAATAATTTTGCATGGTTCAATGATCATAAAATGTGAAGAAAAACAGTTAAATATGAATTCTCAACTATAAACTCAATAAAGATATTTTTTTCATTTTAGCATTCATTTTATAATTTTTTAGAGAGACATTAACTTTTATCAAACATATTAAGGGACATTCAATTTATTTTGTACTCAACAACCAAGTACATTTTTGATTTAATTCATTTTATTAACACTTTACAACAAAGTTGAAAAGTGTTTATGACTTTGTTCATTCTGTCTGTCTGTCTGCCTGTCTGTTAGCATGATAACTGCCGTAAAAATTACTTAATCAAAATGAAATTTTAGTATGTTGTTCAGATGGTCTGTAGGACCTATGGGAATATAAATGAATATCACCCAATTAGTCTTGGATTGAACCCGGGTTGAAAAAATAAAATACATTGAGCCCTATGAGACCTAATTTTTGAAACATTTTTTAAGTGGATTTAAAATTCACAAATTGTTTCGAAAATTTTAGGTAATATTCAAATTGTTCCATAAAATATATAAAAAAAAAATTCAGCGAAATATATTCAGTAGTTTTTTAAATAAAAATTAAAATAATAATAAAAACTTCTTATATGAAGTGATCACGTGACCCACTTCAAAATGATATATGGCATCCATCTTGTCTCAAAATCGTTATTTTTAAAGTTCTTTTTAATTCATATTGAGTGTTGTATCCGTCCTAAAACCACTTTATTTTTGCTTAAATTCTGTGCATCTACATACTGAAACAACGCAATGACAATATATTTCAGTTTAAATGCTCATCCAAATTTGATTATTTCTACAACGACGCCTATTTTTCACCCATGTAAAATGTAAACAGCAAAATATGTAGAATGAGTTGTATTAGAATTGCTGTATTCCTTTAACACAAAATCATTTAGTTCATGGAGTCTATATAGCTGATATGAACGAAATATTCATTGATTTTAGAAAGAGAAGAATGATTTTTTCGATGAAGTTTTACGCACACAGTTTAATTACTTGTAGCTCCATGGTCTTAATTTTTAAATAAAATAAATTATTATAGTATTGTGATGAATGACATGAATGGGAGATTATTTATGAATGAAATGCTGCTTTTATAGAGAGAGCCAGGCGTGTTATTTTTTCTATGACGTCATTTGAATGAATTTCAGTTGTTTTCGATGAAGTTTCCAAATATAATAAATTATCGTTGTATTATGATAATTCTAAAATTATTATCGAGGAATGTATCACATTTTAGAGATGTTTAAACCTGGCAATTTATATTTCAATGCTATCATTTGAATGAAGCTCATTTTTTTCGATGAAGGTTTAAATTTTCAAATATAATAAATTAATGTAGTATTGTGATAAGTTTTAAAATATTACCGAGGAATGTATTGCATTTTAGACTTTTTTAAATAAAATTGCATTGAAGTTGGAAAGTGTTTCATCATCAATGCTTTAAGCATGATTCATCTTTCTTGTTATTTCTTTATCCTTTGAATTATAGATCAAGATCCAGGTAAGGATTCTAGAATCAACTTAATATGTATTTAAAAGACTATGTATTGTAGTTTTAAGGCGCTCACATGCAAGGATGGTTATATATATATTAAATTTTAAAATCTATAATGCAATGTACTTTTATTCAAAATTCAATTCCCACTATACGGTTCCCTTCCATTAAGTCATTAACTACTAATTAAGTAATTTCCTTCTACTAATTGCATGTGAGTGTACGACCCTTTAATCATGTGTTGAGAGGGGCTATTTTAATCAATCTCTTATCATTAATAATCCCTTGAACAACCTCATCACAACATCTGGCTAAGAAAATTTTAAAAAAATTTTCTAGGCATGCACAGCTGACTGGGGAGAAAAGTAAGAATGACGTCCTTTTGTGAGCAGGATTGAAAATTTAAATTATTATGCATTTGCTTAAAATATCACAGAAAATAAAATAATATTTTAATTTAAACACATTTTTCTTTTTGCAAAGATATACATGCAACTATTTGCCAAACTTATAAAATTGTGATAATCTTACTTTTTGGATGCAATGGAATAAGTATCAGATAACCTCAAAAATGCAAATTTAGATTAAAAATAAATAAATAGTAAATATGAAGAAACTGTTCTATGGTTTCAGTTCAAACATCGTTTGAAAGAACATTTTTCGATATTTTCAATGGTGTCAAGATAGAAACTCTGTGACAGACATACATACATAAACATCTTATACAGTCGAATCTCGATATGTCGAATTTGAAGGGAGTAGAAAAAAAATTCGAGATATCAAAAATTCGAGATATCGAAAATTTGAAAAATTTTAAGGAATTCATAAAAGAATATATACCTCCTAGTCCTATACTTTACACATTTTTAAAAGAATCAGTTACTTTATCTTACAGACAGAGAATTGGGTATTACCCAATAAAATACTGACAACAAACAAAGCGAAGTTTGAAATGATTGGATACACATTTAATGTAATATACATTATTAAAATTTAATCTTGCATTTCTTTACTTGCAAAATAATCATCTATGACAGTTTGGTTACAGGTACTGAATCCTTCAATATCTATCACATTTTCCAAATGAGCAAGGCGGATCCAAATGAGCTTAATTTTGTGGCAATAATTTACTTTAAAACTCTGAATAATACCTTGGTCCAAAGGTTGTAACTTAGAAGTTGTGTTTGGTGGCATGAAATAAACTTTCACGGATTTTAATTTCGGCACGCTATTATGCGCTGTACAGTTGTCCAAGAAGAGAACAATATCGCGATTTTCAAGGGACATTTTTCTGTCTAGTTCCTTCAACCAATTAGTGAAAATTTTGGCAGTCATCCAAGCCTTATTGTTCGCAAAATAAGTCATTGGAACAGATTTCATTCCTGAAAAACATCGGGGTTTAGCAGATTTACCTATCATAAGACGTTTGAGCCTTTCTGAACCATCCATATTAGTGCAAAATAGCACAGTAAATCTTTCTTTGCTCCTTTTCCGGCCATGACATGCCTTTAATGGCCATAGTTTTATCAGGCATACACTTAAAAAATAGTCCTGTTTCATCTGCATTAAACATAATTTTTGGATCGTATTTTTCCAAATGAAAAGATGAAAATGGTAAGATGAAAAAATTCGAGATATCGAGAGTTTGATTAAAAAAAATTCGAGTTAAAGAGTTTGTTTTACATTAGTTTTATACCATGCGTGAAGGGAGATGAAAATATTTTGAGATATCGAAAATTTTGAGATACCGAGGTTCGACATATCGAGGTTCACTGTATTATATATAAAATATGACATAACTGTAAGAACATAAAAATATACCATAAAACATTTATATTGGGTAAAAATATATAAACTACTGACTTTTCTAGGAGGAGGTACAGGAGTTTGGCTTTGACTGCTGTTTGAGTCATAAGATTGAGGTAAACTTTCAGATGATTGGCCATTACTTAAATTTTCTGCAGTTTCATTTACAGTTACTGAAAAAAGAGAAAAGATACAACAGATAACATCATAAAAACTTTAAAAGAGGTAAAATCATAAAAATCTATACCATCTATTTTAATAAAGGAAGATATCTGTCTGCCTGTATGTGTGCCTGTACAGTCTGTGCATGTATCTGTGCAGTCTGTGTGGTTTGTAGTAAAAATCTAAGCATTGTACAACTAGGAAATTTTATACACAGGGTCCGAATAGGTTCACTTTGGTGTTATTTTTTAAAATTTTGAATTAGTTGTTTTAGTTATGAATTTTTAAAGTCAAACTGGATTTGTCAAATGAAATTTATTCCATCTTCGCTGCTGGAAATTTGCAGATGATTGAGTAATTTGGCAGATATTTAGTCTGTAAAAAAAAGCTGATCGTACCAACTGCATTTATATTTTTGGGTTTGCTAAATTTGTGAATTCAAATGATGCCATCCTATTTTTTATTTGGTATTGTATTATTATTATGAGTATTGTGCTATCATTTGATTGAAATTGAATGAAAATTCACCGAAATAGCAATAATTTTCAGGTTTAAAAAAACTTTCTTGTGATTTCAAGTATTTTTGTGTACTTGCATTGCAAGAATGATTTTATTTCAAAACAGATAATTTGAAAATTGAGTGCTATTATCCATATCTGTATTATTTAAGAAACAAGCACTTATTTATTAGATACTACAAAGTATACCCAGCATTGTAAGGGATTTAAAATGAGCGATCATGGTGTAGCCATGTATGCATCCATATAATACTATAGTCTTTTGTTATAATAGAGCATATTGTTAAAAAGTTAATTGTTTTTCAGGAATTTTCTGTGAGTTCGGGTGCAGTATTTATTAAACATTTGTATCCTAAATGACAAGCAATGATAGGTACATTTTTTTTTTCTAGTATATATTACTAATTCTCAAGTGTCTAACTGTTAGTTACCCCTATTTGAAGCACTTTCCATATAGGTAGGGATCTGTCATTTACTACACAGATCAACTGTTTGATACCCCCCCCCCCTCAAAGGAAACACAGAATTTTTCAAAAATGTTCAGTAGAGAGGGTGCTCTACACTAAAATGTTCCAAAAGTGAAATGATAAAAAAACATACATTACATTCAGATTCAACGAGACTTTAAGGGCTTTATAGAAACTTCGATAAAGAAAAAAGATCAACTGTTTGATCTATTTTTTGAGAAACATTGCACCTGCTGCAGCAGATGCAATGTTTCTGACTGTAACATAATTTCTAATAGATGGCGCCCTCACGAGCTACCGTCTCAGAGTAGCTGTTCGAAATATATTGTTCTACGCAACTAGTATCGTTTCGTTGCTCAACGGGTGCGTACGTGTGGTTTATTTCGATAAGAATTTGGTTGGTCTACGTTTGTAGACCACGCGCCTGATTACGTTATGTTTTTATCAAGATTGAATTTTTGTTTCTTCGCGTTTTATAGTATATAATGTGAGATACTTGACGTTTTTGACATATGTGAGTGTTAAATTTTTTTTCTGATTTCAAAGGAAAGCATGTCACAGCCAAAAGGATGCCGTATTGAAAAGTCGAGAGATCCGGAAGATTGGATGAGATGGCTTGAAGAATTGTCCTCTGAAGATGACATGGAAGAAAGTGGGGACGAATTAGAAGAGAATCCACCATGACAATGCTATTGATCCAGAAACGAAAGAAATGGCAAAATCAGAAATGGTAACCTTCTACAATAGAACAAAAATAGGCGTAGATTTAGTAGATCAAATGTGCCAAAGCTATAATGTTGCAAGGAATTCTACACGATGGCCGATGGTGATTTTCTACGACTTATTGAACATCTCTGCAATAAACGCATTTTGTGTTTACAAGGTAAATAACTCCGAGAAAACAACTAAAAGGCGAAAATTTATTGAAGATTTTGCATGGGAATTAATACGGCCACAAATAGAATTTAGATCTACAGTGAAAGAATTACCTGTGGAACTTAGAAGACGTGCAAGTATTCTCTTAGATCTTCAGCAACCTATAGAAAAACCAAACCGTGAAAATTATGTCGGATGTTGTAGCATATGCCCAAGAAATCTAAATAAATCTTCCAAACGAGATTGCTGCAAATGCCACCAGTTTGCATGTAAAGAACACATGGCTGACATCTGTGTATTGTGTTTGAATAACTGATATTCCCAAACCTTGTGCAATGGTCCAGAATACTCTATTTTGTAAAATACAAAAGATATTTGTAAGTATTATCTGTTTATATAAATTTAGTACTCAAAAATTTAATTTTTGTTTACTTTTGTTGTTTTTATTTTAGTTTTGCCTTTGTATGTAAAATAATCATTAAAAAATAAGAAAAAATTTTCATTGTTCCTAACAACTGCTAGATACGTAATTAATTTTCTTAAATTCTATTATCACTGCTTAAAATACTTAAAAGAAAGGAATGCAACAGTTTTTATTGAAGAATTTTTTTTTTTGTTAATTTTAAACAGTAATAAATCTTGGTCTACGAGTGTAGACCACGCGCCTAAACATGTTAGTAAATGCCACACGCCTAACGAAGGGTTAAAAGCTGCATATAACACAATAATTATAACAATACTATTATTTTGTGTGTATGTTGCTTTCAACAAAGCTATTTTAGTTTTAACAAACTTAGCAATGTTGCACACCATTGGAGGTTGTTTCAATTGACAAATGTTTAGCAGATAATTGTATTTAGTGATTGGAAGTAGGAAAATGTAACATATTATTGTATTTAGCCAATCGTTGTAACAGAATAAAGATGTTACATATATATCTTCTAATACCATTACAGTGCTTTCATTTTGGCATATGAGGATCCAAATTCATAGAGCTTTCATTTTGGCACATATAGATCCAATGCCACATTTTTTGTACATTTGTCTACAAAAAAGAGACCCAGATGTTTAATTCTTCAGATCTGCTTGTAAAAATAAATTTGTATTATGAGAACAGAGATTTTGCCAATCGTTGTGGAGAACATTTGTGGAGAATATTATTTTTTTGCAATATTTATTTTAAAAATAAAAAAGCATACTGAAAAATTATTCTGTTAAATGGAAAGGATATTTTATAAAGCATGCACCAGATGCGTCCATACTATTAAAAAGAAGTGTTCATCATGGAGGAATTTCTACATACAGTAAAATTTACATAACTCAAATCGCCAAGGGAATATAAAATCACTTTAAAGAGTAAATAGATCAAAATGTTAAAAACATGTGAAGTTTCCCTAAATCACACTCTCAGTAAATTTCTACAGATATGATAACTTTTATACATAATATTGTCCATTGTCATTAATAAACATCTTATCTCATGCAAAAACCAAGTCATTGTAAATAACTTTCTGCCAAGTACAAGAAACAAAAATCTGATGTGGACAGCACATGACTTTCCCTGCAGACTTATATTAACGTTCTCTTTATTTGAATTAAATATTTCACTTTTAATTCAATTTTCGTTCTCATTCGGAAACCGGACTTATTTTCAAAGGTGGCGCAGAGAAAATAAAGAAAACTAAAATATCTCGAGAACGGCTAGTCTTAGTGTAATGGGGTTGGTCTTATTATTTTCGTTGTTAAAAATTACGTATTAAACGAGCATTTAATGGATATATTTGAGTATACCTAGTTCTTTAGTTTAGATTTTGAAGATTTTTGCGGGCCGTTTTGCAAAAAAAGGCAGGTTATTTTTTTCCGAATCGTACCAAAATCTAATCAGCACCAGAGTGACCTATACGTGACTTATCTACCGAATTTTGTGAAATTCGGTCCATTAGTTTTTCAGCTAGAGTGGATACAAGCTTTTGCGGGCCATTTCGCAAAAAAATGCGGGTTCTTTTATTCCGAATCGTACCCAAAACTAATCAGCACCAGCCCCGCCCACAAGTGACTTACCTACCAAATTTTGTGAAATTCGGTCCATTAGTTTTTTAGTTACAGTGGATACAAAATCTGCACAGACAGACAGACACACAGACAGACAGACAGACAGACAGACACACAGACAGACAGACAGACAGACAGACAGACACACAGACAGACAGACAGACACACGCACAGACGTCACGCTAAAAATGGTTTTTTCGTATTCTAGAGGTCTCGAAACGTGTAGATCCGTCGAAAACTCGAGTTGTGATTTTCGGTATGATTCCAATACTTTCCCTATACATTACCATGTATTGCAGGGAAAGTAAAAATCTCTATCCAAAACAGTTATGAAACCTCAAAATGGTTTGCACAAAGTCCCCGCAGAATCGAAGCTGTACTTTCAGGTCAAGGATACTTTGTTGAAGAATCCTAACCTGTCTTAGACTTGAATTGAAAGTATAGCTTCAGTCTTGTGGGGATTCTATGAAAACCATTTTGAAATATAATGAATTTGTTGCAAAGAGGTTTCTATTTTTTGTATTTGGCGGGAAATTTTACACCATGAAATAGTATTCTTTTGTGAGATTTCAAAACTTTTCATAGAAGTATTTATCAGCATTTATATATAACATGCATTGTAATCATTATTGTCATATTATCATACCTGCCAACCTGGGAAAATTGGAATGTGTAAAATTTTGCGTGGATGACATTTATAATGATTTTTTTTTAATTACACACGTAAACGACATTTCTAATGAATTTAACTATGTACAAGTACCTGCAGTAAAAAAATACTGCATTAAATATCAGGCATAGTACTGGTAGAATATGAAAATACAAGACATCAATTTTATAAAATTTCAGGACAATAAATTAACAAAAAATATATAAAGGTTTTATCCCGTGAAATTTACTTTATAATGAAAACAAATATTTATGTTTGGTAAAACACAAGTTTTCACTAAAGAGAGTAACGAATATAGATTTTCAATAATAATAATAAAAAAAATAGCACTGAATTATACTCCTGACAAAATGGTTTCCTTTTTATTTACCTAAATCATTGTTTTAATATAACTTTTTGGAAAATATCCCTTCACAGAATTCATACCCATTTTTCAAAATAGAAAAATTTGTATTATGCAAATATAATTAAAAAATTAACCTTAATATGAAAATAAGGTAGTTTAATAATTAGCCATAATATGAAAATAAGCTAGTTTAGTCGATCTAATATGCAACATTTAAATGATGGAGTTGGATGGGAAAAGATACTGACGTACTCTCGGCAATTCACAAGAAGTAACTGAATTGCGCAATTGCACTGTTTATGCTAAAATAATTAAGAAATTAACCGCAATAATTAATCAGAATATGAAAATAAGCTAGTTTAGTCGATCTAATATGCAACATTTAAATAATGGAGATGGATGGGAAAAGATACTAACGTACTCTCGGCAATTCACACGAAGTAACTGAATTGCGCAATCGCACTGTTTATGCGAGAATAATTAAGAAATTAACCGTAATAATTAATCAGAATATGAAAATAAGCTAGTTTAGTAGATCTAATATGCAAAATTTAAATGATGGAGATGGATGGGAAAAGATACTAACGTACTCTCGGCAATTCACGCGAAGTAACTGAATTGTGTAATCGCACTGTTTATGCGAAAATAATTAAGAAATTAACCATAATAACTAATTAGAACATGAAAAAAAGCTAGTTTAGTCAATCAAAAATGCAATATTTAGAAGATTGAGATGGATGGAAAAAGATACTTTTGTACTCTCGGCGATTCATAAGAACAAACTGAATTGCGCAATCGCAGTGTTTATGCAAAATTAATGAACAAAATAACATTTTAGCGATTTATGCTGAATTAGACAACCTTTGAAGAAGTACATTTATTACTTTCATAAAATAAGCGATCGAGATCTTCATTTACATTACACGCGGCCGTAAATCTCCGTTAATTTGATTGGTATTACCCTGCATTTTATTATGGATTTGCTACGATCCCGGGAATGGTAGAAATAAGTGCTAAAAAAGCGAAAAATCGGTGTTTCCGAGATATTATACCATGTCTGGTTAATTGATAAATTTTAAACAAAAAAAGCCAGAGAATTTCGTCAGAGATTGATTCCCTAGTAATGTTAAAAAATTCAAATAAATACGGAAATGCGTAAAATATAGCAATATATGCGTAAAAGCGTAAAGAGCAGTTAAAATGCGTAAATTTTACGCATAATGCGTAAAAGTTGGCAGGTATGTATTATATATAACATGCATTGTAATCATTGTCATATTATATATAACATGCATTGTAAATTGTACTTTACCACCAAGTACTATTTATTCATGTTTTTCAATTTTTTAAATTTTAAATCAAATTTATCTTCAAATTTTAAAAGCAAAATATACACATCCCACCCGAACACACATAATGAGCCATCATTCATTAAAATTAGGTTTGTAGTTTAGGCTGTAAGGTCGTTAGGCCGTAAGGTAATACTGAAGAAAAAGAAAAATGGCGAAATGATAATAATAAAAAGTGCCATTTTAAAGTTCTTTTTTTCTATGGTACTACTACACTATGTATACCAGGGATTTCCCCAGAAGGGATGTCAGGGATTTCCCCAGAAAGTCCGGGTTGTGAAGGTGCATAAATGTATGGGGTAAGCAAGCAAGCAAGAGAAAAGAAAATACATATATAATATACTACTGAATGTAAAGAATAATTCCACAGACTTATGCATGAAAAAAAAGAGCTGTATTTGTTTTTTATTATCACAAGAATCAAACTCGAAAGAATCGAACTCAGCCCCTGAGACTAGGGTTTCACCATTTGGGAGGGGGGTGCTGTATGCATAGTTAGAATAAGGGGCAATTACTAACAAAAAGGAATGTTACAATGTAATATCCCTGTAGTTGCATTTCTAAATTAATGTGGTTTTATGACACTTTTCACATATTAGTTTATTAAAATATTTACTAATAATAAATAATATTTATTAAATATACATACCATTTATTAACAATTTGAAATAAACTATTTGGGGTACTCTAATATTTTAGATGTACTCCATATTTGAATTTGAGAAAAAATGTTATTCACTCATCTCTACTTTAAAGCCATTATATAAGGCTACCAAAATCAAATGGTTCTTAAAGACTTTCAAAGTTTGCTTCTGAATAAATAAAAATACATGAAATTGCAATTCAAGTCATTTAGAGCATTTGCTTACCAGGTGGCGTTGGTGGAGGCGGACATTTCGGCCTCTGTAGAGAGCCTGTATTACATATAGAAGAAGGCTTTTCTACACTAAAATTCAAAGAAAAGTAATGAAGAAATACATAAACAATAAATAACAGGAAATATCAATTGTTATGGCAGTGATTCAAGCCAAATACCAAAAGCAATTAAGAACAAGAAAGATTAATCATGCATAAAGAATTGATAATGAAACATTTTCCAACTGAAATACAACTTTATTTAAATAGCTCTAAAATATGATGCATTCGGCACTGATATTTTTTAAATTATCACAGTACTACAATAATTTATTAAACTTGGAAACTTAAAACTTCATCAAAAAAGATAATGCTATAAAATCGCCTGCTTCTCTATATAAAATCAATGAATATTTTATTCATATCACTTACATTCAAGACTCCAGGGCTAAATAATTTTGCGTTAAAAAATTTCACCAATTTTTAAACACCTCATCTTACAATCACCTGATTTGTTTCTATTCTGCATACATTAAAATTAGGCTTTGTTGTAGAAATAATGAAAGTTTAGTTATCATTCAAAATAAAAAATATTGTAATTGTGTAAATGCAGAATTTAGATACGCAGATAATATGCAAAATTAAAGCAGTTTTAGGATGGATACAACACTAAATATAAATACAAGCATTCCTTAAAAATTACGATTTGCATACAGCAAAAAAAAAAAAAAAACAGGATGCCATATTTTATTTTGCAATGAGTCACATAATCTCTCTTCATATAATATGGGTATAATTATTTCAATTTTTATTTAAAAAACTACTTAACACTTTAATGAAATTTTTTTTTTACACATTTTATGTGATAATTTGAATATTTCATAAAATTTTCGAAACAATTTATGAATTTTAACTCCACTTAAAAAAGGTTTGAAAAATTAGGTCCTATAAGGTTCAATGTACTTCATTTTTTCAACCTGGGTTGAATCCAAATTTGGTGATATTATTCTTTTACATACCCATATGTGTGTGTGTGTGTGTACCACAGACTGCCTCAACATACTAAAATTTCATTTTGATAAAATTATTTTTACGGCAGCTATCATGTAAATGGACAGACAGACAGAATGAATGAACAAAGTCATAAACACTTTACAACTATGTTGTTGTTGTTGAGACCCAGACCGTCCGACCTACCAGAAAGGTGTAAGGTAACTGTATGGACGGCCGGGAAGTGACACCCAATTTAGACCGGTACCCAGTGGGGGAGGCATCCACAGGGGACGTACCCTCCTTCCCCTACCACCAACCTTTCGGAAGGACTTACGGACCCGTTTAACGTGATCGTACTCCGCATGAACACGACGGCATTTGTGGCAGCGTGCAAATCTAGCGCGCAAACCACGGGGATGCCGCACCCGAGATGGCCAACAGCACGCAGCGTTCCGAGGTGGTCACCCACCAAGTACTAACCGTGCCCGATGCTGCTTGACTTCGGTGATCTAACGAGAACCGGTGTTTTCAGCACGGTACGGCCGTTGGCCCTTTACAACTATGTTGGAAAGTGTTAAAAATAAAACTAAAAATTGCAGTTCTGAGATACAAAATCTTGTACCAAAAAATTGAACCGTAAACCCTTGGTTTAGAACTGAAAAAAATATTTCAATTTCAGGAATAACCCCCAATAATTTTATTTTCTAAAATGTTTCCCAGATTTTAAAAATTGCTATAGAAATCTATACAATCAAGTTATTGGAACAAATCTTCTTCAAATTTCTTTTTTTATATTTCTTCAAATCTGCAAGTTGTGCACATAAAGAAAATGTAAATACATGCATATTGCATTAAGTACCTTTTGAGCACTGGGTATTCACAAGATTTTGGCAGCACCTGTTTGGCACCTGGTGCTAAAATAAAGAAAAAAAAAATACAATAAGTACATATGAACAAAGAGCAACCAGGTTACTTTGGAAAAGGAGACCTTGATTTCATTTTCCATCATAAAATTGTGAATCAAATTAGTTTATCTCGTAACGCAATAAAAACACATAACCACAAACTTTTACAACCACATAAGCTTTTACAAATTTAGAACATCAAATTCAAAATGCCTGATATCTTATGATTACTTTTCACATATATAATTACTAGAATTTCCACAAAGCAAGGTATCAAGATGATACCTGAGAGCATTCTCGGGTAAAAGTAAAGCTTTATTTGTGCAGCAAGTGGCAACAAATAACAATCTGCTTATTTCTAGCTGCCAACTCAAAGAAAAATATTTTTCAAGAAACATTTTCAAGTAAAAATAATAAAAATCAGGTTTTAAAAAATTTTAATAGCTATGGGGGAAAATCATATGCGTCCATTCAAATGAACACATTTTGATATTCAGGGAGCTTTCTTATAGCCTGATCTCATTGAAACTCCCTAAGATTATTTTTTGTAAACAATTAAAATAAACATACAAAATTCTATGAAGATTGCTTGATTCTGTCTACAGTTATATCATGCTCCCTATGGGAAAAAAAAAAATCCTAATATCTCGAGAATGGCTCATGATAAAAACCATCTAGTCTGTTCCTTTGTGTACAAATGGAGTATTTATCACATCGTAATTTTTTTTTTTATAGTGCTGAGTTAAAAATCCCCCCCCCCCCCCACTCCCCAATGACCTGGAACTTTATTAAAAATCTAGTTTAGTTTAATAAATTACAATTCATAAGCAGTACTACCACATTCCCAAGCAATGAACCACTACTGGGAACAAGTAGTATTTTGTTGATCTGCTCCCTCGAATGCAACAAAAAATCGCGAGGTGTATAAGGGGGATTCAAATCTTGAATAAATTTATAATTACCTCACATGCATGATTGCAATAATCTAATAAAGATATTTCCTCGATAAATTTATATTGTTTGGAAACAAAATGTTTTATTTTCCTCCCAATGTTTAGAGGGGGGGGGGGGGGACTGTTTCAAGGAATTTTTCATAATTTTAAATTAAGGCAAAAAGGAAGAGGGACATTTTCCAGGAAAGGGTGGATCTACAGAATTCTATGGTAATACTAATAAATTTAAAATCTTTTAAATAGTCTAGAAATAAACATTTTACCTTAATACATTAACAAAAGATTAAGTAGACAACCAAATTAGATCACATTATTTTGTACCATATTGATTATAAATACTATTTCAGTCAACTGTAAGTTACCCATATCCTGGATACAAACACTGGAATACCACATTCTATTCCTTTTCATTGTCATGTTAATATGTCAAACATAAGTATTAATGTGCATACACACAAAACAAACATCAACATGCATGCTTGGATTAGTAAGCACAATTACATATAAAATGGAGAGTATAATAACACAAAAAGAAATTAAGACAAACATTAAGAATATTAAATGTAACAAAATGTAGAAATTTTCAAGGTACAAAATTCACATAAAAACTCAATAAATAAAAACAACACATTTGATATGCATAAAGGTGTAAATAGAAAATACAGAAAAAGCAAAAACAAACATGCACACAATACCCAAGCCATTAAAAGTGCAGTGGTACAATATTGAGCAAAATTAGCTATGACAACATAGCAATTTTGCAATAGCAATGTAAAGTATGAGAGTGCAGTGGTTAATTAGTGAAGTTTTGAATAACAGAATGCCAGACATACCAGTGTAATTAAAATATTTTATACTAAAGTAAAACAAGCACAAAAATAAAAATGGCAACAATGGGCTGAAGGCACAAAATAAAACTTGATAAACCATTTAATCTCACTATTGGTATTGTAGAACTGATATCTCTACTAGTGAACTCAAGATGTTTACCAATGTTGGAAGCAAGTTACAATATTAACATGCATAATTTTGTATATTACTGATAAATGACATCAGATTTAAGAGAAACTAATAATGAGACTAAGTACAGTGACCAACTTGTCATACGGCGAGCCAGTAATAGCTTAAAATGGTGCATTTTAGGTGCATATTTTTTTTTTATATTCAGGGTTTCTAAGAAAGCCCATAAGCACCCCAATAACTTTATAACGAAAGGTCCATGAGTTGGATAAAGTGACTACGCTCGACTGAATAGAAGTGATTGCAGTGTCTCTAGCAGAAAATTTAAAAAGTTAAAATAACAAACATACAACAAAGTGAGATAAATGAAATAAGCCAATAATTTCATCTATTTCACTGTGTTATAGAGCCCTCCTTATATAGGCATCTGTGTCCCCAGTGGCAGAGCTACGGACCCGCAGCACACTGCAGGGTGCACATGAGGTTTGGAGGGATGTGGGGGCACAATGCTAGGAGGGTTTATAAGGGCGCTAGTTATTAGATGTAACAAGAAAAGATGAAGACGAAAATTTAAATTTATCGCATTGTTACATAGCCTAGTATTACGTTTTATCGGTGATTAGGAGCTTTCCTAGGATGGATATATATATATATATATATATATATATATATAAATGATTTGAAATTTGCATTTTTAGGTTATCTGATAATTATTTTGTAGCATCCAGAAAAAATGAAAGATCAGCACAATTTTATACTCAACAAAAAGTCGTGTGTATATCTACGCATTCTAATATTTTTTTAATGGCTCTACATTATTATTCATTTATTAGGTTAAAAATAACTTCTGTCTTTTTTATATTTTTACATTTTTATAGCATCCTAGTAAGAGCACACAGTCATGGATTAGGATATTAGGAGTGCCCAGAATGCTAATTAATGTTACCAAGGATTCTGCATATATCCTTGGCTATACTGAAACATGTTCCAGTAACTAAATTGTTAATCATGTTTCATAGTCAAGTATTTTATCTTCTAAACAGAGGCAGTGATTGCATCTATAACTTGTTTTCGCAAGAGTCACTTTCTTATTATAGAAAAGCAACTTGTTTAGACTTGGAATTCTATTTAATATGGAAAAATGATAAATAATGGTGCCCAATAATAATTTAAATTTAGATGCATTTAATAAAAACTAAACTGAAAAGCGCTTTTGAGGCGTATTTTGTTACAATTTTTTTTTTTTTTTTGTATTATTATGCTATAAAGCATTTTTAGAGATTTTGTTCATTTTAAAATAATTTTTTGTTACTTTTGAGGAGTCATAATATAACATATTTTAGTGTTTTCAATAATAATTGGCCTTTTTATAGTGTTAATGTATTTTAAGTAATTGTTTACATATTTTTTACTACTCTTCCTACCGTGCCATTTTATAATTTTTAAGAGATTGAAATAAATTCTGCATTCTGAAGTCAAAAGTTAAAACATTTAATCTTCAGTTACTGGAACCATGAGTATAAACTTCTATACAGAATTTAACAATTAAACCTAAATTAAGAAGAAAAAAAATCTTGCAAATGCCTAAAGTAATATTTTGTTTTATATGTGTATTTATTTAATTTCTCACTAATAACACCTAAATTAATAAAACTAAACTTTGTTAAAAGCAGCAAACAACAAAAATATAATAGTCTCAACTGGTTTCAAAGGCAAGAAAGAGCTTTCTTTATCAGAACACATAAGAGGCAAAACCTTCACTCAGAGGTGAACATAGGAGAGGTGAATAGAGAGCTACATAGGTGACTGATGTAAGAACAGCAAACGTGACAGAAGCTGACAAAGAAGGCAGTTTCTTGCCTTTGAAACTCGTTAACACTATTACTTTTATGTTATATGCTGCTTTTCATGATATTATTTTAGAAGCAGTTTGAACAGTACGTAACACTTAAGTTATTAAAAACTTGACTACCAATTCTATCTCCTCTGCTAAAAAGCAGTAGAATATTACTCACTGGCTTTTAAGCTATGTAATACAATGGCAGTAATCCATTTGTTGTAGTATGTTTTTCCACAAGACACCTGATGATTGACTTTTATATGCGACCCACAGCTGATTTATTTTTCCTACTCCTACATCCATTCATGAAAAAAGTTATGGGATTTATTTTCTTTAGCTCTAATTTATTTTAAATTTTTATTCAGTTTTGCTATTTTGCATGCTCATTACACATTTTTGCTCAGCAAAAGCAAATCAGGCTTGAATTATGATTGTAGCAATTAAAAGTTCACAATTTACTCATGAAATGTAGACTTGTTATAAGTGGGTTTTATTGAAGTTGGTAACTGGTAACACATGAAGCTAAAGGCATGAAGACTACAAACAACAGTAAGGAGAATTCGATTCATTAAACAATTATTTTCTGCTTACATTAAGGGACTTCACAAATAAATTCTCAATTTTCTTAGAAGTTAAACAAAAATTTAACACACACACATTAATTTTTAATTATGCTTGTAATACTAATATAATAGAATACTAATTTACAATAAAAATAATTTTTATATTCAAAATACTATTTAGCATAAAAGAACTTTTGTGCATAAGGTAAGCAAGATTAACTAAAATAGCAAAGCAAGGGGTGCAGTAAAAATAGCTAAAATAAAAAGAAATTATTTCTAAAAACAACCCACATCATAAAACATACTAAAAGCATGGCATCCCCCCCCCCCCTCTCATTTTTGATGTAAGTTTTCACTTCTTTTTTTTTAGTTCAATCAGTCAATCCAGTATAGCTTTGATTTCTGCCATACAGTGTCTGAGGTTTTAAATACTTTTCATCAAAATGTAAATAGTAAAGGTATCCATACACCATTATTCTCCTTGGCATTAATTAATAGAACATGATGAGAATAAACAAATGATGAAATTTGTGAATTTTGTTTAAATACTTAGCAAAAAACAGCAGGGAAAAACTGCAAAAACTGGATGAGCTAAAACTTGTTTCCATAAATTAAAATGGGAAAATCAAGACTGAGAAGTTTGATGCGTTTCGAGTTATAACTAATTCACATAAGATTTTCTTATTAATTCAAAATATATTTATTAATGAGTTATTTATGTTTTAACATATGCTAAATTGCTGCTGTCATTTGTATCATAAAACATAGGTAGACGTATGTCACAAAAGACTTATCACAAGTAACTTTGATCATGTTAAAAAATGGAACAGGAAAGGTAAAATATAGTTCTTCCATAAAAATAGATTTTCTAAGCTAGAGGCTCATTAGTAATGGATGGCAAGCTATGGCGAAAAATTTGCCAATGTTTCTGCAAAAAATTTCCCTTGAAGTATCTATTTCTCGGGATTGGCTATAGATAGATCTTAGATGATTTTGTGTTACCACAGAAACACCAGTTTGAGTAAGATCACCAAAGTAAAATGGAAAAGTTAGAAGAACAAAGAGGGACCTTCTGATAACATTCTGCGCTGTTAACAAAATTAAAGCTTGCTGTGATCTAGTGGTTGACGCTGCTTTTCAAAATGAAATTGAATTTACTTATCCAAAGTTGGATTTCTAATCTTTTCAGGGTGTTTGAGTGAACATTTTCAAAATTTTTCACAAGTGTAACACAAATGCACACCAACTATCTACAGCAAGTCCTCTAAAAAGACCCCTTCCCCCCCCCCCCCCCAATAAAAGTACAATAGGAATTATGTCCTATGAAACACCAGGGCACCATCATTGAGGGTAAAATGATTACCACTTCTCAGTCATTTATAGACTAATAATCTATGAAGTGCGTACCTGTTAGAAAAAAAATGCTCTTCAAATAGGTGTAATGTTCATTATAGGTTTAAACAAACAGGTTTATAAATAAAATAAATAAATAAATAAAGCTTATATAAAAAAAAAATAATAATAAAAAAAAATTAAAAAATACATACTTTAATAAATAAAAAAGCAATCTAATAATCATACTACATATATGCATAGAACAAAATCCTATAAATTTTTTCTTGAAAGAAATCTAATAGATACAAGTATAACACAAATCTAAAGTTGTCCATGAAGAGTTTATATCCTAGTCATATACAAATCCAACAAAAATATCTTTAACTTACATATAAGTTTTCTTTTAACATTAATAGGATTTGTATATTTTTCATTCATTTATGTAGTATGAACATAATACTCAAAGGTCTTTAACCAGTATTCTCCTTAGAATTTTAGAGTGGTCAGATATTTTGCTGATCCACTCATTATTTCTGGCAGGTAGTAATTTGTGATTAAAAATTAGATTTGGTTTATTTTGCTGCTTTTTTATTCTAAAATGCTCTTGGCAAATCTCTAGCCAAGCAGCTGGAAAAAGCAGTCTGTTGGTAAGAGAAACAGATAGGATGTCCATCTGGGGTAAAAGCCTGAAGAGAACTTTACTTCCATGTTCACAAAAAGAATAAAAATATTCGATGAGTGGGTTGTTAACAGAAATAAATCCAAAAATAAGCACTTAAGAAGCTTATAACTATCCTACCAAGGGTTACACTGGCTGTCTGGAACCTGAGATTATTGCCATTGATGATGAAGTCAGCCGTTGAGCTGCCGGAATGGTTGATAGAATGCGAGCTGCAGGAAATGAGATCAGTGGAATGGTTGCGCCGGTGAATAGCCCCCGAGGGGGATTGGGAAAGGCCTGGGTCAGAAGGAGTTCGGGAATGGCAAGGAGTTGCAGGACTGTTGTTGTTTTGGGTAGGTGGAGGGGGAGCTGCACGTTTCTTCATACTCCCATGGGAGCTCAAACCAGGGACTGGAATTAATCAAAATGGTTAAGTCAAAGCAAGAGGAGCAGTAAGAGGTAGAGTTCCTTTATCAGCAGAGTGTGGCTATCTGTGGAACCTATATTGATTGTTTCATCCATTTTGCATGCAAAATGTTAGTCCTATCGTTTAACACGCAGTGCAAATCTCAATCATAGCTGTACTTGGAATTAAGAAGTATTTCGAGGAAAAATATAAAAACTAGGTTTCATTATTTTATATGTAGCATCATTGGTCAATAAAATGGTTATGATAATTTATTTGTAATCCAGATGCAAAATATCAACAGGTTACCAAGACCAGTTCAAACATCAGGTTATATGATAAATTAAGGATTTCCAGTTTTTAATTGTTTAGAGTTGCTATAGTAGTAAAGTAGAAATTTAGTTATTTGACCCTAAAAGGATAAGTAAAGGAGTACCCAAAAAAGATAAGGAAATATTCCTTTTAGAAATGAAAAATAAAATACTTAAAAAAAATGCGCAAAAATTCTTTTACATAGGAAACTGAAGTCGTAAATTGATTTTAACTTCAGAATAAAAACTGATCCGCACTCATGTTAAGTATAGGAGAGTTGCATGCAAAATAGCAGCTGATCAGAGATCCCACAGACTCTACTCATAAAGGGACTCTAGTAAGCGGGAAATAATTATGCAATACATAAACCAAATGGGAAAAATAGCCTTATTTAGTTCTTGACAGTTAGAAAATACAGAAGTTAGTATGTAAAATAGAAATGTAGAATACAAACATAGGAGAGTAAATAGACTGACATAAGCAACATCAAGATATATTAATAATTGAGTTGTGTACAAAGTCTTTGTATTTTGTCAATACATGTTGGTAATTTAAAAATTAATTTACATTGCAGATATAACATTTTCAAGTGATGAGGTTATGACACATGTACTTAAAAGGAATTTGACTGAATATGTTATTCTGCACAGGTTTGAAAATGAAAGAAAATTAATTTCAATTTAATCATTTAATATATTTTATAACAAAAATGTCATGTAATTAAAAGGAAAAAAGATATGTGGGTGATCCTGCAAGTTTTGTCATTTAATTTATCATTTAAAATATTATTGCAGATGAAAATGTCACTTAAATATAGAGAAAGGGGTAAATGCTATGCAGTGGATGATCCTGTAAAGTTCTGTCATTTAATTTATCCTTTAATGTATTATCACAGATGAAAATCCCACATAAATGAGAAAAAAAGATACACAATGTGTCTATGGATGATCCTACAAGGTTACAGATACATGATGTATCTATGGATGATCCTACAAGGTTACAGATACATGATGTATCTATGGATGATCCTACAAGGTTACAGATACAAGGTTACAAAACTACTGATTCATTGATGAAACATGCATCAGAGCCTTTGAGATCAATTAAGACTAAATACAGTCACAACCAAATGCAACTCACTTAACAACAATTGGGTAACTGTGCACAAATGTTTTGCATCAAGGCTCAAAATAAGTCACAGCAACCACAGCAAATGTCACGAGATACCTAAAACCTCCCACAACAATCAATGATTCTCAACAGCAAGATTTACTGAGAGTGTTTGTAACTTGAATGTTGTCCTTTCTCATCTGGATTCCAGTTAGCATTCTTTAGAGTGGGTCAACCTGGCTTAACCCATGCTTCAAAAACAGCAAAAAAGACCCTCAAATATCTTTAAAAAATGATATAGGGGTTTTACACTGCTTTTAAGAAGTTAAAATACAGCAAGGACAGGAATACTACTTTGAAACTATATTTACTGAAAGCAAGTATGGTCAACATAATATTGAGAAATCATTAGACTGTATCAAAGAAGTGCTCGCTGATTTAACAAAAGATGAAGGTCCGAAAAATTCAAGAATATTCAATACTGTCAATTGGAATGACGAGGATAATTATGGTTTTAATGAAGTGAACTACTTGTTGAGTCGCTTCAAGAAAGTTCTACAATGTAATAAGTGTAATATAAAAAATGTTCAAAAGTAATGGCAGGATGTCAATCATTATGCTATAAAACATCATCCTTACCTCTTCATTTGAAAATTTGTGTAAAAATAAAATATTCCATTCTGAGGTGAAGAAATCAAAGACTTTCTGCAGTTTGCAGAAATAACTTTAATCATCCTATGTCAACAGTTATCGTAGAAAGGATGTTTAATGTAATGAAGTGAGAAGTACTAGAGGGCTTCTTTGAATGAAGACACACTATGTGCTTATGTCCGGCCACTCAAATTACTGCTCGTGCCCCAGGGCAAGTCGGGTGGTCGGGTTTTTGACTATGTGCTTATGTGCAAGTGGCCCTTCACTTTCAGGTTTTAAGGCTGACTGAGCAGTTCAGAAGTTATTTCATGCATGTGATTACAGACCTTGCTTTTTAGCCCCAAAATAATTAAACAAATAAAATTTTATTTAACTCATGCATTCATAAATTTGATAATAATAAGGAAATAAATGTGTGTCTACATCTACAATACATTTAAGCGTTTCTTCTTATCTGAGATATATTTCAGTGTTTTAAATAAATTTGTAGAGTCTGCAAGATAACCGAAACAATTTATTTTTCATTACATTATTTATTCAATACTTTAAAAGTTTAGCAAAAAATTTGCAACTGAAATTTAAAAATAATTTTCATTGGTTAGGATTGTAGTGAGCTGAATAATTCTTGCCACTGGCTTACAAAAGCTTGCAGTAGTAGTTGATTCCAGTTTTAAAGTCCTACATTCAGCGTTATTCATTCCTACATTCAGCGTATTTTACAGTCCTACTTAGCGACATAACAAATCATCAAAGACAAATAAAAAGACTTTTTACACAACCCATCATGAGCATATTTAATACATAAAAACAATATTTATTCCATTCTGTTCATATTTCAGATAAAATAACTGTAACAAATATCCACATCATCTAAAGAGTTAATTACCTGCTTTATGAGACAGTGTTGCTTTTACAACTTTTAAAAATTCAACACATCTGCATACTATTGTCTATCATGCCTCAATTCAAATGTATTCTTAATTTATGAACTGGTTATAATAACTATACATAATAAAACTGGTTAAGATTATGTTATAGAATAACTTTGCAAAATACAACATTAAAGAATGTGAACCAGTTTCAGGGGCAAAAGAACATCCTTTTTCTTCGGGACAAAAGGGTATTGTAGTCATACCAAATGTAACACCTCATGTCAAGATCATCCTTTTTAAAGAGTTGTTGTAAAATGGATTTAAGAAGCTCATGCCATCCACTATAATATTCAAAGTACACTAATGCCATTGAAGAAATACTCAAATGTGAAGTTGCATCAAAAGAAATGAAACTGAATATACTGATGGCAAGGCAAAATAATTAAGAGTTTATAAAACTCCATTATTTTTGTTGCACAATACTGGTGATTTTACCTTTAGATCTTAGCAACATGAAATTAATTTGATCACCTTCTCTGTGTTACTGGATGAATATTGCATTTTACTATAAAGAACATTTATTCAGATTCTGTAGCTCATGATTAAGGCAGTAATTTTATCACAGGAAAAAAGACAAAACTAACTGAATTTCACAGCCAACAATTTACATTAGCATTTCTAAATAAAATCTAACAGTTGGAAGCAATAATACAAGTATCTACTATGCAAATCAATGAGCATTATATTACAATTTTTTTAAACTAATACTTGCATTTATAAACCGTTCTAATTCTGGCAATTTTATCACTGCTGTTACACGAAATCAAGAATTTCTTTTTAAATGGATAGTGTTTGATATATTATATTGTGTATCACAGACTTTCTTCTTTAATGCAATGTCTGTTGTCTTGTAACACATTTTTAAATTTTAAAAAAGATAGTTCGGTATTGACACTGTTTACGGGTATTGATAGAGAAACAGATGACGACTTTATGGAGCTAAAAATAAAAACATTTTTCACATTCCAAAAATTTATTGAACCTTCGCTGATACCTTTATGCTTGTTTTATATGAATGAAAAGCAAACATCTCATAACTATCTCTTAAAAAAGAAGCTAGTCAGCTGTGAAGATTGAGATAAAAAGGTTTGGGAGCAAATGTAGACAGAACAGAAAACAGACAATGTTAAAATGTGAGTTCATGTAATCAACATCCTCAAAGATGTACCCCCAAGATAAGAGTAATTTTTGCATATTTTTATTTAGTCATGTAATAATCACAAAAGATTCATTTTTGACAGTTTTTTTTAAATATCTATAACTCTAAAATAAGAAACATAGGTTAGTCAAGTGAATAATTAATACATAAACCCAAATGCTAGAACATTGACCACTTTTGCTTGTGTGTAACACAAAGAGAGATAAAAAAAAAAAGTTTAAGGGAATCATCATACAAAAATGTTGTAAATTTAGCTAAAACATGGAAAAACAATTTTTAGATAAATTGTTAAAGCATTTATTTAAAATATTACTTTTGCAAACACAAAAATTTTAAGAAACTTAATTGCTTATGAGTAAATTTATAAAATAATTTATTTAACTTACAATGACATTTTGTATAAAAGTTTATTAAAAACATACGAAAAAGAAATCAAATTAATCTATTGAGCTATTTAAATTATATCGCAAAAACTTAAAAAGAAAATGGTATTTGCATTAACACTAAAAAGCTTGATTAATGCAATTGTGAAAAAGAAATAGCACAATTTTCTATGAAAAAAAATCCAAAAACTCTAAAGTTTGAAAGTTGATTACTTCTCTTACAATACATAATATATCTAAAAGTGTGTATTGTGATGGGGATCAAAAATACAACTTTCAGATTTTGCTAGAATAAAACATTTTGAGCATCCCTGAATATAAATCAACTATTTTTTCAATGATGTCTATCTGTGAGATTGTTGTTGTTGTTGAAACCCAGACCGTCCGACCTACCAGAAAGGTGTACGGTAACTGTTTGGACGGTCGGGAAGTGCCACCCAATTTAGACCGAACCCAGTGGGGGAGGCATCCACAGGGACCGTACCCTCCTTCCCCTACCACCAACCTCTCGGAAGGACTTTCGGACCCACATGTTTAACGTGATCGTACTCCGCATGAACACGGCGGCAGTTTTGGCAGTGGCTGGAATCGAACCCAGGCCTACCGAGTGCAACTCCAGCACGCTAACCAATGGGCTACCGCACCCATCTGTGAGATTGTAGACATGATATGTTTTACACAAATTAAGCAAATTGAATGAAATTCAGCATGATTATTTCAAGCAATGATGTCAGAGGCAATACAAAGGAAAGGCTCTTAATTTTCAGAATATATTTTTAAAAAGAAAATGATTATTTAATTGAAAAAAAAATTGTTATAAAAATACCCATTTATATAAGATATTTTATTTAAAAGTGCATGACATCATCTGTTATTACATGTTAACATGCACTGTTTTAAAATTTTTACATTTTTTTAAATCTAAAATTTTCATATCTGGTACAGTAAAACAAATGACAAAAAATTCATAAGGTTTTATAATAAAAGTTTTACTAACAGTTTAACACTTAATTCATGGCACAATTTGAAATGTAAGAAACATGGAGCTGAAAATTTTGATTTAAAGCACACTAAATGCATCAGTTCATGCAAACAGTTAAAAAAGAAATTAAAATAGATATGAAAATAAATAACACTTAATATAACAACAATGCAAAAATCTAAAAACATTAACACAAAATAAATGAAAAATATAAATTTTTATAGCAATTTTTTTTACTAAAATTCAGAATTAAATTCAAGTACATATATGCATAAGAATATACAGAATTAATGATAATGTTTACATGCAAAAATGCCACAAGCACTGACATAAAACAGAGATGTTTTTAATAAAACCAAACTGAAATTATAAAAAAAAAATTAAATTAATATACCCAGTAGTAGCATACACAAGTATAGTTCATCAGAAATGTATCTAAACTGCTTATTCAATTCTAGTTAAATATTGTATTTACTCATATGTAATTTAAACCAAAATATTACAATCTGAATGAAAAAAATTTTTTCGCATTACAATGGAGTCTATAAAAAATCGGTCAATCAGAAATAGGAATAATTAAATTACCATTGCAGGTTACTCAGGTGCAAAAGGTATGACATTACTGGGCCATGCAGCTTACTCGAATCAGAACGAGTACTCCACTACTGCATAGATAGTGGGGTTAGTGGGAGGTGATGGCATATGGCAATACAAATTTAAATTGCATTTGTAGAATTTTTCGACACCGGAAAAATGTTAGATCTGTCGCTAAAAATGTTATTCATAAGAAAAATGAATAAAATCATGCTATTAATATTGCCCATATTGAAATACAGATTTGAATCTTGAGATCTGTATCATGATTTTAAGGGCTCTCAAAATGTTTAGGATTTCACATTTTTGTTGATAGTGACCTATATCTGTATATATAAAGAAGATAGTCCTATATCTATATATATAAAGAAGAAAAGTATGTATGTATGATCTAACATCACGGGAGAACGGCAGAACTGAATTTCATGAAATTTGGTGGGTAATCTTGAAATAGCCCCACTTAAAATTTAGTCCATGTTTCGAGTTTCTAACACCAGGGGTTGTCGCAATATTAATGAAAAACGAAACTTTAGTTTGTCTCATCATCACAAAAGAACAGCTGCATTATATTTAATAAAATTTTGTGAGTAGCTTTCAAATAGCTCCCCATAAATTTAGTCCAAGTTTCGAGTTTCTAAGACCAGGGGTTGTCGAGATATTAATGGAAAAATAAAAAAATTTCCTAGGAGTTCTAATCTCTAACTCCATGATTCCCAACAAAAAAGATTGGGAATCGTTGGCTTAAAACGAAGAATGTCAATTACATCTCTGAGTTTTGTGGGAGTTGATTGAACGTATTAAACACTTTTGAAAATCGAAGGTTTGAAATATGAATTTAAATGGAAACTATCACCATGGTTTATTTTTCACAGGATTACTCAACAAATTTTATTAATTTCAATAATAAATAAATGAATATAAAAATATCTATCTATCTACCTATCTATATATATATATATATATATATAAAGAAGAAAAGTATGTATGTATATGATCCAATAGATCTGATTGGCCAAAGAGTGACCGTACTTAGGCAATGCGTTAAATAAGTAGAAACGATTCTGTTTGTGATTTCACGGTGAAAAACAATGTATAAGATTCACAGCCCTATATGTTCTGGTGTAATTTTTATTAGAGTTTTGCATCGTAAATCCCGGACAACGCAGGGTAAGTATGAAATAAATGCAACGCACTGCTAGTATGAAATAAATGCCAATATGGAAAATGATAACTAAAATGGCGTTATCAAAAATAATTAACTCCTGCATGTAAACAATTCAAATTTATTCCATTAGTATTAAAAACTTGATTTATTGGTTATGCTTCATTAAAGGGGTATGGTACCCAAATTGATGAAATCTGAAATTTTGAAGTTATAGTTGTAATTTTTTGTATTCCGGTGCGTTTTAAGTATAGTAAACAAAATGTAATATTCAAAATTTTAAAAATTAAAAAAAATCATTTTTTAAAAATTAAAATTTCAAAAATTTGACAAGTTTTCTTTTTAATATAAGTAGAAAAATAATTTTTCTAAAATTTTAATTTGAACATTTCTTTGACATAAAAATATGTAAGAAATAAATAGTCTTCATAGTTTTTGTAAATATGAATAAAAAAAAATTAATAGGGTATTAAAGGGGTATGGTACCCAAATTGATGAAATCTGAAATTTTGAAGTTATAGTTGTAATTTTTTGTATTCCGGTGCGTTTTAAGTATAGTAAACAAAATGTAATATTCAAAATTTTAAAAATTAAAAAAAATCATTTTTTAAAAATTAAAATTTCAAAAATTTGACAAGTTTTCTTTTTAATATAAGTAGAAAAATAATTTTTCTAAAATTTTAATTTGAACATTTCTTTGACATAAAAATATGTAAGAAATAAATAGTCTTCATAGTTTTTGTAAATATGAATAAAAAAAAAATTAATAGAAAATAATGTAAAGAAACATGATTTTACACCACAAATATTGTTTTCAAAAATCATAATAAAAAAACAAACACATATTTCAGCAATTGCTGAAGACAAATTAAAGAAAAGTATATATATATATAACAATTGTTTCAAATTTCATTCATATCCATGCAGTAGAATTCGACTTATATCAATTTAAATTTACAAAAATATCGAAAATCGCGTCTTTGAGAAAAGAGGCATTAAAGTTTAACATGGCTGGTGACAACTTCAGTAGTTCAATTTTTAACATTGCAATATAATCGGTTCTATTTAACGTAGCAAGATGAATTTGGTGTCATTGGAATCAGAAAATTATGAATTTTTTTTTTTAAACAATAAAAAGAAATTGAGACTTTTTGGGATTTTTTGGGTACCATACCCCCTTAAGACAAAACTAATTAAAAAAAATAAATTCTTGGAGAACTTATATAAACAATTGAGAGTGAATGAAAATATTTTGCACTTGGTGCAAGAACTGAGGTATTCTCAAAATTGTGATTATATCATTCAATATTGCTGCTCTTGTTGAATGTATGCACATAGTTATTTATATTAACAAGTATATCATACAAATATAATTGCAATTACTTGGTATCTTTTATCTTGCTCTTAGATTTATCAAAAGTTAAAGCAACTACCCCTACCATAATTATTAATAGCCACTGTGTCATTGTAGTAAAACAAACTTACAGTCAAGATTGACCAGGTGTGTTAACACAACACAATCTTGGTGTAATATTGCTAAATTGGCGACTTTCAAAAAATTCAAGAACTGAAGTCACAAGTGAGATTTTTGGGGTCTTTTCTTGGTTTCTCAGTTTGACATTTCTTTTTTATTCAGGTGTCAGCCCTCTTTCTCAAAACCCCCAGAATGATATCAATGAACAAAATATATTAGTTCCCATTTACAGAAGGGAATTTAGTTTTAAAGATGATTCAATAAACATTTATTTCCTAAGCGAGTTTTAAAAAAACATTAGAAAAAGACACATCAATAGAAGAACAATTATTCATTTTGGAATGACAAAGATTTGATGAAATATGTAAAATAAACTAATTAAAATTTAAATTCGGTCTGAAAGAACACATTTATCAGAATTTTTTAAATGTAACACCATTACAATATGAAAATTTGAACATCCTTGTCTTCAAATAACATTATAGATAGGGATGCCAGCAAAATTTAAAACAATCAAAAAAGTTGCTGAGTTTCGAGTGAAAATTAGGTCCAGATACTTCCAGTGGAATTGTTGATTATTTCTCGGTGAGTAACCCAAGCTGGTCCTGGTCAACTGGATTCAATTTCTGTTCTTATTGATAATGCGCATAATGGGCAAAAGTTGAACGAGCCGATCATGCACTTTTTAAGCTGTACGCAAAATCTAAAAATAGTTCTAGTTTTAGCAATTTGTTTCAACAATGTGCAATAAATGCCACTACTGATTAAAATTCGCCACTGTATTAGAATAGGACAGAATTAAATTAAATTCTTAACTTTGAAACTAATTTGAATTTTAAAAAATTCTCATGGTGAATTCTCAAAGCTTTTGAGAGTCGAGGTACTTCGGTACCAAATTTCATGACCGTCAGTCACCTAAATTTTTTGCAACACACGACACAGACAGAAGCCTTTTTTATTATTATAAATATGTCAGTATTTTGAAAATATGATTTCCCCATTTTTAAACTGGTTAAGAATAAAATTGCAGTTCCAATGTGCCTAATGATGGTTGTGAGTTAATTAGATAATTATTATCTGCACAGAGAAACTTCTATAACTCGAATTTCGAACTATAGAAGTCAAGTTGAATTTTATAAAACATTTATGACACATTGTTTAATATTTCTATTTTTCCATGTATTTTTATTTCTGTAAGCCAGAATTTTGTTTAACTGGAAATAACATTAAATATTCCACAATACAATTTTCTTAGAAACAAGCTGATGTCATTGCCACTCATGTTTGACTAAGGTTTATTATCACTAATTCATTCCAAAAGGCATAAGTTAAGGAATTTATTGCCACTAGTTACACAGAAAATGTTGAATTAATTTTTAGATAATGTCATAGATGAACATAGTTTCAGCAGCTTTTAATCAAGAAGCTTTTGATGGGATAAACATTGACATTTTGCAGAATCACAATAATCTGTTATCAAAATAAAAAAGATATTGAAAAATCAGCACAACTGTTGTAATTTGAAAATTGAATCTTGGGATATGTGTCAGATTTACTCCTGTATTTATTGAGAAGAAATTAGTTCAAAAATATTTATAAAAGTCACAAATTTACAAGTTTTGTGAACAAGCTATTGCTGTTGTTCACTACGTGATTTCCATGACTCGGGACAGCTCAGCTCTCAGGATATAGCAAAATGGGAGCATTTGATACCAAGATATGGTTATTTAAAAATACTCATGTAATTTTAATATTTTATTTTATTAATTTAAAAATTGTTCATATCAAAATTTATGAATAACCAAAAATTAATAAAAATGTTATAAAAAGATAAAACAAAATACAAAATTCCAACTTTACATAAAAAGGTTGTAGCATATTCTGAAAATATTTTATGGCCACAACTTGAGTACCATTGGCTTAGAGGATATATTGTAACCTCACAAAATAAACATACATAAAGCTAAGTACATTTAAGATGAAGCTAAAAATATTTTAATACAGTATAGGACCAGTCTGAAATACTTACAAATCACTAAGACTGGGCATGTATAATCCAACATATTACATAAGAAAAACACTAAGATTGCCATCAATAATCAGTAAAAAAAATTAACAGAAAAAGTTTGCTAATTTGATGTTAAAACAGCTGTAAATCAAAGCTTAAAAATCAAAATGTTTGTCAAGTACAAGGGGAAAAATTCATATAGAAACAGTTTAAATCTTTCAAGTTGATAAAATCAAGGTCTTTTAAGGTTCTCACACAATTTTCTCAAGATTTTTAATGGAAATTACTTTTCAGAGAAAAGTTAAACTGTCAAATTTCAAGTTTTTTCTACGACACATAAACACTGCACTATTTTATCAAAAGTATTAAAACTATCAAGGGCAAAACTATGGAAAAATATAAATAAAAAACTATTATGAAAAGCATAGGCAGAGCTAGAATTTTTAGTTTGGGGTGCCAAAGCTCCTTTATTCTTTATAATTTCAGTTGTATTATAGACTACCAATATACATTTGGAAGTATTTTGGTATTAATGAAACTTTTGCGGATGCTTAGCACCCCTAATCCCCCTAGCTCTGCCAATAACGAAAACCAAGTTCAGACTTACTAAATGGTTTCTTATTTTGGGGAGGAGGTGGGGGAGGCATTGTGCGTGGTGTGACGAGTGGACTCTGTTTTACTGTTTCACTAATTGAGCTGGACCTACTGGTTGGAGATTCGTTACCCACGACACTGGACGGCCGAGAGCGGTTCAGATGCTCTGGGGTTATCTGGCCTCCCTGCAAAAAATTCCATGAAAAATTGAATAAACCAATAAAAAATGTTTGTTCGACCTGCTAGAGAATATGAAATAAAAAATTCTACTATTTGACAATATAAAAATACTATCAAATGTCTTTATTAGGCCAAAAAAAAAGCAGTTGCAACATATCTGCAAAAAAAGGCGGTCAATCTGAGTTTAACGAACTGTTAGTACATTAAATATTCACAAAAAGTCAACATTTTATCACAATGACTCATTTTACATACATCATTTACTGCGTATTACTTAGTATAATGGTTTATATAGGTAACAATGGAAGAGGAGGTGGCTGGAGCTATGTTTCAAACTGAGAAACCCATGAATTACCATTAATTTCAAGGATAACATGCATCTGGTAGATTTTCTAAAGGGAAATCTTGCCACTGTTTCCTATTGATTTTAATTTTAGGTTTAATGAAACATCAAGCTGACAACTAGCACCTATTGTTCATGGTTGAAACAATTTTGCCACAATAGTATGATTAATTTTACAATTGCGATTTCAGTATAATTTGTATCTCGAATAACATTAGACTGGAAAATTTATTAATTTGTAATAATAAGGATACACTCTTTTTTCAGATGAATATCTTATATTTATTTTCCATTGATATTAAAAAATTTCACGGTTCTGTCACTTTGACTAAAAAAAATCTGAAAATGCTAAAAATAATTTCATATTTTACAAAAAGTACGAAAAGTTTTTATTTGCTAGTTAAAATTTTATCTGGAAGTAACTGAATAAAATTGTAAACACTTGTTCATATCCTTCTCCAACATTACTAACAAGATCTCTCCTGCTTATAACCGAACTGTTGCCAAACAAGTTTTTAAGGGCTATTTTTACTCTTAATCTAAAATTTGAAATGTAATTTTCAAAATTAGAGAGTACTTCTTTTTAATTAGGAGGTAATATTTAAGTCATCTAAGATAATTTAATCTAAAATAAAACAGTAATGGTTATATATAATTTAAAAGAATTTCAGAACTTTTATGAATGTAAAAAGTTTAAGTTGAAATAATGATCACGGGAAAAGTTAAAAATTAAATAAACTAAAATAATTTGTTAAGTTAAATGGGGCACGTCATGAGAAGACAGAGAAGCTAATACCTTTTCATCCCCTTCTTCATCACTAAAATCTGTTGACCCATCTTCTTGCAACAAGCCCCAGTCCATATTAACATTTTCAAACAAGGTTTTCTTGTTTTGCATTGCATGTTCTAGCTAAAAACATAAAAGTCATATTATGAAAATATTGTATTTTAACAAAGCTTAGGCCATTATTTGTAGTTTACAATTTTAGATAAAATTGGAAATTTAAAGAAATTATAAATTAAGTGGTAATATTCCCTTTAAGGAGCACTGTATGGAGAACTAGAGCATGCACCTGGCATTGTCCAGGCCCTAAATAAGTATGTGGCAGCAGCCAACTCTGCTCCTGCCAAAACATCGCCCGAAGATGCTAGGAATCGGTACCCAAAGCTAGCTTTCAGGTTAATCTTATAATATCACTATCAGTCTTGTAAGCTCTAGGTCCTGAGTTCGAACCATGCTCGGATCCAAACATCATCAATTTCTACAATGGTGAACTGGATGATTTATGCACACAACCAACACAAGATGACACCACTATACTGAGTCACAGGCACTGACCACTCTTCTCTCCTAGATGACAACAATTGGCATCACACAGTTGCACAATTGAAGCACAACACACTTCCTGGCTGCCATTTTTCGACTGTGTCTGAGCTGGAATAATGGTGGGGTCTGCAGGTAGCCCCCTCGCCATTTCTTACAGACAGACCAAGTACCTTTCTAGAGGAAGGAGTAAGTGGCAGCATCCGACTCTACTTCTGCCAAGACATCGATTGAAGATGCTTGGAATCGGTACCCGAAGCCAGTTTGGTCTAATCTTATACTATCAGTCTTGTAAGCTCTAGGTCCTGAATTCAAACCTAGCTCGGGTCCAAACCTCATCAATTCCTACAAGTACCCACTTCCTAAATAATTCAGATATGACTTTAATATGCCCTAAATAAGTTTCCTTTCATATGCCCTGAATAATTCGCCAGGCATGCACACAAACATCTAGTTCGCCGATTGTTGGTAGAATGACATATAAATATCCTATATGCTTTACACGAGGGCCACACTGAAATTTTTGAGACAGGGGCAGACGATATGCACTAGAAAAAAGTTATTTTTCAGATACTTAAATTTGAACTTTTTTATGTCTGCAGATGATAATTTGAAGCAGCAATTACAATTTAGCTATCATAGAATAAATTTTGAAAAAAAAGAAAATGGAATTGATGCAAGAGCATTATAGAGCTAAGATTTTCTATGATTTTAAAATGGGACTAAATCACGAAGAATGTCTTCAACATCTACAATTAGCATATGGAAATGATGCTCCATCTCATGCCACTTTATTCAGATGATTTAAAGAGTTTAGAAGAAGTCGAAATTCTCTCCTGGATGAAGAACACACAGGAGGATGAGGAACGCACTTTGTCAGCTGCAGTCCCAGAAAATGTGTCGGCCATTCGAAAAATGTTAATCGATGATAACCACTGCACCTACCAAAGGATACAGAAGGAACTTAACATTGGATCCGCAGCTATACATGAAATTATTCATGAAGAACTGCATATAAAAAAATGAGTTTGTCATTGGGTCCCCCATAATTTAACAGAACACCAAAAAGTGGAGCGTGTCAGAATCAGTAAAGAAACCCTAAAATTACTTATTGATGGTGGACACCTCATTATTTCTAAAATCATAACTGGTGATGAAACGTACATACAGTTTTCTGACGTTCTAACACATCAAGAAAGTAAAGTATGGGTCTTTGAAGATAACCCCAAACCAACAATGGTGAAAAGACAACGAGCAAAGAAAAAAGTAATGCATGCCGTATTCTTCAAAAGTACAGGTCTGGTCAAAGCCATAAATCTAGAGGGACAGAAGACAGTTACAGCTAACTGGTACACCACTAAGTGTCTTCCAAGGAAGTAAATGTTAGGGGACTCATGCTTCACCATGACAATGCATCTTCTCATTCAACAAGAATGACAGTCGAATTTCTTGAACAAAAAAACATCAAAGTGAGAGAACATCCACTCTATTTTCCTGATCTTGCTATGTTGTTGTTCTTGAGACCCAGACCGTCCGACCTACCAGAAAGGTGTAAGGTAACCGTGATCTTGCTATTGTTATGCCGAGATTTGACAGCTCTAAATTTAATTAATAGTTCAAAATTTGAAATAGCTTAAAATTCGTTATTTTTCCCCTTTTCCCTTCAAAATTCTAAATTTATTGGTTGTTTTTAATATTTCGGCGATTTATTTCCCCTTTAGCGTAATTTGTTATCTTTTTAAGGTTTTTATTATTCAAAATTGTGCGCAATGTGCCTTTAAACGTTAAATAATCTTTTGTTAATTCTCATAATCTTCGTTTTCAGCTGTTAACTTCTTTTCACTTCATTCATGAGTTTGCAGAAAAAAGGCACTTTTTAAGACGAAACTTAGCCTTGAACCTCTTATCAGTTAAACACCTGCGTTCGGGGTGCATTGCATCCGGTGGGGTTGGTGGGTTGCCATTGCGCGGCGGCTTGCCGCTTGGCGGAAGTTATTCTTTTTCTGATTCTTGGCATAACAGCGTTTTATTTCCGCAGTGTATGCGTGGGCGCTCGGCGCAGAGTTTCGCTCGCCAAGTTTGGCGTCTCCTGGGAAGGCAAGCGTGTGTTGCCGGGAGAGTTCGATTCTGAGCAGCAGAGCAGAGAGGTGGTAAAAATTTAGAGTGCCAAGCCGGGGCTCATGCTGAGCGCCCGGGCTCGCCCGAAAGGTGTTTTGAAGACCTCGGAAAACTCTCACGTAAGCTTAGTTTCTTCGACTTTCGACGAACTTCGCATTAGAATTTTTGACAACCAAATGTAAAAATGTGACAGCAGAAAGAAAAATGCCACTGGTTTCGCGCAGTCATCACTGGGTTGTGCTCCTCTAAAGCTTTTGTTGCCGACTCACCTATTTTTCTGAGTCGACATCTATGTTGCTGATGTCATGTGCCGTCATTTGATTTGCAAAAGAAATTCATCACCGTGTGCCGCGGCGGTTCTGCTTGTCTCAAGTTTTGGAGGTGTGTTTCTCTCAACAAAATCTTCTAAAGTGGGTTTTCAGCGAGCCCTTAGTGTTACACTCAGTATCTTCAGAGTGCGCTCTCAGCAAGTTTTTGTGTTTTGGTGTTCCACGTGTGGATTAGCTTAATCACTTTTGTTCAGTGGTGCTGCCATCTACATGTACCCTCTAGAACGTCCCAGCCAAAATGGGAACTTTTTCCAAAAATGATGAAAGCAGATAAAAAGGTTGTGTCTTCAATTAGATGTGCATTTGGAAGTTCAAATAATCTTACATACAGTATTTGCACACTCTTACCTCAACAAAAGTCCTTAATTGAAATATTTGTGTTTGTTTTTTATTAATTTGAAAATTTAAATTTAACCTTTTTAGTGGTGGACAGCTCCTCAGGCAGACCAAACTCTGGTCTTCAGACCAGAGAGGGATTCTGTTTCCTGGGTTATTTTAATTGAATTTTAATAACGCAATGTACCTTTGTTTTTCCTTGACCACTACGGGTCAAGGTTTGTTTAAAGAATCTAAATTTTAATTGTTGAAAAATAAAAGTTAATTTTTAAATTTAATATTGAGTGTCATTCTTGACTTGTTGTTGGCTGTGCTATTTAACCATTTAAAGGTAAGTGGTATTTCTGGATGTTTATGATGTTGAAGGTTTTTAAAAGGTGTATCATAGTTGAGCACAGACCAAGCTGTAAGTAAATAAAAATAGTAAACAAAGAAAATAAATATTATTAAAAGTAAACTTTATTGATTAGGAAAATACTATACGATCAGGCTAATGTAAGATATTATTAAATAAAATGTAATGTAAATGTAAATAACTTAAAGAATAATAGTTAATAATATAAATAAATAAATGTGTGAGTGAATCTAGAAATGAAATAAAGATAAAATAATAATTAAAGTAAAATTACAAAGGAAAGAAAAACCTATATAACATGTGGTGCCGTTCACCTTTTTGGTTCTGCCTGAGTTGTCTGTCCACTGAATAAAATATAATAATTTAAATGGGCTGTCCACCCATATGATAAATTGCTATACAGTAACAATATTGAAATTTTTTTTTATTGTAATAAATTTCCATGTGTATAGGGAAGTGCACAGTGTCTTGAAATTTAATTTCTTTTGGGAGTAAGGTAATGTTTTAATTTTTTTAGGAAGCAAAGTAAGTAGTAAGATGGTAATGTAAGAATTTTTTCTTTTTTTTTTTGTGTTTCATTTCAAAATGTTTAGGGTAGGCAAGTTTTGGGATTTTTTTTTTATATATGCTCTTGCCTGGTGCTGTTTTTATTTTTATTTAGGAGTTTTTTTTATTAAGCTTTGTCAGTTGAAATTCTTTTTCTTTTTCACTCCTGAATAAGCTAATCATAGCTTGTTGTTTTTAAGAAAGATTTTTTTTGTTTTGTAGAATTTTTTTTATTTAAAAGTAAAACTTTGGAGTTTGACTCTGATTTTGGAATTTGAGTAGGATTTTTTTTTTTTGACTTTGAGAGATTTTTTTTTCTCACCTTTAGGGATCTTTTGGCTATTTTTTTTTGCAAGTGTGCGGCGGAGAAGTGGTTGTTTGTTGTGGGGATTCTGGGAGATTCAGGTTCAAAGGAGGCCTTGCTTTGCTAAACCATTCCTTCTCAACTTTTTAAGTGGGTAAAAATTTTTCTCAGTCTGCCCATAATGGCTACTTCAGTGCTTTGATGCCACACAGTTTTGAGGTGTTCACTGGGGAATGCACCTTTTTCCCTCGGGAATTAAATCACTTGCCCATGATGTGTTTTGTGTATTGTTTTTTTTTTTGGGAAGGGATTCACGACCCCTTGCCCGCTGTCAGATTTTTTTTTGAGATTTGAAAAATGTTGCAACAGTTTTTATGAGATTTGAGATAGAGTTATTGGAAAGTGCTAAGAATAGCGAAAAATTATGTGTATTAGTAGTTGTGTTTTAAGTGTATTGAATTTAATGTGTGTTTAAAAGTAGTTAAATATGCCAAAGATCTGTGTTAGTTTAAATGTTAGAAATTTTTTTTATGATAGGAAAATTATTTTTCTCTTTTGGAATATAGTTTTGGGATTTCAGTTTCATTTCAAATTTTGGGGTTTAAAATTTTATTAAAGAGGGAGAACAGTGATCAAAAGGTTTCTTTTGTTTTGTTTTGAGTAATTAGTCACAACTCTTGGCTTTGGGTGAAGTTAAAGGTACGGCTAAGGGGTTGGTTTTCATGGTCACCCGGAGGAATTTTGAGGTCTGGGAAGCCTTGTTTTCATAGAAATTCTTCTTCACAGAAATGTGTTTGAAAAAGAAAATTTTTGTTTTTCATTAAGCCATGTTAACTGTCACTTTGGTGCTTTGAAGCCGCCTTTAAGGTGCTCAGCTGGGGAATGCACCTTTCCTTTTTTTTTGGAGAATTACTTGCCCGCAAAAATTGTTTCTTCTTGTGTCATTGATCCTTCAGCCAAGCGATCGACTTTGGGTAGTGTAAAATTTTTTGTTAAATTGTGCAAGTTCAGTCTCAGAATGTTTGTTTTGGGGGGGAATGGAGATTGTTCTTTGAGAAATATTCCTTGAGAAAATTTTTTTATTTAAGGTAGTTTTGTGGAAATTTTTTTTCTTTCTGTTTAAAAGTATTTTGGTTCTTAAAAGTTTGTTGCTGGAAGATTGTGTATTCTCTTCGAATGTGTGGGAGAGGATTTTGAAATTGGGTTTTCGGTTGATTAGTTGTTACTCATAGAGCTCTTTTCAAAATTTTATGTTTCGACCCTTTGAATTCTTCGGCTGGTCCAAAGTCTTCATCAAAATTTATGTTTTTATTGTAATGACAAGTAATTGGGAACTCTGTTTTGTTTTTCTTCTTTCCGACTGTTTGGGTGATGCACTCTACGAATGCAGATTTTTGTTTTGAAATTTTTTTTTTTAATTGAAACTTTTTGTAGGTAATTGAAATTTTTTTTTACTTGTGATGATTGGGAGTGTTAAGAATGAATTGATAGACTGGGAGGTAGAATTAAATTTTGTTTTTGTTTAAAATTACATATTTTGAAAATTTTTTTTGTTGTTTGTCAGAATTTTAATTTTCTGGGAGGTGGAGCTAAAACTTTGGTTTGCGTGAAATTTACATTTTTGGGATTCCCTTTTTGTTGAAGTTTGTACTTCAAATTTTAGGCAGGGGTTTGATTTTCAAAATTTTACCATTTGTGGGAGTTCTTCTAATTGGAGAAATTTTTTGGGAACCTTTGAGTTAGTGAAATTTTTAGTGGAAGTACACTTGTTTATGAAAGTCACTGCTGCAGAGATGTTTTTTTTTTGGGGGAAGAATTTCTCGTTCGACAGGATTTGCTTTAGGAAATTTAATGGGACGTTCAGGGTTATGTGCTACATTGGGCCTACAATAGTTTTTTTGAGGGATTTCGATTGTTCGACTCCTTCGACTTCAAGTTAATTTCTTCTTTTACCCGTCTTGGAAGTACATAGCTCTGGCAGTTCTGTTTGCAAAATTTTTATTTCACATCATTTCTATTCTAAATTTGCATTTAACTTTTCCATTGTGAAAATTTTGAAATTGTCGATACTATTCATTAAGTTTAAGTTTTTAGAGGGAGTACAGACGTGTACTCTCGCCTGTTGGAAACACTTGATTTTTTTTGTGTGTTTTGTCATTGGGAATTTTGTTTATTGAGGAAGTCTGGCAGGTTTTGGTTCTGTATCACTTTTGCAAAATGGAGGGGTGTGGAACGATGGTTTGACAGACCTTTTAAGTGTTTTGAGATTTTCTTTCACCTGGGTGCAGTGCAGTTTAAATTCAAAATTTTTGTGATCATTTGCTTTTAAGTAGGTAGTGCAAGGCTAAGCTGAGGGTGGTGTAAGCATGAGGAAGCTAAACTCATGTTGTATATAGGGGAGGCGGACCCAAAAGCTAGGAATGCTTGGGGGCGCCATGAGAAAAGAGGATTTTTTTTTTGGAGAAAAATTCCCCCGGCCAGGATCAGTGTATTTTTATGTCACATTGCCCAGGCTCTGCTACACACTACTGGGGTTGTTTGGTTTTTTTTATAAGGAGGGATTTGATTTTTTTGTTTGTGAGCAGTGTATTTTTCCCATGTTGAGTTTCAAATTTTTTTTCTTTATTAAATTTGGTGAGAATTCAGATATTTTTTTTTTCTTCTTCGTCAGGGTTAGTTTGAGTTTTTTTAAAAAATTTTAAATTTTAGAGTTGTAATGAATGTTTTCTTTTTGGAGGTTTTTCTCCTCTCTTAAAGGGGAGATACGAAAAAATTTTTTTTGAAAGTCTAGGAAAAGTGCAAGTTTTAAATTTTATGGTCATGATCAGTGTGCCTTCCCTGTATGTGAAATATGTATTGTAAACATTTTTTCAGATTGTAATCCCAGGAGTTGCTACATGAAGCGAGTGTTCTCGTAGGTTTACATTTTCTCTGCCACCAGGATGGTGTTCTCTTTTGGTCATTTTCGGCTCTTTGTTGTGAAAAATTTTATTCTAAAATTTTTTTTCCGGTGGTCGAGAGGAGTTATGTTATGCCGAGATTTGACAGCTCTAAATTTAATTAATAGTTCAAAATTTGAAATAGCTTAAAATTCGTTATTTTTCCCCTTTTCCCTTCAAAATTCTAAATTTATTGGTTGTTTTTAATATTTCGGCGATTTATTTCCCCTTTAGCGTAATTTGTTATCTTTTTAAGGTTTTTATTATTCAAAATTGTGCGCAATGTGCCTTTAAACGTTAAATAATCTTTTGTTAATTCTCATAATCTTCGTTTTCAGCTGTTAACTTCTTTTCACTTCATTCATGAGTTTGCAGAAAAAAGGCACTTTTTAAGACGAAACTTAGCCTTGAACCTCTTATCAGTTAAACACCTGCGTTCGGGGTGCATTGCATCCGGTGGGGTTGGTGGGTTGCCATTGCGCGGCGGCTTGCCGCTTGGCGGAAGTTATTCTTTTTCTGATTCTTGGCATAACAGCGTTTTATTTCCGCAGTGTATGCGTGGGCGCTCGGCGCAGAGTTTCGCTCGCCAAGTTTGGCGTCTCCTGGGAAGGCAAGCGTGTGTTGCCGGGAGAGTTCGATTCTGAGCAGCAGAGCAGAGAGGTGGTAAAAATTTAGAGTGCCAAGCCGGGGCTCATGCTGAGCGCCCGGGCTCGCCCGAAAGGTGTTTTGAAGACCTCGGAAAACTCTCACGTAAGCTTAGTTTCTTCGACTTTCGACGAACTTCGCATTAGAATTTTTGACAACCAAATGTAAAAATGTGACAGCAGAAAGAAAAATGCCACTGGTTTCGCGCAGTCATCACTGGGTTGTGCTCCTCTAAAGCTTTTGTTGCCGACTCACCTATTTTTCTGAGTCGACATCTATGTTGCTGATGTCATGTGCCGTCATTTGATTTGCAAAAGAAATTCATCACCGTGTGCCGCGGCGGTTCTGCTTGTCTCAAGTTTTGGAGGTGTGTTTCTCTCAACAAAATCTTCTAAAGTGGGTTTTCAGCGAGCCCTTAGTGTTACACTCAGTATCTTCAGAGTGCGCTCTCAGCAAGTTTTTGTGTTTTGGTGTTCCACGTGTGGATTAGCTTAATCACTTTTGTTCAGTGGTGCTGCCATCTACATGTACCCTCTAGAACGTCCCAGCCAAAATGGGAACTTTTTCCAAAAATGATGAAAGCAGATAAAAAGGTTGTGTCTTCAATTAGATGTGCATTTGGAAGTTCAAATAATCTTACATACAGTATTTGCACACTCTTACCTCAACAAAAGTCCTTAATTGAAATATTTGTGTTTGTTTTTTATTAATTTGAAAATTTAAATTTAACCTTTTTAGTGGTGGACAGCTCCTCAGGCAGACCAAACTCTGGTCTTCAGACCAGAGAGGGATTCTGTTTCCTGGGTTATTTTAATTGAATTTTAATAACGCAATGTACCTTTGTTTTTCCTTGACCACTACGGGTCAAGGTTTGTTTAAAGAATCTAAATTTTAATTGTTGAAAAATAAAAGTTAATTTTTAAATTTAATATTGAGTGTCATTCTTGACTTGTTGTTGGCTGTGCTATTTAACCATTTAAAGGTAAGTGGTATTTCTGGATGTTTATGATGTTGAAGGTTTTTAAAAGGTGTATCATAGTTGAGCACAGACCAAGCTGTAAGTAAATAAAAATAGTAAACAAAGAAAATAAATATTATTAAAAGTAAACTTTATTGATTAGGAAAATACTATACGATCAGGCTAATGTAAGATATTATTAAATAAAATGTAATGTAAATGTAAATAACTTAAAGAATAATAGTTAATAATATAAATAAATAAATGTGTGAGTGAATCTAGAAATGAAATAAAGATAAAATAATAATTAAAGTAAAATTACAAAGGAAAGAAAAACCTATATAACACTATGTGGAAGACACAGGTCACCGGACTCACCCACGGGTATGAGCAGCAGGATGAGTGGCCGGTGATCTTGTTATGTGTGACTTTTGGCTATTTTTTAATCTAAAAAAAAAATTTAATTGGGCTTGTTTTCATTCCAAAGATGAGATTGATGAGGCTATAAAAGCATGTTTTTCATCAATTCCAAGAAATGGATGGCTTGAAGCATTTAATCTTTGTGAAATTCACCTACAAAAGTGCATTGATTTTGGAGGGGAGTACTTTGAACACCCCGAAGAGTTGGTAAGTTTAACTTGTATCACTTAGCAGTATCTCAAAAATTGTAATGTGGCGCTCGTATGCTATATCAATTAAGTTAGAAAACCAATATTCAAGAAGTCAGATTTTCAGATTGCTTAAAATATACACTAAATAGAAATACTTGAAGTCACAAAAAGGAAAAGTTCCCTTCCCAGAAGTAAACAGTGCAAAATTAATTGCTATCAGCAATTTTTCATATAATTTTTAGTCACATTTTCAGAGCAAAATATTAAAATAATTCTGTTCTAAAAATTGAAAATTTATCTTTTAGATTCATAAATTTAGAAAATCACAATATTTATAACAGTCCATGTCTAGACAGAAAGTCTGAGATATCGTTTCCCAGATGGATAAATTTGATGAAATGGCGAAAATTAAGACTTTTTCAGCTTTAAAAGTTCATAATTTTTAAACTAATCCAAATTTTAAAAAAATCTCACTGGGCTGTATTGTCCAGGAACCTGAAGTACCTCCGTACTGAATTTTGCTGCTGTCCCAAGCTTCAATATTCTGCTATAGATAACGCAGACAGAAGGACATCTTTTACTGAACAACAAATTGAACTTGCATCGCACGATATTGATTACCTGTGATTCAGTAGTCAAAATTGGATTGGTTACAGTATTTTAAAATCTACAGAAATACAATAATCATTATCTCAAGACATGCTTTAACAAAAGGTGTCCCTCTGCACTTCAAAGGCATTTACATTCCAAGCAGACTAAAAAAGATCAATTAAGAAAAAATTTAAGATTTTAAAACAATATTTGAAAATTTAAAAATATAATAAAATTTAAAATATGTTTCATTTTGTTGAATAGATTCATTTTTGGGATACTATAGTATTATCCAAATTTTGCAGTAAAACAATCTGTCCCAAAGTATTAAGGTGTGCATATGAACTACTTTAATTAATATACTATTTACCATTCTGCTTTTGGAACTATAAGGATGAATCTCATATACAAACTTTTGTAGTTTCTATCTTTATAAAGAAAGTTAATTTTCATATACAGGTTTACTGATTATCAAAAATGTAAAGTCATGACTATTTCATGATCTGAACCAAAATATCCAAGAGTCACTTGGATACATTTTTTAGACTTATCATGTTTATATTTGGCAATCTATGATTTGGAACAAATGTAAAACATAAAAAATTACTAAAAATTCTTTAATAAAAAGATAATTTAATAAATGTTAGTTTTATTATTTAACTAGAAAATACACCTGGCATTGTACAGGATTTAAAGAAGAGAATACTTGCATTCATTCATTCATTTAATTTTGCAAAAGACGTACTCACCCACTGCCAGGCAAATAGCCAGTCAGACACCTTCTTTTATCATTATAGATTCCATATATATATATATATATATATATATATATATATATGAGATACAGAAATTTTAAGCTTACCCAATTAACGTACCCATTTTCATTCTTAATTCTTATTCCAAATTCCTAGCTCAAGTCACACAGCTATTGTAACCATATCAAATTGTACCCAACGCTCTTAATATTACAAAAGAATGTACATACTTCTTCTTTTCCTCTATAACAGCATATATGGACACTAATCCTAACCACTATGTAAACTTTCTCATCTGAAACTGCATGCCCATCACATTTTTGAAGTATGGAAATTGCACGCATGCTGTCATCAAATTCCACCCTTCCACATAAATGTAACTTATGTGAAATCACGGAAGACTGCACTGAGATATCTTGCGAGATGGATGTCCATGGAATACTCAGCCAATGTAAACAGTTATATCCTAAGACTGTAAAATCAATAAATTAGATATTTACATGACTAACGAGTCTCTTCCCTGGATCACTTCTACATCATGGCATATACGAGGTAGAGTCAATAAGTTCTCGGATTGGTCGCCTACATTCACGCAGGTGTTCATTGGAGGGGAAATATCTCTTTTGGAAGTTGGCAGCACTAATAAGGAAAACACACAGCCATCTAGAATTCATTTCTGGTACTGTCGGCATTAGCTGCAGATAATTTTTAACAAAGCGAATTTTTCATTCGTCGGATTTTGAAATGTCGTCTTTAGAGCAGCGTGCAAACATCAAATTCTGCATTTTGCTCGAAAAATCACCTTCTGAGATGCTCGAGATGCTGAAGAAAGCATATGGAAACGATGCCATGAAAAAAACGGCTGTGTAAGAGTGGCATAAGCATTTTCGTGAAGGTTGCACAAACATCGAAGATGACCTTCGGACTGGGTGGCCCCTCCTCTTCCACCACAGATGAGAATGTTAAGCGCGTTCGAGAAATCATGCGTGCGGACAGACGAATAACCATTGATGCTATTGCCTCTGAACTTGGAATTTCACATGGGAGTGTTCACAGCATTCTTCATGATAATTTGAACATTCATCATGTTTGTTTGCACATGGTTCCAAAAATGTTATCACCTGAACAAAAAGAAGTGAGAGTGAACATGTCCAGGGATTTGATTGACATGGCTGATGAAGATGACAGCTTCTTGAAGAAAATCGTGACAGGTGATGAGACATGGTGCTTTCTTTACGGCCCTCAGACAAAACGTCAGTCAAGTGAATGGAAAGCAAAAACATCACCAAGGAAGGAAAATTTTCACTTGGACAAAAGACGAGGGAAAGTTATGTTGGAGGTGTTTTTCGATTACAAGGGCGTCATTCACTATGAATTAATTCCTCAAGGACAAACTGTCAATAAAAAACTTTACCTGGAGATCCTTAAACGACTACGAGATGCAATCAGATGAAAACGACCTGAAAAATGGGCAACAAACGGTTGGTTTCTTTTACACAAAAATGCTCCACCACATCGCGCTGTGATTGTGAAAAAGTACCTTGCCAGAAACAGTGTTACCACTCTGGAACACCCTCCTTATTCTCCCGACCTAGCACCAGCGGATTTTTACCTGTTTCCACGGCTGAAAATGAAATTGAAGGGACACCGTTTTATGGATTCAGATGAGGTGATCGAAAATGCGACGAAGCAACTGAAGGACCTCTCAAGAAATGGATTTCAGGAGTGTTTTGAACAGTTATACGAACGCTGGAACAAGTGTGTGGATGCAGGAGGACAATACTTTGAAGGTCAATAAGGTAAAATTATTGTTCTATTTTTTAATAATTTGTAATTGACCTATTCCGGGAACTTTTTGACCCTACCTCGTATATATATATATATATATATATATATATATATATATATATATATATATATATATATACATATATATACATACATACATATATATATGCATATATATATTATATATATATGTGTGTATGTAAACCAACAGCAGCACACAATTTGGAAAATGTGACTTTAACCACTAACAAATTTTTCGGCATCCAGATTCATCAGAAACACTCCACTGTATTCAGGAGTATTGCTTATATGCATATGAGGTAAGCAAAGAGATCCATTGGACACAAGTTTAAAAGTAACATTTTAGGAAATGATGTTAAGTGAGTGCACCAGTAGAAATGTACACAGATTTCTTAACGAAATTGCAGCTTTCTGGAGAAATAGGCAATGGCTTCTTAATAAGTCACGATAAAAAAAATGCTCACAAAAAAGAAAACAGAAAAAGCACCAGTTTTCTCTATAAAAATTTGTACAGTTTGTAGTCCATAATACGAGGTTCTGCTATCTGTATAAACTATGAAGAATTAGTAGTAAACAGCATCTCTGAGCATGAATAGCTAAAAACTTACCAACTCTGCACAAGTGTGATGATCTTTTTCTTTGGCTATGTCTAACGGAGTCTTTCCTTCTCTATTTTCAATTTGAGGATTAGCACCACTTCGAAGCAACAATTTCATGCACTCAGCTTGATTCCGTTGAGAGCATATGTGAAGGGCTGTACTTCCATCTTTGGTTTGTTTGTCTAGACTTGAGCTGAAAATGCAAGTTTAGAATTTCCAATAAAATATTTATTTGGTTGTTGCAAATTACATTATCACTGAAAAATCACAATGATTTCAAATTATTCAAATTACAAAAATTGGTAAGAAAAAAAAATAATAATCAAGGCCATAAAATTTAAAACTCATTACAGTTTCCTTACTTCTCACTCATTTTTCACATAAAGACTTATTAATAAAAATATACTTTTTAAGGACTTAGTGCTGCTTAATATATTTTACTCTGGTACAGTCCACCACATATATTACTTGTGGGAGGTTGGAGGGATTTTAAATGATGGTTTTCTCCTTCTCATTACACTTGAAATTTTAAAGGACCCACTTAACTATATATATATTTTTTATTTTACTAACCAAAATTTTGATTAAATATTTTTGAAAATTAAATATTTAAGCTATGTTATTACATTTTAATAGTATAGATCAGAGGTGGGGAACCTTTTTACCATTAGAGGCCACATGTAAATTAGGTAGTAATAAAGGAGGCTGCTTGATGTACCTATAAATGCGACTTTTAAGAAATTATTATAGTTAGGTATAGTTTTAACAATTTGGTACATTATATAGAAAAATAACAAAAAATTAAGTCCTTATTTATTTATTATTTGACATAAAAAGTTACAATATAAAATATTTTTGTATTCACATAAGGGTAAAAACTTGTTATAACATTAATCATTGCTTTTTTTATAAAATTATTAGATTCATAGATACCGCTGTAATTTTTTATATTTCACTGTTGGTATTTTTATTTATGTAAGCACACATATATATACATATATATATATATATATATATATATATATATATATATAAATATTCATCCAGATTTTTAAATTTTAATAAACAACTACATATTTAAATACCACTTCAAATAACAATAATAAAGTAAAAGCATTTTTAAATAATTTTGTAAGTAACATCAACTGCAGAGGTATTTTTCTTTACAAAAGCACTAAAAGACTCTTGTTGATGATGCTTTTCATTTTTCAATTTTTGAAGTGCAGCTTTTCGAGATTCACCTTCTAAATTGAAATATTTATGTTTTTTATGAGTCGAATAGTGTTTATTTGCATTCGCTTTTTTCAAAGTAGTTAAAACTGTATTGCACAACAAGTGCACCATTTTATCGTTCACAGAAATAAAGAAAAAATCTAACTCCCACTCTACATTAAATATTCTGTTTTCTTCATTTAATTTTCTTCTCTTACAATTTGGCATGCTGGGGAAAAAACGAATATTAAATAATTTCTCTAAGAAAGCGTATACTTGCTAGAAATACAATAACACAGTGTATTAGTAAAACCACAGAATAAGTAAAACAATAACTAGATTTTCATAATGGCCGTTAGCAATACGAGACGAGTCTGTTACCAGCACATTACCAGATTCACAAATGATAAGTCACAAGCCTCTTTTTTAGTACATAATTGTTGTATCTCAATCAACAGAAACTTATAATAAAACACTTTATTAATATTCAAATACACAAACACAATTCGTAAACATCAAGTGAGATAAAATAATGATAAACAGAAAGAAACACCGCTTTTTCTTTTATTAACAATTCTTCCGTTTTTAAAAAAACAGCATTCCTTTATTTAAATTAAAAACAAAACAATTCCAAAAGAACCCGAACTTAAATCTTTCTGTTGCCATTCGTGCAGAAAAAATAATACGTTTTAACGTACATGGAGTAAGTCACAACAATAGTAAGAAAATAGTTTTGGACAAATGGACAAAATAAAGTTGGCATTTTCTCTAGGTATCAAATTTAAACTTAAAAAAACCTAAAATCATATATTTTTAACCCTTACATGAAAGCAACACAACATAGAAAAAATAAGAGAGCTACTGAATTTACTTTAAAAGAAAATAAAGTTGATATTAAATTTGCGAAAAACAGGTAAATCACTTCGTTGCATCGCTGACATATACCAAACATCCCATCAACGTATACATAAGGCAGTATTAAACTTTGATAGCTCAATAGTATTTCCTAAAAAAAAAGAAATGTGGGCGCAAACCAATTTTAACAGTAGAAATGAAAAAGTTTTTAAATATTAATTAATATAAGTGCTAGCTTTTATGAAGGCCGCACAAGAAGATCACGCAGGCCACATGTGGCCTCAAGGCCGCGCGTTTCCCACCTCTGGTATAGATTGTTATAACAGGTACAGCAAAAATTGACTTTGCAAATTTAAATATTTTAAATTTTTTTGTCGATTAACGAAAGAATATTTTGGAAATGCCTTGGTAAAAATTTAGAAAGCTGCATGACCTCTTAAAAAACGGCCTAATTTTTGCTTAAAATTATAAAATGTGAAAATAGCAAAGAAAAAAAAAAGACGAATTAATATTTTTTTTATCTTTTTGATCAAAATCCAATTTAAAAAAGGTAAATATAAAATTTTGTTTCAGTGATTTTTATTAAAGTACCAAGAGCTGTTTCTAGAAAATATATAAAGAGTATCAAGATTATAATTCAATTACACTATTTTACATTAAGAAAACACATATTTTTCATATTTTCCCAAGAAAAAGTATTTTGCACTGAAAAATTATTTTTTTATTAATATTTCAAGTGCTAAATAGAAATTGAATATAGTTGCTCTATGATTTGAAACAAATGTAAAACATAAAAAATTACTAAAAATTCTTTAATAAAAAGATAATTTAATAAATGTTAGTTTTATTATTTAACTAGAAAATAAACCCGTCATTGTCCAGGATTTAAAGCAGAGAATACTTTTTGCAATTTATAAAACAGATTATATTATTTTAAAGAGAACATTGTTGTAGCATATAAATGTAACAAATATTTTCTAAAAGTGGGGAGATATTTCTTGCAACAAATAATTTAAATACTTTAAATAATTTTGCATGACATTGTCAACAAAAGCACTAAAATTCAATTTACCATTTAACACCAAAAACATTGCGCTGCAAATTTTGCACGATTATTTATTTAGCTATAATATAGGCAAATTTCTCATAGGTGTATAAAGAAAATCATTTGCTGTCCATATTTAATTGATTAACATTGGCTTTACTTTGGATATTGACTCTACATGTAAAGTTCCTAATTATTAACTACTAGATCATGTTACAGAGTACACAAAATTGTGCTGTCACTGCAGGTATTGCTATTTCATGCTGAAGAGGAAAGACACACAATTACTTTACGATCCTTATCAAGCACAATTACTTTAAGACCCCTAACTAAACACAATTATTTTACTACCCCTAAAAAAACACAATCACTTTATGACTCATATTTACAATCATATAACAAAACATAATTACTTTATAACCCCTAACAAAACACAATTACTTTACAAGCTGTAACAAAACACATTTACTTTACAGCCCCTTAACATAACACACTTTACAACCTCTAACAAAACATACTTACTTTACGACCCCTAATAACACACAATTACTTTAAGACCCCTAGACTATCCCATAACAAAATGCAATGTCTATACAAATCTATAAGTAACCAAACATACCTGTACAGGAACAGTGAAATTCATTATATTTTGAATCAAAATATTAAATTAATAACCCCATACATAACCAGAATTACCAAAAAAATTAAATTTAACTATCAAAGACATTAAATTATCGATACCTTGGTGACATTTGCAAAAAGTAAAAGTCAGCAATATTTCCCTTAATTTGTCACAAAGCATAACAAAGATACAGACTTTTCTGATGTAATATTAATAGATTATTAGATAACAATTAACAAATTTCTTATTTTTATAAGTCTAAAAGTACAAAACCAAATGTAAATTACCTATTTTGTACAAGAAAATCTACAATGTGTAATGATGAACCATCTTCTTGCGTAACAGCAACATGCAAGCTAGTTTCACCAATAGGCTGAAAAGAATTAAAAGGAACAATTAAATAACTGTAATTCAATATGACAAATAGGAAATCTACAGAAATTATGCTTCTTTTTATAGTATTGCTGAGACCAATGCAGGGCTAACACTGTAAAATCCAATGAAAATAGTCGCTTTTATAGCAAACCCGCCAACATTGACAGGAGCCTTGTCAGCAGTGTTACGTAGAGTATGTAACTGGTATGTCACACACCAAGATAATGTACTGCATGATTATATATATACTCTATAACAAAAAAATTGATGCACCAAGGAGTTATCTGATTGTGATAAAAATTGGTGGATGTGAAGAACATATATAGAAAAAGAAAAGATTAAAATTTCAGAACAATTTAATGATTTAGAGTTTGACCATATACAAAGGGAGGAAGTCAATAAGGCGTTGGTCCACCTCTGGCCTGGATGCAAGATGTCACCCAGAGTGGCATAGACTGATAAAATTCAAGGATGGTGTCCTGCGGAAGGTCTTGCCAAATTGACTCCAGCTATCGGGCTAAATCGTCAACATTTTGGGATAGTTGCAATTGCCTTCCCATAACATCCCAAATGTGCTCTATGGGAGAGAGATCAGGAAACCTAGCTGGCCAGAAAGTGCTGGGCAAGCTTGAAGACAATTCATAGCAACACGTGTCGTGTGCGGCCGGACATTATCTTGTTGAAAAGTAAGTCCGGGGTGTCGCAAAAGGAAAGATAACACAACCGGTCGTAGAATGCTGTCTATGTACTGCTGTGCTGTCAGTGTACCAGAAATGACTACGAAAAGGGTCCGGCTATCAAAGGAGATGGCACCCCAGACCATACCCACCTGCAGATATACACCTGCCCAGATATACACCTGCTGAATGCGCAGTTTGGACGCGCTGGAGCTCCCACTATTTATTCATTGGACACCAAATTTTATTCATTTGCATGTTCACTCAAAATGTCTTTGCATACGAAATTTCATTACAATCGGCCAACTCCTTCTTGGTGCGTCGATTTTTTTGTTATAGAGTGTATATATATATATATATGATACAGAAATTTTAAGCTTTCCCCATTAACTAGACTTTTTCTTTCATAATTCTTATTCCAAATTCTTATCTCATGTCATGAGATTATTGCAACCACATTAAATCCTATCCCAGCTATTAATATTAACAAAGTCTGCCTGTACTTCCTCTTTGCCTCTACAATACCATATATTGTCACTATCTTAACCTCTGCGTAAACTGTCTCATTTGAAACTGCATCCCCAACACATTTTTTAAGGGCAGCATGTCTCCCATGTCGTCATCAGATTCTCCCTCTGCCATAAATGTAAATGTAACTTGTATAAAACTACCGCAGACTACACTGAGATTTCTTGCGAGATGGTTGCCAACAGAGAGCTCGGTCCATGTAAAAAATTATGTGATTCTTGACGATCATCTGCTGTCCCAAATTTACTTGATACACTGTGCACAGTTCCCACTCTTTTTTCAAAATAAAAAATAAAGAGTTTCAAAGGACTTTCTAAGGACCCAATTAATATTTTATAAGGACTAATTGAGATAGGCCGTAAACCATATTGCGGCCTTCATCGCACTATGGAAATGCACTGGGGTGTGATGTATATACATATTTGCAGAGCTAGAAGTCGTCCTATATTTCCTATATATTTTTTAAAATAGGAAAAATCCCAGAAGCAGAATTTTTTCCAAGTGTTGCATGCAGAACAAAGAAGTCTTGTCGCAAAACATAGAAAAAATTCTGCTTCCGGGATTATTCCTATTTTAAAAAATATATAAGAAATATAGGACAACTTCTAGTCCTGTATTTGGGAAGAAACTAAACCCTTTTTAAAAATTCTACTAGTTCTGCGGTTTTCCTGTTCAATTGGGCTAGTTTTTTCAAAGAGTTGCAGTAGAGCATGACGGAAATTATTATGGTTGTACATTTTGGGGCTACTTTCAGAAAAGTTCGATGATTTATTTTGGGGGCAAATTTTGATGAACTTTTAGAAGGACAGTAAATTTTATCTTGGAATTTCGATAAATTTATGAATTTTAGTAGTTTTTGGCAACATTGCACGAAATCTCACAACACTAAACATTGGGCTAGTTTTCGTCAATTTTTGAGTGCGATTTTTGGAAAAGACCTGGCAACACTGGGATAATAGATAGAAAATGGAAAAGTGATCGCATCACTGGGGGAATTTGATCATCAGGGTTCTCCCTAGGAAAAAAAAATAGGTGGGATTATCCTACCCTAACTTCAAAATTAAGTGGGATTTTAAAAATTAACACAAGTAATTTTTTTTTTCTGAGTGGGATTTAGCAGCAAACTGGGAGAATAGTGCTCTAGGGAGAACCCTGATCATGCTCCAATTTCAGAGGAAAATAGGAGTGTTGATGAAAACTAAGTAGTTTTAAGGGCCCTTAAAAAGAAAAGCTAAAAATAAGGAGTTCTTAAGGAGTTTTAAAAGGACTGTGGGAACTCTGCTGTGTCAACAGTCTTTTGTTGTTCCTCCACTTCCACATTGCTCCTTTACTTAAATCCTGCTTTTAGGAAACAGTTCCTGATTGTCTTTTCCATAACATTCCTCCAAGCATAGTCTGTTATCCTCATTGCATCCAAAACATTAACAGTGTGAAGGGTACTGTCATCGCCGATGGCATCTAGAAGTTTTTAAGACAATTCTCGTCTGTATTTCACTTTGGAACTTCAAATGATCTCTTGATTGAGAGATTGTAGTTTGAATACAGTGTTTGAAAGCAAAAACCTGATCTATAGTGACACTTTTTAGAGTAGGGAGGTTAGAATTAACATTGCAGTTATCAATGAAAGAATTTTTTTGTCGATTCCTTTCAACCAGTCACTGAAGATTTCATTTATCATCTAGGCTTTCTGGTTTGCTTTGTATATCATTTAAACGATTTTACTTTTGAAAAACACCTGAGCTTTGCTGATCACCAGTAGTGAAAATTTTTCACTTCCATTTTGATTAGCTGTTAAGAGTGCAGTTACACATACTGTATGTACACTGTTTATCACCTCAGTGCTCATCCACCTTGAATGTTGCTGTTTTATTGGCTAAACATTGGAAAAAAGCCCTGTTTCATTGGCATTGAAGACATCCACTGACTCATAGACATAAAGAAGGGAGCTCCCAGATCTACTCTTTACAAATACTTTTAGATACAGATGCACTTTCACCACAAAGTTTCCTGAAAATGATATAAATAATGTCTACTTTTGAAGATCCCGAGACACCCACTGCTGGCTTAAAATTTACTGCTTTGACCAAGTTATTTTGCAAAATCTTCAGCTTTCCTCAGTAACATCCCACCGTTGACAAGAACAACATTGCACAATTTTCTTACACACTCATTTACATTCAGAAAAGAACATTTTTGAAATTCTTTCACTTTGTTGTTGTTTTCAAAGTTTGTCTCTACTACCTCTGCTTTTTATTATCATTGAAAGAGTACTTGAAGGAATACCAAATTTGATCATGACTGGTCCTTTTCGCCTTCTTTTTTTTCTTCAATTTAGAGAATATTCAATTTTACTTTCACGCCCACCATTTACATCTCTTATCATCTTTACATCTCAATGATAAACTTAACTAATGCACAGAACACAAAGAAATAACTTTCCATATCATTGGCCTCTTGAATTTTACAAGCTAAATAAAAACTTTTTCATGAAAAGGGTAAACCTGGTTGCTTATCATACCTTCCTGTTCAACCCCCATTATCCAGTCCTTACTGAAAGGACCAACAGGAGTCACGGTATCTTTGTGGATTTCTGAGAAATTCACAACCTGCACCTGTTCTACCACAAATATGTACTGTTGCTATGGAAGGGATGTTTCTCAATTGCAAATGTGCTATCAAAATATGGTTGCTGAGCTTCAAATTTTTAATTGACACTTCAATTTGTAATTCGAGGTATTTTGAGAGAAAATTATCGGGGTTTTGGGAGAAAATTATTTGAGATAAATATGAAAAACACATTTAATTTAGGATACAAATGCAGGGAAATAAATTTAGGATGAAAATGCAGGAAAATAAATAAATTTTAAGATATAAAGGTTTTTAATATAATCAGGTTCAAGATAAATATGTTCAACTACATTTTAAAAAAATCTGATGTGGGCAGCACATAACTTTCCCTGCAGACTTATATTAACGTTCTCTTTATTTTAATTAAATTTATTTCACTTTTAATTCAATCTTCGTTGTCATTCGGTAACCGGACTTAATTTCAAAATTGACATAAAAAAAATACGGAAAACTAAAATATCTGGAGAACGGCTAGTCCTAGTGTAATGGGGTTGGTCTTATTCTTTTCGTCGTTAAAAATTACATATTAAATGAGCATTTAATGGATATATTTAAGTATACCTAGTTCTTTAGTTTAGATTTTGACGATTTTTGCAGGCCATTTTGCAAAAAAAGGCAGGTTATGTTTTTCCGAATCGTACCAAAATGTAATCAGCACCAAGGTAACCCACAAGTTACTCATCTACCGAATTTTGTGAAATTCTGTCCAGTAGTTTCTCAGTTAGAGTGGATACAAGCTTTTGCGGGCCATTTCGCAAAAAAAGGCGGGTTCTTTTATTCCAAATCGTACCCAAAACTAATCAGCACCAGACTCGCTCACAAGTGACTTACCTACCAAATTTTGTGAAATTCGGTCCATTAGTTTTCAATTAGAGTGGATACAAAATCTGCACAGACAGACACACACACAGACAGACACACAGACAAACAGACACACAGACACACACAGACGTCACACTAAAAATGGTTTTTTCATATTCTAGAGGTCTCGAAACGTGTAGATCCGTCGAAAACTCGAGTTGCGATTTTCGACATGATTCCAATACTTTCCCTATACATTACCATGTATTGCAGGGAAAGTAAAAATCTGATGTGAGCAGCACATGACTTTCCCTGCAGACTTATATTAACGTTCTCTTTATTTTAATTAAATTTATTTCACTTTTAATTCAATTTTCGTTCTCATTCGGTAACCGGGCTTATTTTCAAAGGTGGCGTAGGGAAAGTACGAAAAACAAAAATATCTCGAGAACGGCTAGTCCTAGTGTAATGGGATTGGTCTTATTCTTTTCTTCGTTAAAAATTACGCATTAAACAAGCATTTAATGGATATATTTGAGCATACGTAGCCTTTTAGTTTAGATTTTGACAATTTTTGCGGGCCATTCTGTAAAAAAAGGCAGGTTATTTTTTTCTGAATCGTACCAAAATCTAATCAGCACCAGGGTGACCTATACGTGACTCATCTACCGAATTTTGTGATATTCGGTCCATTAGTTTTTCAGCTAGAATGGATACAAGCTTTTGCGGGCCATTTCGCAAAAAAAGGCAGGTTCTTTTATTCCGAATCGTACCCAAAACTAATCAGCACCAGCCCCGCCTACAAGTGACCTACCTACAAAATTTTGTGAAATTCGGTCCATTAGTTTTTTAGTTAGAGTGGATACAAAATCTGCACAGACAGACAGACAGACAGACACACACACAGACGTCACGCTAAAAATGGTTTTTTCGTATTCTAGAGGTCTTGAAACGTGTAGATCCGTCGAAAACTCGAGTTGCGATTTTCGGCATGATTCCAATACTTTCCCTACACATTACCATGTATTGCAGGGAAAGCAAAAAATCTGATGTGGGCAGCACATGACTTTCCCTGCAGACTTATATTAACATTCTCTTTATTTTAATTAAATTTATTTCACTTTTAATTCAATTTTCGTTCTCATTCGGTAACCGGGCTTATTTTCAAAGGTGGCGTAGGGAAAGTACGAAAAACAAAAATATCTCGAGAACGGCTAGTCCTAGTGTAATGGGATTGGTCTTATTCTTTTCTTCGTTAAAAATTACGCATTAAACAAGCATTTAATGGATATATTTGAGCATACGTAGCTTTTTAGTTTAGATTTTGACAATTTTTGCGGGCCATTCTGTAAAAAAAGGCAGGTTATTTTTTTCTAAATCGTACCAAAATCTAATCAGCACCAGGGATACGTGACTCATCTACCGAATTTTGTGATATTCGGTCCATTAGTTTTTCAGCTAGAATGGATACAAGCTTTTGCGGGCCATTTCGCAAAAAAAGGCAGGTTCTTTTATTCCGAATCGTACCCAAAACTAATCAGCACCAGCCCCGCCTACAAGTGACCTACCTACAAAATTTTGTGAAATTCGGTCCATTAGTTTTTTAGTTAGAGTGGATACAAAATCTGCACAGACAGACAGACAGACAGACACACAGACACACACACAGACGTCACGCTAAAAATGGTTTTTTCGTATTCTAGAGGTCTTGAAACGTGTAGATCCGTCGAAAACTCGCGTTGCGATTTTCGGCATGATTCCAATACTTTCCCTACACATTACCATGTATTGCAGGGAAAGCAAAAAATCTGATGTGGGCAGCACATGACTTTCCCTGCAGACTTATATTAACGTTCTCTTTATTTTAACTAAATTTATTTCACTTTAAATTCAATTTTCATTCTCATGCGGTGCGGTAACCGGGCTTATTTTCAAAGGTGGCGTAGGGAAAGTACGAAAAACTAAAATATCTCGAGAACGGCTAGACCTAGTGTAATGGGGTTGGTCTTATTCTTTTCGTCGTTAAAAATTACGTATTAAATCAGCATTTAATGGATATATTTGAGTATAACTAGTTCTTTAGTTTAGATTTAGACGATTTTTGCGGGCCATTTTGCAAAAAAAGGCGGGTTCTTTTATTCCGAATCGTACCCAAAACTAATCAGCATTAGCTCCGCCCACAAGTGACTTACCTACAAAATTTTGTGAAATTCGGACCATTAGTTTTTTAATTAGAGTGGATACAAAATCTGCACAGACAGACACACAGACAGACAGACAGACACACAGACAGACAGACAGACACACACACAGACGTCACGCTAAAAATGGTTTTTTCGTATTCTAGAGGTCTCGAAACGTGTAGATCCGTCGAAAACTTCAGTTGTGATTTTCGGTATGATTCCAATACTTTCCCTATGCATTACCATGTATTGCAGGGAAAGTAAAAATGAGTACATTCCTATGGTGAGTCGAAGACAAACTGTCAAAATAAGGTTCGAAACCCAAAGAATTAAAATATATAGCAAAAAACAATAATATAACTAAATTTGAACATTCTAGTTGCTCTGGTTCTCAAAGTTTTCAACAAAAAAAGCAACCCAGTATATTCCTATTGTGGGCCCTAGTATTTTCCTTAGCCTTATATTGTCATAGCAGAGCTCACTTTTGGTTTGCGAAATAGTGGATCAGATTGACTATTACAACTCAAAAGTATGAGACAACATTTGCAAGTTATTTATTGCTACTCTCTCTCTCTCTTTTAGATATTTATAATTTTAATTTTAAAATGAGATGGAGGGAAAGAGGGAGATGATGTCATGCACAAATATACCACACACATTTACACTAAGGACAATGCAATAAATTTAAATTTATGAAACAATAAACAATGCATGGCAACATTTCTATGAAATCGTATGAGCGATAAACACTAAAAAACTAGTAAAAAAGAAAAAAACGGGATGGAATGTTTGACTTGCAGTTTTTAAATAGCAAGTTGATTTAGTTTTAAAAGTGCTCATTGACATGGTAATAGTAAGTAAGCACAAGCTCTGCATATCATAATACTTAGACTATAAATAGCAGACTATAAAACTTTTATAGCCTTAGACTATAAATAACAAATGTTATACTACCCAGGTCCACCATGGAGTAAAGGGTAATTTGTCCCTGCTGTTTACAAGAATTATTCTATACTAAAAAATGCGCCCTGCTCAGAATTTAAAGTCGGAATTAATTGCATTCATTAATTGCTGCATGAATAAATGAATGCAATTAATTGGAATTAATTGCATTCATTCATTCATTGTTTTAAAAGATACAGTTTCCTGCTGCGTAGATGCATGTACCCCCACCATATTCTGCAAATCTTCAATTTTATGATGCAACAACATCAATATGAAATTTCATAAAACATTTCAAAGAATATTTTAAAAACTTTTTAAATATGAAGAAAGGAACCTGCGGATTTAGTTTAGAGCTTGTTGAAAAAAACACTTTTTGATCTCCCTGATATTGTCAAGATGGAAACACTATGACAATATTTTCAATTGTTTAAGAAAGAATTTTTGTGTGAAAATCACTCAAAAAGTTTTATTTCAGCATAAAATAACTAAAACAATTATTCATATTTTTAAAGTAGGTGTCTCTCTGGGGTGTCTTTGGACTTGACCTGAAGTATCATTGTACCAAACTTCTTAGTTGTGAGTCACTTAGATATTCCGCTACACAATCAATAGACAAGCAAATATCTTTAATTATTTAAGATTATAAAAAAAAAATAATCCACATGTTTACAAAATAATACTTGCTTATCATACTGTGCGAGTACTACTTATGTGCTATTGCATAAAGAATATTTTAAAAATGTAATCATCATTATTACATTTATCAACCTCATTTCTTAGTGTGGGCTCTTAATATTAGTTGTAAATACATATATTTGAGCTTTTAATACTAGTTGTAAATAAATACTTTTGTGCTTTTAATACTAGTTGTAAATACATACTTTTGAGCTTTTAATACTAGTTGTAAATAAATACTTTTGGGCTTTTAATACTAGTTGTAAATACATACTTTTGGACTTTTATTACTAGTTGTAAATAAATACTTTTGGGCTTTTAATACTAGTTGTAAATACATACTTTTGAGCTTTTAATACTAGTTGTAAATAAATACTTTTGGGCTTTTAATACTAGTTGTAAATACATACTTTTGGGCTTTTAATATTAGTTGTAAATACATACTTTTGGGCTTTTAATACTAGTTGTAAATAAATACTTTTGGACTTTTAATACTAGTTGCATACAAACCCCTTCCAACTCTCAACTCAAAGACTCTCTCTCAAGTTCCAACCATTGAAAGATGCTTTACAAAGTTGTCAATATTCTGCGGACAAAGAAGTGTGGGAAGCAGTGCATAAATGGTTGGGTGACCAACTGAAAACCTTCATCTTGGAGGGAATGAGCAAGCTTGTTGACCGCTGGACTAAGTGCATCGAAAAGAAAGATGGCGTACTTGTTCAACCTCTACATTTGTGTAAATAAATTGTAAAAAATAAATTGCGGAAAATTTTTGACTTTTCCTTGTACTATTCAAATTTTAATATTTTTATGCATAAGAAAATTCAAACTAAGACTTCCTGATATTATAATGAGACTACTGCTACCATTCTTCTAAGAATTATTATTGTTTAAACATGGGAATGGAGGTTTTAGTATCTTAAATTTCAAATAATTTATTCTCATGATAGAAATCACAAAAAAATTATATATAGTTCTATCTCTTAACACAATATTTCAGAATATAAAATTTTGTGGCAATACCTGCATTCATTCTTGAGTCATCGTGTCCACACTTAACAGACACACAGAGGATCGCCATTCTATAAGCATTTTCACAATGTTCAAGAGGTTATAAAATGAGTATTTCTGTCAACATTGTGAATGAGAAATATTTTTGGAAAACACCTTCTACATACTACAGTATAAGAAAGTAATAAAAATATTAACAACTTACAAACTAATCCATACACAAAACATTATATGCTTCATTGTTAAAATGCAAGGTATAATTTGATGCATTAAATCACTTACACTGTTTGGCAGCACACTGGTTAAATCAACACCTTCAACAAAAGCTTGAAGTAACTGGAACAGATGCTTTGAAGTTACAGCATGTTCCAAGTCATTAATCAAATCTGCCTCATCAGAACAGGTTCGGATTGCAAACTTCTTTTCTACATATTTGCTTCTAATAAACTCGTAACGCTCTTCCCTGAAAGTTATAAAAACATTTATATGAAATTATCAGTATCTTATAGGATAGGGTCAAAACTTAGAAAAAAAACCTTGTTAAACAGAAAAACTCAACAAAGGAATGATCCAGCTCAAATTTTATGTTTTTAGGCTGTGTGCTGAGAGTAAAAGAATGAATAGAGCTTGTCACATGAGAACACGGACATTTCCATGTGACAAACTCCATTTATTCTATTACCCTTAGAATGCAATGTCCAAAAAACGGACGGAATACAACACTCATGTGCAATTCTAGAAATTTGGGCAAACATCTGCATCATAGAAAAGTAAACACATGCATATTTTCAAAGCAAAAATGGGGGAAAAGGAACCTGATAATGAAAAAGGGGACTTCATGGGACTAATTACGAAAAAACGGACCTCGAGGGATAAAAGGGACCATTTGAGAGGCCTGCATATATATACATGGGTCACTTTTGATTTTTTATTACTTTTATCAAAACTACTTGCCAAATGAAATTATCTTTAGCCAAATAGAGTTTTCATTTGACAAATTTTATTTTGACATTCCATTTGAAAAATTTGTTTTCATTTATAAATTCTCAAATTCTAAAGATCATCGTAGTATTGTTTTGGAAAAGACACATGACGACTAGTATACCATGATTTTTATTTTGACAGTGACAGAATTCATAATCGCCAAAATATTTTTTTTAATTGCCAAATTGAATTTTCTTTCATAAAATGCAATAATAGTGACCTGCAGTGCCATAAATGATAAAACTGCTTATAACAGTATCTTCCACAGTCCGGGCTACTAATGTGTGTGTATATATGTATATATATATATATATATATTATATTTATATAAATATATATAAGTATATATATATATATAAAACTTGTCTATAACAATATTTGTCCCTGGTCTCTAGAATAGTATTATAGACAGGTTTCACTGTATATGTATACATATATGAATAAATGACAAAAACTTAGTTCTCAAAAATTAAGAATCTTTCTCAGATATTTCTGAAATCAATAAGGAAATAAAGAAAAAAAATTACATCTACACAAATTTATAATTTAGGCTATATTGTCAAGAATAATATAAAACTTTGAACTAACATAGAGCTTTGAGGAGTAGGTTTTCTAGTTTGGCTTAAGGTTGCTTCTACAACATCATTAAAACCAGCATTACTCATAACTCGGGCAAGCTAGAAAAGAAAAAAAGGCATTTTAGAATTAAAACATCAGAATAAATACCTAAAAAAATATTTACACCACATATGATGATTATGAATGCACATGGCTCATTCCTAATTTTTTTACTAGACCAATAAGTAATAAGAACAATAAATGCGTTTTTGGACTTTTTAGAATTTTTTGCTAAATCTTTAGCTTAACACTTTTCATTTAAACAATCGTGACAATCAGTAGAATATTAAAAAATGTTGTATACAAAAATTGTATCAAAATTCAAATATATTGATGTGTCTGATAATTTAGACATTTCAATATTTATACCAAAGCCCATATCTTTATCATAGAAAAATGAATTTAGTAAATATTAATAAAAATTTAAGATAGTTATTCACTTTTAGCATCAATACACATTTTCATTGAAATAAACCAATTTTCAAAACAGTTATGCCGTTCAGAAGTTGGTATAGCAGAAACATGTGATTTATAAGCTTCCTATTAAATAATTGACCATGCATTTTATTTTTAATTGTTGGGGACAGGAAAAAATCATTCGGTGCTAAATCAGGCAGATAAGGAGAATGACTCATCAAATCAATTTTTTCATGCTTCAAATAATTAATAGTTTGAAATACAGTGTGTGAACATGCATTGCCATGATGGAAAATGATGCAACATTTTGTGTAATTATTTCTGATTTTAGCAACCGGCAAACACATTATCGATTACCAATCAGCATTTACCCCAAAGCAATGGTTACAACATAGCTGGATTTTGCAAAAAAAAGAAGCAATCATTTTCTTTGAAACACTTCGCACACAAATAACTTTTGTAGGATTTGATCATTTTGAAACACCCAAACAGTTGTTATGTTTTGGTTTCATAGGGAAAAAATCCATGTTGAGTCACCTATTACAATGCTAAAGACATGTTTTGAGGCACCAAAGTTGAATCTTTTGAGATTTTCCTTGCACCACTTGACACAAGAATCATTTTGAGCTTGAGTAAAATTGCGTGAAATCGAATGCACACATACCTTTTTGACTTTTAAATGATTATATAAAATTGAATGCAGTGAAATGATCAAAGATGCCTCAATTTCATGTGACATGATGATAAAAAGTGATCATTTGTTGCACAGCATCAATTATTTTCTGGCGTCACAGCAGTTCTTGTGCGACTGTCACAAAATTCATCACAAAGACTCCTATGTCTAAGATAGAATTCTTTAAATCAGTTATAAATTGTTGATTTGGATTGTGCTGCATCACAAAAAATCAAATTCATTCGATTGACACACTGTTGCTGTGTTAACCCTTGTCGAAAGTCATAATAAATCCTAGTTCGAAAACCTTTTCGACCTAAATCCATGTTTTGTTACTACTTTATTAACTTAAAACATGTCATAAAATAAATTATATAGCATTTATCGTTCTTTAACAGTCAATGTTCATGTGAAAGATCATATTTTTAAAAATCATTATTGCAGATATTATTTTTGGTTCATTCTAAAATCTTAACTACTGGCCCTTGTATCTCTCTTTGAAATTTTGAAGACATTTCATATTTAAAAAAAATTTCCCCTGCATTAATCTTGAGATAGGACACAACAACTGAATAGTAAAATACCAAATTATCTCACTATTGGCAACCCCCTGTTCCTGCATCAGTCACGTTTACTGTTCGAACATCAGCTGCCAATCTAGCTCTCACAAGTGAAGGTTTCAATTCTTGTGTGTCCTAGCAAAAAAGGCTGTTTCCTGCCATTGAAACTGGTCAAGACTATTAATTGTTGCATGTTGATTTTAACGAAGTTATTGCAGATTTTTTAACTTATTATTTAATGAGATAACAAAAAGACAATGACAAAATAAAATTAATCTATTTTATTTTACACTAAAATGAATTATCCAACACTGCCTGGGTCTTAAATAAGTGGCCATTATTTATAAATAGTTAAATAAGCCCCACTACTTAAATGAGTGGTCACTACTTATAAATAATCAAACAAGCACCCACTATCTTAATAGTGCATTCAAAATAAGTGGCCAGTATTTATTTGGAAAATGCACAATATTAAATATGTTTGCTAATAGATGGCAGTAATGGTTAGGGGAAAAGTGTCCAGCTTCAATGTTAAAAATTTAAGCGTTTGTTAGCTTAAAAAAATTTATAATTAATTAACAGATGGGTTTAGGAAAATATATTTTATTCTGGAAAAGTCTTTGATATTTTAAGGAGCTGCTGTTATGTTGCTGTCTTTTGTCTACGCTGCTGTCTTTTTGATGGTGTCAAGATGGAAACTCTATTATAATATTTTAGGTCGCTAAGGGATCGATTTGTGTGAATATCACCCAAAATCACTGTAAATCAGGCTAATATATAAAATAACTAAAACAATAATTTGAAATTAAAAAAAATATAGCTGAGGTGCACCTATTCAGGTCCTGAAGCACTTGTGTACCAAATTTCACAGGCTTGCGATGCTTAAATTTCCTGCTACAAACTGTACACACACACAGAAACACAGACATTTATTTTTATTATGTAAGATGGAATCAAACATAGGTAAGTAATTAAGCCACTACCAGTTTAATACTTAAAAAACATGAAAGTCTAATAAAATAAATATTCTTACCAAAAGTTGAGAGGTTCCTATATTATCTAAGGTTAAAGACTGTATTCTTGAGATATGGACTCCAAGATCCCTATGAATACCTGAACATTCTATACACATTAAAATACCAAAATTTGTAGATAGCCATGTGGGATCTGCAACAAAAATGAAGAATTTATCACATATGACATAAAGCCTTAATTATTTCATTAGCCAAGAAGAATATGAAGTTAAAGATAGATGAAAAATTCATAGCACACATTTGCACAGACAAATCCATTCATAATGGAGACAGAAATAGAAAATCTATGAAAACTCGAGAACTGGGGCAATCCTGAGACTACTACAAATAGTAAGTAAGCTTTCGACTTCTATATATAGTTTTAAAAATAACTTTTCTGCATTCACACCTACCAAATTGGGCCCAAATCTCTTTTTAGATTAATTTTTTTTAGATTAATGAGGTCGACAGATTTTGCCAAAATCTTGATATATAGCAAAACTATATACACCCAACTCTTTTTTACACGCTTTTCTTTGACACGAATTTGAAGTTACATGGTTCAAAAAAGTCTTCCTTTTTTGAAAAATTTATTTGATCTAACACAATTGCAAAGTCATTGTCTTATACTTATGTACGTGGCCATGAGCGGTCTAGTATAAATTGCAGTCTTTGGTACCAATGTATAAAAAAAATTCATGTTTTTACCACACTTCAAAAATTAGGCAGCACTGCTATAATGTTATCAAATAAGGGGGATTCCCCAGTAATTTTTTTAGTAATAAGAGGAGAATCCTCTTATTAAGAATATTCCCCAGTAATTAATTACTGGGGAATCCCCTTATTCGATAACGCTTATCTACCCATTTTGTATGACATTTGCATAACATATTGCATCATTAAATTGTTTAAGTTTATTAGCTCACAATATTTAATCAATTGTTCGTGTTATCAGCCATGCATAGTGATATCAATTGTGTATTTAAACATTTCTGACCTTAAGAAGTGAAAAAAGGTATTTTTATCTAGATAAAATTTTTACTCTAGATAACATTTAACAAAATGTCGAAAGTTTCAAAGATTCGTAAAAGGCAAGTCATTTCTTTAGAAGTTAAATTAAAAATCTTGGACTGTCTTGCGAGAGGTGAAGGTGCAACATCTGTGGGCAAGGATTTTGGCTTGAACGAAGCTACTATCAGAACCATTAAGAAAAATGAGAATCCAAAACATTGTCATACATTAGAGATGAAATGTTAGTAAAAATGGAAAAATGTGTAGTGCTTTGGAAGGAGGATTTATTGCAAAAGAGAATACCTGCAGATGGAAATATTATAAAGCAGAAGGCACTACGAATTTATAAGCAAGTGCAGATATCGAAGTCATCAACAAGTCGTCAAGATAAGGGAAAAGAATTTTCGGCTAGTGGTGGATGGCTAACAGGATTTCTTAAAAGAAATGCATTTCATAATTTAAAAATTAAAGGAGAAATTGTATCAGCAGATGAAGAGGCTGCTAAAAGCTTTCTAGCAAAACTAGCCAAAATAATCGAAGATGGGGGCTATGTTCCTGACCAAATTTTCAATGCCGATGAAACGGGTCTATTCTGTTAAAAAATGACTGCCAAAACTTTTATAGCAAAATCTGAAAAAATTGCTATTGGATTTTTAAGTTGCTATAGATTGGGTGACTTTTTTAATGTGTAGCAATGCTTCTGGTGACAAAATTTTAAAGCCTCTTTTAATCAACTGATCATTATGGCCACATGCTTTAAGAGGAAAACATTCAACAGTTGCCAGTTGATTGGAGGGTGAATAAAAAGGCCTGGATGACAGCAGGTCTATTTACCGAATGGTTTGAAGAATGCTTTGTTCCTGAAGTTAAAGGATATATGCAGCAACGATATCTTGATTTTAAAGTACTTTTGGTCATAGATAATGAGCCCAGTCATCCGGTATTAGAGCATCCAAATATTCAAGTAATATTTTTGCCACCTAATACCACTTCCTTGATTCAACCATTAGACCAGGGTATAATCGTTACCTTTAAGCTGCATTATACTCAACGAGCATTCCTACATATTTTAGATGCAGTAGAGAAGGACAACCTCACAATCGTTGATGCATGGAAAAAATATTCTATTATGGATTGCATTACATATGCTTCATTGGCCAAAGAGAAGTTAAGGGTATCAGCATTAAATGCTTGCTGGAATACGTTAAGAGTGGTAACTCAGTGCCCCAAACAATGATAGTGTCTTCTAAAATTATAGCCTTAGCACACGAAATTAGAGACATTTGAGGACCTACAAATTGAAGACATCGATGAATTAATGATAGATAAACCTCTAGATGTAGATCATTTGATTGATTTATTAGCAGATGATGGTAATAGTACTGAGGATCATAATAGCGAGGACGAGGCTGAAATATGTTAACTAACTGCTAGTTTAGTTGGCGAGGGTCTAACATTTGGGAAATGTATGGTGAATCATTTTTTTTAAATTGATCCAAACATGGAACATGCCCTAAAATTCAAACGAGATATGAAGAATTGTTTAGCTGGGCATCAAGAGTTATATAAAGAACTTAAAAAACCAAATGTTCAACTGTCCACAACAGATTTTTTAATAAAAAAGTAGACAGCGCAAGACCTTTCGGAAAGTAGTTCGGCAGTTCAAAACAGTATTACCGGATGAAAGACTCTATTAAAGAGCTCGACGGATGTGAATATCTCTAGTGATGACAACAACTCTGGTCCAGTTCATCACAAACAATTGCGCTTATTATCAAGTAGCGAAGAATAATTATGTAACTAAATATTACTTCTTTATTTCTATTTTTAATTTTAGAGTTTTCTATTCTTAATTTTGGATTAACAGATTCCTTTTTTTTTTGCTGGAGCTATTTATTTTTACCTATGAATTATGTATTTTAGTTTTATTGATCAATAAAATTGCATATGAATGTATATCATTCGTATGCATATCGGAACTTTTAGAGTTTTCAGCATTTTTTTACACGGTTTTTAAACAAAATAAAGTTCTTTATTTCCTCTTACACAGTTTTTGGACATGGAACATATCCCCAATTTTACTATAGGAAACTTATCTTTTTTTACAATTTTTTTACATGAATTTCTGAGGATCGTATCTACCGTGTAAAAAAAAAAAAAGAGTTGGGTGTACATTATTCAGATTCTTTTTATGCATTCATGTTCAAACAGTAAAAATGCAGTCAGTACCCATATTTAATTTAAATTGCTTCAGCAGTTTTCAAGATTACAAAAGGTCAACAAATTTTACAAAATCCCATTTTATATCTAAACTATATATATTTCTAGAAAAAAAAAAAAATCAGCATTTACATCTGAAACTTACCATTCAAATTTAGTCCAAATTACTTCAGTAGTTTTAAATTATGCGGGGCCAATGATTTGACATGTTCAGATTGACAAGAGTAATTTTTGATATAACAGGGGCCCACTGATAGAAGTCTGGATGAGCCAAAATTTCAGGTTTTTACCTAGCCAGACCCGATATAACCAGTACTTAAAGCGAGCCAAACCAGAAGAAATTTACATATGTAGGACCAGAATCCAACCCGAAGACACTAAGTCTCTTCACAGTCCATCCCGAAATGAATTATATTCAAATGTGTTAAAAACCAAAATTTGTGAATTTTTTGTACAAAGAACTAAGATTAAAGAGCTTTACATTATCTTTACATGGCTAAAATCAACTATCTCCATGTACTCTATTTAAATTAATTTTAAAAGTTTTCAAAATTAAGTAGGAACGACCCGGCCGAACCTGACTTTTAAAAACCGAAGCACTCAAGTTCGGCAAAGGCGGTAAACAGTGTTTGAACATTCAAGCATCAATCAGTGGGTAGGAGTCTGCACAGCTTGCCTATGCACGTGGGTCAAGGCAAGCTGTGCAGACTTCTACCCACTGATGCATTTATGTTGAAAACTTAATTTATGACTCAATCACAATCACCATACTTTTCATGGGCTTCATCGGTTAAAGTAAAAATGTTACTTGATCTACTGCTAAAAACATATCTATCAAAAACAGTAGCACAAGTCACAATCACCATACTTTCCTGTAGCTCAAGATGAGGAAAGTAATAATTAATTAAATTAAATTCCAATTCCAGAAATACAATCACTCTTTACTACTTAATTTCTTATCTTTCTCACTCTTTACTATTTTTTACTTCTCATAACAGAAAGCAATTTCTTGTAATTTTCGTAATTCAAGATGGCAGAAAAGCATGCTTTCAGACTTCACAAAATGAAATTTGGGGCAATTATTGCAATCATTAAACATAAGATGCCTATTGATTAAGATCACATGAGGGGAAGGACCTCCATTTATCAAAAATCTTAAAAAATAACTGCCATATATACCTGACTTCCTGCATATGTTGACTCCCTTTACTTTGAAGAAGAAAAAAATCAGCAAAAATCTTCAAATAGTCAATTTCTCTACTTCAAACTGACATATTTAAAAGAAATTACATTTTGAAGAATTTTAATACTAGGGGAATCACAAAATAAGATTTCTTCTCCAAGAATAATAATAAAAAAAAAACAGTTGATGCAATAGGTGAGCAGCATGAAGGGAAGTTTTATTAATATATGTAAACAACACATTCCATACACCACTCAGAGCTTGTTTTGAGGCAGTGAGTTATGGATCTTTTCTGCTGCTGAAAAACATGCACAACTATAAAGCACATGTGGTAATCCAGTTTTTGACTGATTCACAACATTCATTGTGAATTCATCATGCATGACATTGCATATCCTCATTTGACCAAAAAGAAAAAAAAACAGAAAATTCTTGATTGGGGAGTTTGGGGTCATCCACAGTATTCTCTGGAAAAGTGCATTGTTGCTACATTGCCATTGTTAAATCGTATTGTACAATTTTTTCTGAGCATGACAAAACAGTGAGAGTAAAATGTATTTTTTTTTTTTTTTTTTTTTTTTTTTTTTTTTTTTTTTTTTTTTTTAAACAAGCATATCAGAAATTGAGTGGGGTATTTGTACTATTTATGTAGTGAGAATTTATTTAGGACCCATGCAAACAAGGGTAATTTGCTCTAATGAGTAATAAAACAGAGTTAGAATAGGAAACGAGTTAAGTTCTTTTTTAATTTTAGTTTAAACTAGTAATATGCCCATTCTTTATACAAAATATATCATATAAAGAAACTAAAATTCACAATTATGCACAAATTCCTACAGTATTCCAAATGGCATTGTTATTCAAAACATTCTATTAAAATATTTCATTTAATTCTTTTAAAAAGAAGTATAAGAATATCTCTCGCTAGACAAAATTATCTTCACATGCAAATCCAAAAAATAAAAAAATCCTGGTCCCATTTGCAAACAAATTTACAAAAAAAATATGAAATTGGATTAATATATGCCAAAATGAAACCACTGAAATAGTACTGAAAGATATTACAATATATCAAATTGTTGCTTGTAAGACAAAGACTTGTAAGCCTTCCTTGAAGAAAATAGACATATGTCAGTAAGGTAACGACAAGTGTTTGGAAGCATTATAAACCTCCTTCTTCAAGCCAAATAACCAACTAGAATAATACACCCTTAACCACTGTAAAGAATGAACTGCCGTTCATTCAGTTTGAGGCAGTTCGTTCTTAGCAGTGGTTAGGGGTGCATACTGTTCTACCTGTTCATTTGGCCTGAAGAAAGAGACGTATAATTTATCATCACCTTACTGACACATGTCATGTCTACTTTTTTCAAGAAAGTTTTGCAAGTCCTTAATAGAAGATATACCTGTACCACTTTTATTCTGTTTCAACCACTGGCTAATGAATTTAAAAAATCTTTGCCAAAATAAAACAAATCGCATAAGAAATTGAAAATATCAATAACTCCCATAATCCTCAAATCCAAAGGCCATAATTGATATAATCCAGACAAAAATGCAATAACACACCAATTCATAAATGTATTTTTATATTCATTTTTAACACTTTATAATATAGTTGAAAAGTGTTTATGACTTTGTTCATTCTGTCTGTCTGTCCATTCGCACGATAACTGTCGTAAAAATGACTTTATCAAAATGAAATTTTAATATGTTGTTCAGATGTTCTGTAAGACTTATGAGAATATAAATGAATAATATCAGGCCAATTAGTTTTGGATTGAACCCGGGTTGAAATAATGAAATACATTGAACCCTATGGGACCTAATTTTTCAAACATTTTTAAAGCGAATTTAAAATTCACAAACTGCTTTGAAAGTTTTAGGAAATATTCAAATTATCCCATAAAAAATATAAAAAAATTTCAGCAAAATATATTCCGTACTTTTTTAAATATTAAAATAATAATAACACCCATATCATATAAAAAAATCAAGTGACCCACTTCAAAATAAAATATGGCATCCATCTTCTGTCAAAATTATGATTTTTAAAGTTCTTTTTAATTTATATTTAGTGGTGTATCCCTCCTAAAACAGCTTTATTTTTGCTTAATTTCTGTAAATCTATATTCTAAAACAGCCCAATTACAATATATTTAAGTTTAAATGATCAATGTCATCCATCTTGTGTCAAAATTGAGATTTTTAAAGTTCTTTTTAATTAATATTTAGTGTTGCATAAAGGTCATAAGTTGCATAAACCCTTTTTAATTAATATTTATTGTTACATATTTAGTGTTGCAGTCCTAAAACTGCTTTATTTCTTATATTTTCTGTGCATCTATATACTAGGCCAACACAATTACAATAATTTTGAGTTTAAATGATCATCAAACTTTGATTATTTCTACAACGAACCCTGATTTTCACCTATGGAGAATGTAAACACATCAAGATGTAAGATGAGTTGTATAAGAATTGCTGAATTTCTTTAACACAAAATTATTTAGCTCTGGAGTCTGCAATATAGCTGATATGAATGAAACATTCATTGATTTTACTAGAGAAGCAGACAATTCTATTGCTTTTTTCGATGAAGATTTAAGCATGGAGTTATACAGTACTTTTACCTCCATGGTTTTAAGTTTTTAAGTAAAATAAATTATTGTAGTATTATGATAATTTTAAAAATATCGTCGCTGAATAAAAGGAATGGAAAAAAGTTTATGAATGAAATATTCATTCCTGTTATATAGAGAGCCAGGTGATTTATATTTCGATGACGTTATTTGAATAAAGCTCATTTACTTTTGATGAAGTTTTCAAATATAATAAATTGTAGTATTGAGATAATTTTAAAAATATCACTGCTGAATGTATCACATTTTAGAGATGTTTAAATAAAATTGCATTGCAGTTGGAAAGTGTTTCATAATCAACGCTTTATGCATGATTAATCTTTCTTGCTTTATTTAAATTGGAAAAAAATTAATAAAAAATGTCTGCAATATAAGCAAATTTGATTTAATTATGTTGCTAAGAAATATGATATAATTATCTTCAAATATATTTGTGAAAATTTATCATCTGCATAATGCTATTTCTATGGTAGTTTCATTTTAACACTTTCCAACATAGTTGAAAAGTGTTTATGAGTTTGTTCATTCGGTCTGTCTGCCGTTCGCACGATAACTGCCTTAAAATTTACTTTATCAAAATAAAATTTTGGTATGTTTTGAGATGGTTTGTAGGACATATGGGAATGTAAATGAATAATATCACCCAATTAGTTTCAGATTGAACCTGGATTGAAAAAGTGAAATACATTGAACCCTATACCTAAGTTCTCAAACATATTTTAAACAAAGTTAAAATTCACAAATTGTTTCGAAAATTTTAGGAAATATTCAAATTATCCCATAAGATATATAAAAAAATTTCAATTGTATATTCTGTAGTTAAATCCAGTAGTTAATCCCAATTTCAATAGTAAATCCCAATTTCAGTAGTTAAACCCAAGTAAAATAAATTATTGTAGTATTGTGATAATTAAAAAAATATCACCGCTGAATGTATCGCATTTTAGAGTTTAAATAAAATTGCTTTTCAGTTGGAAAGTGTTTCACAATCAATGTCTTATGCCTGATTGATCTTTCTTGTTATTAATATCTCGACAGCCCCTGGTCCTAGAAACTTTAAACATAGACTAAATTTTAAATGGGGTCCAAAGCTACCCACAAATGTCATGAAATTCGATGCATCTGTTCTCCCATGTTGAAAAAACAAAATCAGATATACACAGGCAGACTTTCAATTCTATTCATATTGATTATCAAACTCAAAGACTCCAATGATTCAAGCACCTTACCTTTTAGAGAGTTACAATCACAACAACGGTCGTTTCCAGGTAACCTCTGCACTTGTCGTATGATACCTTGTTGAAGCTCTAGCAGGCTTTGATTTAGTTTAGTAACACCCGTCTGCCCCGAGTCATCAAAGGCCTTCCTCAGAGCCCCTTCTTTACAGTTCACCAACACAGACATCCACCTGAGCCCAGAAATACACAAATAATAAAAACCATTCATTTAAAGCATCTAGAAAAAGGACCTCATCAAATTCACCCAAAGTAATGTTCTCAAGAATGAATTTATATCAATATGAACAATTTGGGCACTGTTAAAAGACATGATGAAATAAATAAAAGCTAACTTCTAATAATGATAATGACATTTTTTAATTCAAATTATTAAGTAAGTGGCCTACGGTGACCAGCCTTCGTCTGGTACAGCTACCAGAAAATGTGCAAATATCGATTTTTTAACAAAGTTGTGGGCAAGCCCTGGGTGTCTAATGGGATGCTGCTCAGCATGATAATAGAAGTGGTTGGACCCTGCAGGTCAACCAGATGGCTGTTAGGATGAAAATCGATAGCTATACCAGACAATGGTTCTTCGCCATAGTTCGGCGCAGTGGACGTTGTCAAATAAAAAAAACACCAAAAATTTTTGATGAACATAAGAACATAATTGGCCAAGAAATAAAATATGAAAAAGAAAAATGCAATTAAACATTTATATCATATGTTTAAATCTTGTAATTGTGATCACATGTGATATAAATATGATATTGTAAAAATAAAGAAAATGCTACAACTTTGTACTCATTTCCACATGCACCCTTTTTGAGGTAGAGTACATGGATTCGTTACCCCTTTTGTTACACACTGCTAAATGAGGCAGATTTCGCTATAGACATATTTCCTCATTCAGCAATTTTTCTCAAAAGAAATTACATAGTTCTTTGCAGCCAAAATTTATAAATTATATCAAGTATAATATGGGTCTTTTCGACATATTTATGGAAATGGCTAAATTAAAGTTAGGAAGCATGTAAAAAATGTATGTACAGTAACAGAAGAGTAACTTCTGTAAAATATCAAATAAATTATGTTATGTATCATTTATGTTATTTAATACCCTGTTACTAATATTAATTTTGAAGAGCTTCTGGATACACAATATTAGCTGTTCTACCATTTTGAGCTAAGATATGAAAATTACCCTTACTTCCAAACAGTGAACATGCAATGTAATTAAATCAATTCTGTTTGTCTTTATCTTAATATATAAGAATATCAAAAAATGTTATTATAAAGAATCGTTACTGTAAGAAGAATCGTTACTGTTAAGGCCCTATTACACGACCGTAATTTGGGACAACACGATCGGTTTGGAACGTTTATGATGTCATTCCACGCAGAACAGAACGAAAGTAACGTCACTACAAGCAGCAAATGGAGAAACTTTATCCCCTTGCATTCGCTCGCTTCGTAATTTCCTCGTAGGAATACCACTTTAGAGTTCTCATACTGTAAAGATCGCTTTTAACATCCCTGTTGTGACTCGTCACAACACGTTATATTTTTACTATTCCAAATTAACATTTTTTTTATAATTCATTAAATATTTTTATTTTACTTAAAATTTATTATTCAAAATTATCTTATTCAAAATTGCTTTTATTTTTATATATTCATTAATAGGCCAATTGTCTCTTTTCCTAAATTAAATTATAACATGCTGCTATTCTTCAGTGTTTTCATTTTGTTCTGGGAATGCCCCTTTTAAGCTGCAGGATAGCAGCACACGTTTTCAACAATTGGCAAGGGGTTTGATTATGGAGGAAATGGAACTTTTTCACCTCCTTGATTGAGCAGAAGTCTTTTTTGACGGCATGGCAGCATGATGTTAGGCTGGAGATTTTTTTGCTGACTCGTTCTTCTCTCGAATAGTCTAGGTGAGTGTAGGTGGTGTTGGAGAAAAGGGGTCCCTTCGGGGACATCCCTTTGCCATTTTGTTTTTAATATGCATGTGACTAATTGTCGGAATTTTTTTTATTGTGTGCCTTGTCTTATGGTGTTGCATACTCATTGATTGAAACAGGCAATTAAAGTTGGTGAAACTAATTTTTTGTTTAAAAAAAAAAAGGAAAAAAAGCAAACTGTGAATGTAGATTCATGTGTTCTTGTACAAAATTTCATATCATTGTGCTGTACAAGACAATCACTTTAATAGTGATAAAATTCTTAGATATGAATCATGATCTGAAAGTTCATAGACTGAATTCATGATTTGAAAATTCATAGATGGAACAGGTGAGAATGATATATGAATATATGCTCAAAAAGAAACCCTAATATGTTCTTCCACAATTAATAGTGATATATATAAAATGTATACTCAAAAGGAAACTCTAATCTGTTCTTCTACAATCAATAGTGATATATGAAATGTATGCTCAAAGGGAAACTCTAATCTGTTTTTCTACAATTGATGATTGATAATAAGCATTATAATGAGTATAAACTTTTCACACCATGTGATACTTATTGAAAAAGTGAATTCATCATTGTGCTATCTTGTGGATATAATGAAACACATAAAACACATAAAATCGTTTCTTAAAATTTTATATAAAGAAAATTAATACACTTATACTTGCATCATTCCTTTTTAACAAAAGAAGAACATCTGAAGTTTTACTTATTTCTTATATGTTGATTTAAATAAAGAACATGTTTTATATGAATTGAGTGAGTTTTGATGAACATTCTGAGTAAAAATTATCTTGCATTCATAGTGCAGTTTACATATAAGAACAATATTTCTTGTCGAACATTTTATAAATGGAGTATCAAATTATTCCTTCTTTATATAATAAAAGAAAAAATTGCAAGCTACATAACAGAATTATTACAATGTGATTATATATATATCAATAAAATTTTTATTTTATTACATATGAACATTGCAGGTATGTTAATTAAAGTTGAAAATTTGATTCGTGTAATTATATATCATTGATAATTTTTAGGCGCTCACATGCAAGTAGAGTTATAATTTAATTTTTTAAACACAACGCATTGTTCTAATTATTCTAAATTCTATTCCTCATTTATACGGTCCCATTCTCATTAAAATTAACTATTAATTAATTAATTTCCCATTTTTAATTGTATGTGAGTGTCCGTCTAGTAATTAGATTTGTGGTGGGGTTGTTAACTATCTTGCATCATTTAATTAAGTTCCCTTAACAACCTTACCACAACAATCCCAAAGGTTCCGTTTGAATTGAATAATGGTATTATTACACAGGACAATTTTTATTGCCGAACTTCGGCAATTCCGCCCATCAATCATACTTTAGGCCCCTCCTCTTTAACAGGCCCATTCTCTCTAATGCCGCTAATTTCATTCCAGAAAGCATTCTTCAGTGTGTTTTTCATATAATTTAAATCTTTTATATCTCAAAAGTGTCTGTAATTTGGTAAAAATTATTTTCTTTTTTCCTTCTGCATCTCCAGACTTCAGCAATTCAACCTGGCAATGATACTTTAGGTCCCCGCCTTTCTAACACGCCTCTCCTCTCTAATGCTGCAGATTTCATTCCAAAAAGTATTCGTTAGTGTTTTTTGCATATAATTTGGATCTTTAATATTTCACAGATGTCTGTAATTTGGTAAAAGTTCTATTATTATTTTTCCATCTCCAGACTTTAGCAATTCCACCCAGAAATGATACTTTAGTCTCCTGCCTTTCTAACACGCCCCTCCTCTTTAATGCCGCTGATTTCATTCCAAGAAGCATTCTTTAGTGTCTTTTGCATATAATTTGGATCTTTCATATTTCACAGATGTCTGTAATTTGGTAAAAGTTCAATTATTATTTTTCAATTCCACCCGGCAATGATACTTTTGGTTCCCGCCTTTCTAACACACTCCTCTGTAATGCCGCTGACTTCATTTCAAGAAGCATGCTTTAGTTTTTTTTTTTTCTATAATTTGGAACTTTTATATCCCACAGGTGTATGTAATTTGGTAATAGTTCTATTATTATTTTTACATCTCCAGACTTCAGCACTTCTGCTCTGCAGTAATACTTTAAGCCTCTCCTTTCTAACAGGCCCTTCCTGTCTAATGCCGCCGATTTCAGAAAGCTTTCTTTAGTGTTTTTTTTTCATATAATTTGGATCTTTTATATCCTGCAGGTGTCTATAATTTAGTAGAAGTTCTATTATTTTTTCCATCTTGAGATTTTAACACATTCCAAAGCAGTCTCTCAGCCATCTTGGTCACCATTAAAGTAAGAAATAAAATAACTAGAAAGCACGTCGTCTGTGATGTTCGGATTTATGCACTTCTGATTTTTCAATTTTCACACAACCGTTCCCTCAACAATATTTTAGGGTTAAACTTAAAATGTTGTGGCTAAATTTGTTGTCTGAGCTGTTTTGCAAACGGTTTTGTTGTCCCAAATACTGTCGTGTAATAGAGGCCTTAAAGAAATGTTACCGAAAAAATAATAAAACACTACTTAAAAACGAAAATACAAACTATAGCTGCCAATTGCCAACAGCAAAATCAAACATTTCCTAAACTCATATCGTTTTGAGGAGTATTTTATTTCTGACGAAAATATTTAAATATACGAAAATAAATTATATTTAAATATATGAAAATAAATATACATTATAATTAAATCAATTCTGTTTGTCTTTATCTTAATAAGAATATCAAAAAACGTTTCTGTAAAGAATCTCCAATTAACACGGTGAATGAATCACAGCAAAAGAACGGGTTTGTTTACAATCTCGGGTTTGTTTAACAATCTCTCTCCACTCTGGTAGAGCAATTATCTGCGAGGACGAACTTGCAAAAAAAATTAAAGCTACTTTAATTGCTTCAAAGAGCATCACAAATCAAAAAGAAACTTTTTTGATAATATTATTGAGGCAGTTTCTAATCGATTCAACTAGCGAGAACCGAAGATACTTTCGGCCGTTAGATGGTGGCAAATGTAAAATGTTTCTGTTTTGATTCTCAGAAGTGGATTGTCCTGGAATAATTCCTGAGTGGATCGCCCCAGAAGAGTTCCCCGTCAAACACACATTCTGTTTTATTATAAGTAGAGATAATAAGCAGCATGGTAAACACGTCAACCAATAATCTCTAAAATCAAAGACAACCAAATAAGTGGTTAAAAAGTCATTTATTAAAATCGCTTTATTATGAAGTACACATTCACATAGCTTTTAGCCTAGTTATGCAATATATGTTTGACTGCAACTGTAGCATAAGAATAAATACTTGAAAAATTCTTAATAAAAGTCTCTAAATACTTCAAATATACTTTAATAATCCAGCTAAAATATAATAATGAAAATAATTTCAAAATATCCCACTGTGGAAAATTTTCTGTTTCAAAATTTTTAAGAAAATCCACATCTCTAGTTGGTATAATTGAAGAATCAAGTGCATCTAAAATAGCAAATCTTAACAATCTTACATAATAAAAGATATTTGAGTGTGTATGTGATGTGCTGCCTACAGTGGAAAATCCAAGTCTCGGCCAGAAATGAAATTTGCTACAAAGGTGCCTTAACCCTCTGTGGATGGTTGATATGGCCGTGCGTCGACTGCGAATTTGCATTCAAGGACGGTAGTCACGCATTCATGTCTGAGAAAACTTTACCATAAAGGACGACAGTCACTCATGTGAGTTTTCATATGGAACATTTTTATTTGAATTTATTTGTGTACTAGATCGTATTAAATGTCCATGTGAACAACTTTAATGTATTTTGCAGATACTTGACCTTGGCATAGGGGGGATCCAGTAAATCAATTCTCCATCTGGAGCGATGAAACTAGGTTTTGTAATATAAACAAATAGAACACTTCTTGTAACTTCTACTATTTTATAATTGAGTTTCGGTTCTCGTTTTGATTTTAGCTTAATGATTTTGTTGGTGAATCATAGGAATATAAGAGAGTATATTTTTAAGTTTGGGTTTTAGAGGAATGTGTGGAAGTGAAATTATAATGTTATTTCAGATAAAAAAAATAGCTGGGCCAAGACGTTTTCCCTTTGTGGAAGAATATACTCGTATGATAAACAAATCGGACTGTAATGAAAGTAATGGCAATAGTAAAGATTCGTAGAACTATATTATTTCTGATGATAAATCTGAAAATGCAAATGATTCTTCAGATTCTGAGCATACTATTATTACAACACTGCCAGCCTCAGTAGCTGTTTCTGCAAATGATGTCTAGACAAAAGATTTGAAAAATCTGAATTCTTTTGAGTTTTTGAGCATACCTGGAATCAATCCCAATATTATGCTGCCTAAATTAAAAAAAGAAATTGATTTTTTTTAGCATATTTTTCGATGATGAACTAATAGAATTCTTAGTAAAAGCAACTAGTGAGTATTTTGTATTGAGATTTGTATGAAAATATATACATCAAATAAAAAATAAGTATTTTTTATTTCTGAAAAAGTAGTTTGCTGTGTTGAACAGTTGATTTTTAGTGAATTTTTTTCGAAGATTTAGGCTTAGCGCAAAAAATTAGCCATCCTTTGAGACCAAGTTCTGAGGTGAAGTGCTCCGTCCATTGGGCCACGGCAGTTCCGGAATGCTGTTGTCCACAAAGAGTTAAAACTCAGAAAAGCACGCCTTGGTGAAATATTTTAAAATTTTTAATTAGTTATTTTTTGTTGTAGCATTATTTTGAGCAATTTTCACACAAATCAGTTCTTTAGCAACTGAAAATATTATCACAGTGTTCCCATCTTGATACTCAGACAGATCAAAGAACATTCTTTCAAATGTTATGTTGAACCGAATCCGTATAACAATTCCCTCATAGATTATTTGATACTTATTTCACCACATCTAAAAAAGTAAGATTGGGACATTTTCATAGTTTGGCAAAAAGCTGTATGTATATCTTCACATTTTAACTAAAAAAAAAATTTTTTGTAATCGTACATTATTTTGTTTTTTGTGATTTAATCAAACACACAAATTTAATCAAAAACATTTAAAAATTTTTATCCTGTTCACAGAAGGGCTTCATTCTTTGGCAGTTGGTGAACTTATCTGTGCATGTACATTGTACATGTGCTTCACCCTGCAACTAAGGGTGAGTTACCCAAATTTGAAATTTGATTATTAACCAGATCTCAAATATTTGCATACCTTGAATAGTTATTTCAAATTGTTAATAAATACTTACATTTATTAAATATTATTAACTATTGGTAAATAAATTAATAAAGTAAAAAATATAATAAAACCACATTAATTTAGAAATAAAAAAAGTTTTTATTTAAATTTTTAATTATTTTGCAGTAGTTTTATATTTTAGGTACTCTTAACTATGTTAATGTTTCTCCCCTACTGCAGATTTTTACCTAAGAAGTCAAACGAGTTCAGAATTTAATCTGTTTTATTTTTGTAACAAATTAAATCAGAGGTGCCGAAGGGTCACTCTTACAAAAAACTGTTAACTGTGTTGTGATCAAATACTTTAAAATGAATTCCTTCAAACGAGTATTCAAACTGTTCTTTTTCCAGTAGTTGAAAATGTTTTTATTTGGTGGAAGCAAAAATTTTTTAGATGTTTTTAAATTTCTTTTTTTAGAGTATCCTGACTTTTCATACCAGAACATGCTGTTAATCATGGAACGACATTTGAGGTATTCAAATTTCTTCTTGTGATTTAGATTCCAAATCTTGAATACTTGCTAGTACTCGAGGTTTAACGGACCATATTAGCCCATCTCTAATATTTTTTTTTTAGTTTTTTCGATTTTTATAGGTCATTGCAAAAAAAAGCTAGTTCTACTTTTCCAATTCATACTAAAATGTATACTTTCTTGATATAAATAAATTCATAGCAATATGTGGAACAAGTAACGTGCTGCACACATCAAAATTTTTTGTTATAATATGCGAGAAAGTAAAATTTCTTCCTAATTTTTTTACAATGAGAGTGAAAATAATAGAGACTTACACTTCCATCTCATTTTCATCTTCAGCTTGAAAATGATACGTCCTATTATCTAAAATGTAAAATACCAAGAAGTAAATAAAGGAAACATGAAAAAATAAAAATATTCAAAGATTTTAATAAATACCACATACATGATATGAGATCAAAACACCTTTTCTCTTCCTGAACAACCTGTTAAAATATTTGCAATAATATTGTACATTAAAAGATATCAGTCATAAAGCAAAATATAATACAGTAAAAAAGGATTTTTTTTTAAATCACAAAATTGAATCTAAATTTTATATAATACTAGAAGGCTCTTCCCTTGAATCGCAATAACAACGAACAATACGTACTTATCATAACTGAAGTACTCAAAAGAACATACTGGCAAGCACTAAAACTGAAAAAGTGTCCTGCCTTCACCACAGATACTGCTAATACTTCAACGACAAATGGCAGTAGGTGTCTCATTGGTAAACGACAGTATGTATTTCAGCAACGAAAAGTTAGATCCATAAAACATCACATGACCTCTTGTTTCCGATTGCTCTCAGATTATACTTTGCGCAATGAAATCTCAGAACCAGATGATTCTGATCTATTTAATATGATGGATGACACATATTTAGAACATATTATTCAGATTATTAAATGCTCAAAAGTAAGGGTTTTTTATCCTTTTTATAATCATTCAACTTGATTAATATTATTCAGCAATATAATAGTATCACCATCACATATCATTGTGTTGCTCAAATTTGAAAATACACTCTGTTGCAAAAACAAATATATGCACCCATAAAACATTCAGCTACAGCTGCGAAACTCAGCATGCAAATATCATTTTAAGAGTTAGACAAATGATCAAACTGTCCGCACGAATGATGTTATAGGACTCATGCAACTTCGGATACTTTGCGCAATGAAATCTCAGAACCAGATGATTCAGATCTATTTAATATGATGGATGACACATATTTAAAACATATTATATCCTTGAGATTGTTAAATGCTTAAATGTAAGAATTTTTTTACCCATTTCATAATCATTCAACTTGATTAATATTATTCAGCAATATAATAATATCACCATCACATATCATTGTGTTGCTCAAATTTGAAAATACACTATGTTGCAAAAACAAATATATGCATCCATAAAACATTCAGCTACAGCTGCGAAACTCAGCATGCAAATATCATTTTAAGAGTTAGACAAATGATCAAACTGTCCGCACAAATGATGTTATAGGACTCATGCAACTTCCGATACTTTACGCAATGAAATCTCAGAACCAGATGATTCAGATCTATTTAATATGATGGATGACACATATTTAAAACATATTATATCCTTGAGATTGTTAAATGCTTAAATGCAAGAATTTTTTTACCCATTTTGTAGTCATTTAACATGATTAATATTATTTAGCAATGTAATAGTACCACCATCACATACCATTGTGTTGCTCTAATTGAAAATATACTCTGCTGTAAAAAAATATATATGCAACCATAAAAAATTGAGCTACAGCTGTGAAACTCAGCAAGCAAATATCGTTTTAATAGTTAGACAAATGATCAAACTGTCAGCACCAATGATGTTATAGGGCTCATGCAACGCATATGAGAACAATGCATCATGCAGAATTTTAAACGATCAGTGTTCTAACTCAAGGGCAATTGAAAATGGATTTTCTGTTTTGATACTGCAAATTGTGTAAAATGATGCCTTTGAGCATGCAGTCAGGAAAGAAGTGACATCCACACCAATAACGAACGACCTTTATTTCCTGAAGTGTTAGTCATAGATATAAACTTCCAATTACTAAAATGTTAAACATATAAGGCTACAATGTATATTATGACATTTTTAAATTGAGAAACATATGTCTAAACTTTTATTTGATCCCTTAATCCAAAATTTCCCAATTACTGAAAATTTCTTCATACATTAACATGTAAAACTAAAAAAAGTTAGAATATTAAATAAGCAAAATTTACTTAGATATTGCAGCTTAAATTCGCAGTAGTTTTTTGCTGAGAAATTGGGGATCGTACAAAAATTGAATTGAGAGTTATGTCAATTTCCCAGCAAATTTCCCATATTATGCATACACATAAATGTTAAAGGAGTTTCCGGAACAACCTGATAAATTCTAAAAATATATTTTAAATGAAATGTAAAACAAATGTTTTATTTTTATTGCCTCCTCAACACTAGCCTGAAAGAGTGGATAAGCAGATATGGGAAACTGATTAAAGTCTTAGATTTTGTATTTTCCAGATAATACATTTCGCAATTTAAAACAAGACAAATTGTATCCTTATTTGAAACATTTTTGTAATTGAAAATATGTATCTATGGCTAAAGGTTCAAGAAATAAAAGTCGTTCCAGAATTTGTCAGGACATTCTGTATACAGGGTGTCCCAAAAAGATTGAAACACACTTTAATTCTTTACCTGTTAGAAATAAGTGGGCAATGTAAATTGCAAAACTGTTGAAAGTAAGGTAGGAAATAAGACTATGTTAAAGAAATAGTCCCCCCATTAATTTTCAAAAAGTTACACTTTTTAAATTTTTATATGACCCCCTTAGACAAATTGGGTCAAACAGAAAATTTTTATTTTTAATGCAACAAGATTATTAAAAGAAACTGCATATCTGCATCTTTAAAATTGAGCAAATTATATTTAATTGAAAATTGAACATTGTGAATGGGGACCATATATGATATTAGAAATGTAAATTTGTGACATATCACAAAAGAGATAAAGCTGGATGATAATACATAGGAGACATTTTTGCGAATTACACATAGGCTCACGATGCAATCACGGATTCTTAAGCTTTTAAGTAACTAAGTACTTTTTCAATAATTAAGTATGTTTAACTACTTTCTTTTATCTAAACAATATCCATCGTCAATTTGTTTATGATCCCTATTTTCACTGATGAAACACGTACGGAAAAGTGGCATAAGTCAGATTTATTCCTTTATCATAATTCAGTTGATTTTAAAGATACAGATATGCGGTTTTTTTACTGATCTTGTTGCATTGAAAATAAAAATATTCTGATTGACCAAATTTGTCTAAGGGAGTTATATAAAAATTTAAAACGTGTAACTTTTAGAAAATTAATGGGAGGATGTAATTAATGTAGTCTTATTTCCTACCTTACTTTCAACAGTTTTGCAATTTACATTGCCCACTTATCTCCAACAGGTAAAGAATTAAAGCATGTTTCAATCTTTTTAGGACATCCTGTATAGTTTCTCTATATATTATGAGAAATAAATAACAGTAAATTTAGAAAATTGTTTAAACAACACTTCATATATTACCTTAACTTGGCTAGTGAGAAGGTTCAGCTTAGTTGGTGGTTTGGTCTCCTAAAATAAAAACAAAAACAAAATTAGTATAATAAATTATTACATCTCAATTCTTGACATAGCAACACCATTTGTTACTGGTCACTTGGGTGGTATATTAAGTTTCAATGAAAATGATTTCAATTTTATTACTATTCTATTATTACATTTAGTCGGCTGCGAATCTTAGGACTGTATGTTTATGGTTGCCACAGGTGTAAATTATCTTTAATGCATTATACAGAAAGACTTTTTAATCCATTTCTGCATTTATTACTTTCCCTACATACATAGTATAATGTAAAGGGAAAGTATTATAATGGGGCGGAAAATTTGAATTTTAGTTTTTAATGGAAGAGCATGTTTTAAGCATCTCTCAACTCAAATTGAGCGATTTTGAAGTGATGTCTGTGTATGTGTGTGTATGTGACATCTCATGAACAAATGGAATATTTTGAACAAAATTTAGTACTGATTATTACAATCAGTAAATATTAAAACCCTATTGATTTTAAACACAACAGAAACATTCAGAAAATGCCTACATTTTTTAATGAAATTTTTTAAAAAATCAGAAAAATATCAGGACATTCAATAATGTTAAATAAATAGCCATTTTATAATTTTTTTATTCTAAAACTAATGACACAAAATTTAGAATGTTAGCTTGAACTGTTTGTTCTCAAGATATTGCACATTTTTCAAAAATAAAATTATCTAAAAAAATTACATTAAAGTGAACAGTAGTTATGCATCATCAAATATATAACACTTGATGGCCTTGAAATACCAAATATGTAATTTGGCGATCTTGATGACTAACTTGTGCAATATTGCCTGCTTAGTGACTTTTTTAATGCGGTGCCAAATTGACGAAAATTTCCCCAAATTAGCAAACATGGTACTAAAGTTACAAAAATGACAGCAAATTGATGAATTAATAATTAACATATTTTAATGTAATAGAATAAAATCCTTAGATTTAGCAAAATATCAGTACAAATATAAGCAAAATATAAAATGCATGAAATATAAATACTTCAAACTAATTTTACATGTCATCCAGAAAAGCACTAAATGTCAACATAATTTTAAATATTAAAAGCATTGAGGCATGGATCTTGTCTATCATTATTTCGCATTGAAAGAAGTAAAGTACTTGCATTATTTAAGGAAAGTTATGTGCTGCTTATATCAAATTTTCATTAGCACAATTATAGAATATTACTGATTTAATGTTATAATCTAACCATAATGAGTTTATTTACATCATAAATGTAATATATGGCTCTCATGACAAGGAAATTACATAAAATGAAGCCAGATAGAACAGAAAAAAAACAACTACTGTATATAACTGCTAAAGATAGACTTACCACTTTACTTTAAAATTTTAAATTATTTTATAAAAATTTATGCACTAATTATAACACCAAAACTTTAAAAAATAAATTTTGCATTTATTAATTGAATATATTTCCTGAGCTATTTTTACTACAGTCCTTTATGGCAGTTTACTGTATACCTGATGAAAAAATACAAAGTACAAAAACATATGACTACTCAAACTAAATTAGTGGAATTGCGGTTTAAAAAAATTGTAGTTCTGTTAACACACTCTACAGAGAAAAAAAATTCTCCCAGCATTCAACTGCAGCTTATAGTAATTTCCATTCCACCTAAAAAGAGTGCAGAAAAAAATTCCAACTATTTTGCATGTGATAGCAAGCTACTTGTGCAGATTACATCCATGTAAAAGCTACTACACCAAAAGGCACTGTAAACTATCGGATAGTTTTCAGCACTTGTAAGAGTAGTTGTTTACTTATCAAGATCAAAGAAAACCTCTTTTGCTTCTGAAACAAATTAATACCAATAATTTTTTTCAGGGTGTCCGCGAACTCTTGCAACAAAAAAAAGAGGGGTGATAGTACACGGCAAGAAGAACAATATTTGCAATAGAATCTAAGATCATAATCCACTCATAGTGGCACAAAAAGAGAAACGTGACTCGTCCACGTTGATCCTTTATTAGAGAAAAAAAAAAGAGACTTGAGTAACAGATGTATGGCACAATGCCATTCGCACCAGAAAATTACTTAAAGGAGCTGTTTAAAGTGGCATTCATGGGCTTCATTATACAGCCGACATCGATGAAGGAAGGATTTTCGCATCCTTTCAAAGACCCCTGGTGTGGTGTCAATCTTGTCCACAGCAACAGAGATTCGCGTGACGAAATCTTCAACAGAGTCCACAGGAGTCTTATACACCATCTCTTTCATATGTTCCCAGAAGAAGTCCAATGGATTCAAAGTCCAAGGAGCGCAGAAGCCAAGCCATAGGTCCACCATGCTCAATCCACAACTGGGAATACATTATGTTCAGAAAGTGTCAGACAGCGGTGAAAAAGTGTGACGGGGGCCCATCGTGCATAAACCACATGTCACATTATGTAGTGAGGAGAAAACCCTGCAACAGACCAGGTAGCACATGCTCCAGGAACACACTGTACACGGCACCAATTATGCGTTTTGGAAAAAGTTAAGGCACCTGCTTTGCATGTGCGTTTCTGCCACTATGAGTGAATTGCGACCCTAGGTTCTATGGCAGATACTGTTCATTTTGCTGTGCACTATCACCTCTCGTTTTTTTGTTGCAAGAGTTCGAGGACATCTTGCACATGCTACATACACAAATTAATTTTTACAGGTATTATCAAGTTTATATCTATGGTAAAAAATATATATATAATGGTATTATTCTCTTGCAGAGGAAGTACACAACAAAACATCACCAATATTTATTGTAAATTCACATTCATTCAGTTGAGAGGTTGGTGGTAGGGGAAGGAGGGTACGGTCCCTGTGGATGCCTCCCCCACTGGGTTCCGGTCTAAATTGGGTGGCACTTCCCGACCGTCTAAACTGTTACCTTACACCTTTCTGGTAGGTCGGACGGTCTGGGTTTCAACAACAACAACATTCATTCAGTTATGTCATGCTAAATACAGTAATGCAAAAGGACCAAAGTATGGCACATACATCATCCCAACAGACTAACCCCAACAGATTGTTTCTTGTGACAACCTTAATGGTACAGGGCGCGGTAGCCCATTGGTTAGCGCGCTGGAGTTGCACTCGGTAGGCCCGGGTTCGATTCCAGCCACTGCCAAAACTGCCACCGTGTTAATGCGGAGTACGATCACGTTAAACATGTGGGTCCGAAAGTCCTTCCGAGAGGTTGGTGGTAGGGGAAGGAGGGTACAGTCCCTGTGGATGCCTCCCCCACTGGGTTCCGGTCTAAATTGGGTGGCACTTCCCGACCGTCCAAGAAGTTACCTTACACCTTTCTGGTAGGTCGGACGGTCTGGGTTTCAACAACAACAACCTTAATGGTACAGATTACTCACATTGAGGATTTTTAGGTGAAATGTTCAATGGCATTTTAAATAATAAATCCACAGGTCTACAGAAATGACAAGATAATTGTGTCAGCACAACTTGACTAGAGGTCATAGAATATTAGGACTGGAGGATATTCTGACTGGTGGTCATAGGATATTAGGACTGGAGGATATTCAGACTGGAGGTCATAGGATATTAGGACTGGAGGATATTCTGACTGGAGGTCATGAGATATTACAATAACTATTCAGACTCGAAATAATCCGCCAATGTAATGTTATAAATTAATAACACTGTTGGCCAGACTTATCAAAGGAGTATACACATAAAATGAAATAGTATGAGGGCAAGTATCATTTCTGCAATAAACTTTTAGCATATACACGCAGTTTAATGAAATCTTAACTTGAAATAAGAGAGGTCAATTTAGAGGAAAAGGGGATAATTAACGACATTTAAAAATTATATTTATTATATATATATATATATATATATATATAAATATTTTATAAATACTGTAGCAAACTTAAAAAATTAAGGATACTTTTATATATTATATATATATATATATATATATATAATAATAGAAGTTTGAAAATCCAATGAACGAAAAGTAAGAAGATGTAACACAATAAATCTAACTTTTTAAAACACCCACAGAATAAAATATAATACAGCAAATCATCAATCAAATGGATAAAAAATACAAAACACAAGCTATCAAGTTACAGAAAATCAACAAAATTAAAAGGTATGGAAACAAAAAAAGAAAAACTTAAACTAAATTCAAGTATCTAACTGGTTTACAAAACAAAAGTAAAAATCAACTAATCCTCAAGCAAATGGAAAAAAATAAATAAAATAAATATCGAATCAACAAGTCAATGAAAAATATATAATACAAAGGTATGGAATCGAAATAAGTATAACAAACGAAATCAAGCACAAACGCCATACACGTGGACGAGGCTCTAAGCCTAAATCATGAATTGTTAACCTCTACAAAAATCTAATCATGTCCAAGTTTTTTGTAGAAGCAAACACAAAAATGTATGTTTCTGAAGAAATAGATAGATTATATCTATAAACTATTTCTAAAGTAATAAAGATGTATTAAAATAGAATTATTGAAGAGATAGATCTATTTTATAGGGTTAAAAATAATTATCATTTTTATCTATATTAATAAGCACTCGCTGTATTTTGAATGCAGTTCATCTGGTTTTAATACCTTCTAATACTTTAGAATGGATTTATTATTTACAATTTTTAAGAATGGCAACATGGACATTCCTCTTTAGGGTTGGCAACACCATTTTTGCACATTATGTTGAGTTAATTTAGCTGTTTGAACTTCCAACACACAGATAAGTCAATTCTATTTTATCAATTTATTTAATTCTTTTTAGTTTTTAAATTTCTCAATCCTTTTCCATTTATAGCACATAGGGGCATCTATTGACATTTTATTTATAGTAACAGGTCAGTAAATGAAATATGCTACATGAAGCTGATATATAATAGTAGGCCCCTGAAGATTTTACTATTACATCACATTCATTCTATTGATTTATATTCCATTTTATTTTTTAATATATTTGTTTTAAAGTTAATAGGTGCTTCCTGATTTTAAATATTTATGACTGACATTCTCTTGAGTTTTTTCTGGTTGGTATTTTAATATTATTTGTTAATGATGCTTTCTTATTTCTCTTTAATAATTCTATTTCAATACATCTTTATTACTTATAAATTTCATCTTATTTATATGTTGCAATAACGCAATATGTAGATGTAATTTTAATAGTGCCATTTTTTTAATACATTTGTATTGTTAAACTTACTAGTTTTATATGCTTAATATTTAAACTATTTGATTATTTATATATGTATATATATATATATATATATATATATATGGTAATTAGCATACATTATCTATATGAATCATATGATTAAGAACAATACATACATCTGAGTGAGATATGTACAGAAAGCCATCCCTAATTTCACACTTTCGTTTCTGCCACACTTTTCTAACTTTTCCGTCAGACTTTTTAAGAAGGTTTCCAACTTTAGTGTAGCCAAAATTTTCATTTACTGATGGCTGGTGAGGGGTATAACCAGAGGGATAAAGAACTAAGCTCTGAAAAAGAAAAAAAATCATTAAATATAACTGAAATACAAGCATTAAAACTAACTTACTTTCAAGACCAATACTGAATTGCAGGTTGCCATGGCATCTAAAAATTTGGTCATGATTAAAACCTGGCCGTACAGACAGTAAAAAATGCTAAAATAAGCATAAAAATAAGCAAAATAAAATGTCAAAAAAAGCAGCATATAAGGTATTTACTAAGTGCATAATATTTGAAAAAAATAAAAAGTGCATAGTGTTTCAAATAACAAAGAGTAATTTAGCCAATTTTGGAAAATTATTTACCATATCACTTACTTACTTTTTCGGTCGTACATATTTAGATTTTTTTTTTTTTTTAATTGTAAGTTAAACTTCGCCTTCTCTCACTTAGAATGTGTTTTAAAATAGAAAATGATCTTTAGACTTCTATGGAAGTATTGGGAGAAAATTTAAAACTTATGATATTTGTAGGATCCATTTTAATAGAAGTGGAATTATCAGTAACACCTTTACGTATTTTTGCTATGTTTCTTCTTTTTTCAAGTCATTATTTGCTAAACGAATGTTCTTATAATTTTTACTCATAATGTAACCCTTTTGTCAAGGAACAGATTCAACTTCACTAACTACATTTAATAACATCACAGTATTCTCTAACATTTTGTTCCTTTTTTTTTTATTTTAAAGAAGTAGCAACATGAGATAACTTTGAAAAATGTGCTTGAATAAAAGTTAAATTGCAAAGAATGGAATCTTTAGATAGTATTTTTTAGCAATTCGTAATCAGCTGGATTCTTTTTTATCAATGCAAGAGAGCAAGCAAATCATTCTAAAAAAATGACATTTTTCTTGTAAATGTTTGTGTCACACAGTTCAACCGCACTTGAATCAACTGTCTGTCAATATAAAGCTTAAATTAAGCAAATAACATAAATATAAGAAAAAAAGAAACATAAAAGAAAACATTTTCTTCACATGTGAGACAGAAAGGCAAAAAAAGGCATTTTAGTTTTAACACATTTTGCCTCAACTTCTGGGCTTTAATCATAACACTCGGTATTTTTGACTATGCTATAACCATTTTCAAAATTCTGGTTAGATAAAAATTTCATATTTACAAACTCATCGGTGCACAAATTTCAAAGAGTCAAATCTTTCACTTGCTGTCATGACTAGAATAAGAATTGTACTCTGTAATCTCCAACATATATATGCAGTAGAAAGATACTATAAAAAAAATATTTTCTGTTAATCTCACTTAAGAATAATGCCATTAAAAAGTTACTTTTTACATTAATACTTGTTTTGTTACATTTATTTTCATTAACTTATAATTCATTATTTTTTTTCCCCCTAAAAAGTTATGAGAATTAAGTTAAACTAAAAAGTTATTTTTTTACATGTTTTCCCTGACATTTTCTTTCAGATTTCTGGGCTACGACATTATCACCTAGACTGACGGTTGGTCGTGCTTGGATTCAGAAGTGCTGCTCATGTTATTAGGTCAACCCTAAAGCCTACTCCCACCACCTATCACCGATTTCTTTGCAAAAATTGCTATAAAAGTAACATTTTGATTTTAGTTATTTTTCTGGATAATTTCATTTTAATCAGTTACTTTTCCTATAATCTTTTATCATTTCTAACTTAATTAGTTACATTTTGGGTGAATAACTTTTAATTTAATTTAGATGATGTTAGTAGTAACTTTCCCAAGTCTGCTGTTATATTAACTTTCCCAAGTCTGCTGTTAAATTAACATTCCCAAGTCTGCTATTCTGTTGCCAAGTCTACTGTTTATTAAAAAACAAAAGCAATTTTTGTAAAGGATAAGAGAAAATAAGCCACCACACATAAATTATTATACAGCACAACATACAGCAGTTTCGAAGATAGCCCATTGGGTAATTTGGTTTTCAGTAACATTGACAAAGGGAATCCAACATATCCCTGAAACTGTGAAATGTTGTATATTAATTTGAGCATAATTACAATGCTTAATTTTCTTTTTTAATTTTTTGCCTTGTTTTAGTTGCTAAAGTATACAAATAAAGTCTCTTTCCTCCTCTTTGTTATCTAGAAATGAAAACAAATCAAGGGAAGAAAATTACATCAAGATGTAATGTAGCAGCATATAAGTAACTTAAACATTAGTTAGTCTTAAATATTTAGTCCCACTCCTAGATACATACTGAAATTTTCCAGTTGTGTTCAAGATATATATATCCAGACTAAACAAATAGATTTTCCATCAATGAGTTTTGAGCTTACTTCAAAAGGAAAAGTAACAATTTTTGCTATGATTAGCTAAAAAGCGGACAGAATTCTTTTACTACTATTTATCCTGATTTTAAAGTTTTTCTTCAAATAAAATGTGTTTCCCAGAAATAAACTATATGTTAATATTAATAAATTGAGTGATTCAGATTTTGTTTGTCAAATGAATTTCAAATTTCAAAAGGAAAAATTAACAATAATTTTTGTTATGATTAACTTACTAATACTCTATATAATGTAATCAAGTTTTCTTTCAAATAAAATATATTTTCTGCAAAGAAGGTTATGTATTAAAACTAACAAAGCTAGTTATAAAAATTGCTGCCTTTTCTAGATTATACAGATTTTTGTTTATCCTGATAAATTCCAGTCTCATATGGGTCAGATAAATGGAATTCTAAAGTAACTCAAAGTTTCATATGTTCAAAGTAAGTTTAAGCATGAGAATAAATTAAAGATTATGCTGTACTTTCCTTTGAAAATTATATGTCTATACACCACTTTCTATTTCAAAAATAAACGTTATCTAAATAGAATAAATATTTATTCATAGAATAAATATTTTGTTATTTTTATTTTATGAATATAACTGATACAAAAAGTTCAAAATTTCAAGCTTTACAAAAATACTTGAAATGATGAAAACTTTTATGCAAGTATTAGAACAAATTGCCCAATGTTACATAGGACCTAAATATGCACTTAATACTTAAATAATACAGATACAGATAACACCATTCAACTTCTAAATCATCTGTTTTGAACTACACTCATTTCAGTGCACCATTTTTTCCATGTACAATCATGCCAATTGCGCAACACAGGCATAATAGACTCTAAATAAGCTCCTTTGATATGCCCTAAATAAGTGCTTGATCACCAATCATTGAAAATACTTAGTCACAAAAAAGAATAAATTCCTTTACCCAAGAAGTAAAATTAAAAAAGCATTGCGATCTCAGTGAGTTTTCATCCAACTGAAGTCAAATTTTAGCACAATACTCATGACTATACCACATAAAAAAATTAGAATGAAATCTTAAAATTAGAATGAAGTCACAAAGTTAGGAAAAAACTGACAAATAAAATCAGCATCATTACATAAACAGCTGTTTTTTCATCGAGATAAAATGTCTGCCATTTAATCAAAACACCTGCTCTTAAATATCGTATGAAAAGGCAATAATTGAATAGATTTGATTTGATAAAAAAGCAAAAAATAATAATTAATAATTTTCCTCTGTGTTGTGTTGTTGTGACTTATCCCCCGTGGTGAGGAGCGGAGTGCCTAGCACAAAGTCCACTAGATCCCAGGTCCCATGGCAAAGGGCAGAATATGCAGCTTCACTTTTATTGAGGCTCCCCAAAGTCAGAAGTCTGACTTTGCCTCGCCTACACAACATCCATGCCCGCTGGCGGGATTTGAACCCATAACCCGGCAATTCAGCAATCAGACGAAAAAGCATGCCCCTGACCGCTCGACCACCGGATCGGCTTAATTTTCCTTTAAAATAATTAATAGATTTTAATAGTTAGAAGCTATTCACATGTTGTCAACAAAGTATTTAATTTATTGCTTGTTGAAATAATGGCGCTATATGAAAGAATCTATTAGTGTTCTCTCATAAAAGGTTAAGTCCCTTCTGTAACAAATGGTCTCAATGTACTGTTAGAGCTATATTTCATAAATTTTACCTCTCGAGAATCGAGTGACGGGGAGTTTCGAAGAGTGTTTCTAAGATCGCACAGCTTCTTTCTTTCTTCATCTTGCTTCTGCCTAATTTTTTGTAACTTGGTAGCAAGTTCTTTAATATAGCCACTAAAATGCTCTATAGTCTTCAAGCCATCTTGAAAGTAGCTATTAAAATAAATTTAAAATAACACACTTAAAACATTATTTATTGTTTATTCAAATGCTTTTAGTCAAAAATTAGTATGGATATAAAAAGGAAATTTATATGCCCAAAACTTTGCATTAAAATTGGGATGTATATGAATCATTTTTATTCTAAAGAGACACGAAAATTACATTTGATTTGTTTATTACATAACAATCTGTTTGTACAGCTGATTTATAAAAAAAAATGAGTAATCTAATACATATTAGTTTCATAAAAATAAGGCATGCAGATGAGCTACACTATATTTTATAAAAAGCTGTGAAAAACAAAAGAAAAAAGAAAAAAAAAGAATTGTGCACAGACATAAGACTCTGGCACATCCTGGAAACAAAATGCACATTTTCATAATGTCAAATGATGTGTTTTCTAAACACTTCAAATGATGGTATAAATATATTTATTCTTGATGAGAATTTCAAAATGACCAAAAAATAGAGGGCAATAAATAAGCAATGAGATTTAAGTTGCAAAATTCTTGGTGAGAGTTGAAGTAAGTAAATGGAAATGCAGCACTTGATTCACACTACCAAATTAATCAATTCTAAATACTTTTGACCAACAAAAAAAGGACAAGTTTATTTTACAAACTATGAGTAGAGATTATAAAACAAGGTGGTAACATATGGCTGGGTGCAAACATTAATGTCATCTTTAAATACTTTCTTCCATCTTCAGGCCTTTAGAATTAAAAGTTTTTATCCCAAAAGCCTTTTCCTTGTAGCAGAATTTTCAATTTTTTTAATTATTTTATATTTACCACAAATATTATTCAATAACAACAAAATCCCAGTTTTCAAAAAATAAAATTATGACAAGTTTCTTAATGTTTGATTAGAAAGGTTGTCTGTCTTATTCAAATTAATAACTTAATTCTTGCAAGTAGGAAAATAATATAAAGAATATGTGGTGTACTTACTTATTTTGAGCATGATAATATTCTACAAGATGTTGAAGCAGTTCTGCACCTTTTTTTGTCTTTATTTCATTAACTTTTATTAGGTACTATGAAAACAAAAATAAAAGTATTTATAAAATGAAGATATTCACACTATTACAGAAATACACCAATGACACACTACAACTTTCAATTCTCAGCGATTAGTTCATTTGTTATTCCATCATATCATAAAATAATATGATTTTCTCACCTTGTCATCAGTTTTTTGCCAAAAATATGGTCCAAGTGTATCTGTAATTAGACACACTATTCTTGATTATGATAAACTACAATTGTTTGGTAAAGATAATTCAAACAAAACAGTAAAAATTTCTTTTATACCTTTGTTTTACTTCAACAAATAATTTGAAACCACGCATTTCATATTCTATAATATTTCTGGTTTTAATTTTAAGGATGCAGGGGGGAAAAAAACCCTAATGAAAGATTCACCTTTTGACATAAAATACAGTAGGCCACATTTTAACTTCACGTATATTTCAACATTCTTGCTTTGCTTAACTAATATCTAGAGCTAGTAAGAAAAAGCACATAAGGAGTTTGAAATATCGAGGAAAGATAATGTTGATGCTTTCAGAAGAATTTTTTTTTCATTTTATTTTTATGTTTTCAGAATACAAATTTAATTTTTATGGAGTTTGTTATGCATTTATGAGCTAAATAAATAACTTTTCTTAATTTATATTTTTTACCCCACTGCTATCTACAAAATTTAAAGTTAAACCTAACTGACTTATGTACTTCTCCCACAACAAAGATCATATATTTCTTAAATCAAATATGTTATAAAAGAAAACTGGAATTATGTATTTTTTCCCACCACCTCTAGATATATTTTTCATAATAATATAAAATTTAAACTTAGAATTCTGGTATTGAATATACTCTTCTAAATACCAATTGTAATGTAGAAATTAATAAATTCTATTGTTGAAACAAAAATTCACTCAAACTGCTGCCTAAAATAATCTATCGCAACAAAAGAAGATGTCTGTCTGTCTATCTGTGTCATCTATAGCAAAAAAATTAAGCAACCCACAAATATGAAATTTAATAGAGAGGCACATCAATTTATTAAAATTCAATTTAGTTTAAAGATTTTTTAGTTTTAGTTGAGAGATTTTTTAAAATTCAAATTAGTTTAAAAGTAAAAATTCGGTCCTAAACCAATATAGAGAAGAAATGTGACTGGTAGTGCCATCTATTGTGCATTGCTAAAACTAATTACTAAAACTATTTTTGAATTGCGTGCACAGTTTAAAAGGGGCATAGCATAATTGGTCCTTTCAATTTCTGCTAATCCTACACATTATCGAAAAGGACAAAAATGAAATCCAATTATTTAATCTCTAATTTTCATCCATAGGACTACAACATTTTAAATTGCTTTAAAATTTGATGAAGGCATCTTCTATAGTGTTATTTAAGAATGAAAATTCTTGTTCCAAGAATTTATTGACACTCTGAGTGTTCTTTTAGACTAAATTTAAATTTCATTTAGATTATTTTGCTTATTTCATCAAATTTTTATGTCATCAGAAAGCACACAATTGTTTTTCTAATGTTTTTTAATACTTAAAAATAAATGTTTATTACATCATCTTTAAAACTAAATTCCTTACAATAAACAGGAACTAATATTTTTTTTCATTGACATCATGTCAGGAATTTTGAGCAAGAGAGCTAACACCTAGATAAAAAAAGATGTCAAGCTGAGAAAGACCAACCAAAAAAAGACCTGTATCAGGTTTCTATAGAAACCCACAAAAGTATGATTATTTCAAATTTACTTTGTAAGCGGTGTTCATTAATAGCAGGGATTTATTTATCCAATATCAGCCCTGTTATCTTATGAAAAATTTAATGAATGAGTTCACTGAATCCTTGCTTTAAATTCCTGGCAATGCTAAGTATATTTTGTAGTTTGAAATAAAAAAAAGTTAGTAACAGTATAAGCAAGTTTATGATGTTATTAATGATATTATTTTTATTTCAGATCTATTCTATTGTCCATTAGTATTTGGAAGGCAAGAGAAGAAAGGAACAATTTAATATGAGCCTTAAAAAGCAAGCTATTGAATAATTTTGATTTTATTTACATAATGAAATATTATATTCACTACTAAATAAAATAACTATATCTGCATGTATTATTTTGACTTATACTCATGTATAGGTCAAAAAATTTTGAACAATAAAAGAGACTGTAAATTGGAGTTGACTTATACTTAGGGCAATGAATAGAAAATTGCTGAGCTGGATGAGTATCATTTTGACTTTTATACAGATAGGTGCAACATTTAAAAGAGAATTTGTCATTTCGTGATTTATAATTATATGTTGCACAAGTAGTATAATAACGAGGGGAGGCTGAAAAGTAATGCACACATGCTTGTAGAGCGTAAATGAAATGACCTTCAGAAGGGCGCCAGGTGGCATGTGAAAGTAGCATTCCCCTTAATACGCATGCACAGGTTTGAGGTCGCTGAGTTCATCCAGTGTATTTCGAGAAGTGGAAGTATGGAGACGCTCTGGTGCTATGGCAACGTGAGTTAAACAGAGTGCTGTTATCGAATTTTTAACTGCTGAAAAAAGTGACTCCTACTGAGTCATCGTTGTTTAAAAGCTGTTTATGGTGACGATGTTGTTGATAGGTCTACTGTAAATCGATGGGTAATAAAATTTCGTGGTAGTGAGCCTGGAAAAGCCATAATTATTGATGAAACACGCAGCGGATGTCCGATTACTGCCACAGATGATAAACATTGCAAACTCATCGACGATTTGATTCAAAATGACCGGCGAATCACTCAAAAGCACATCGCAAACCATATTGGAATATCCAAGGAACATGTCCTTGCAACAAGGCAACTGTTGGTTATATTAATTTGTGATAGAAGAAATTAATTAATTAAAAATTAATTTGTGATAGAAGACGATATGCTCATGCATATAACCTGTCAGGATGCACAGGATAAACCTTCTGGTTATAAAAATTGATGAGGTACGAAATTGAAAATCTTCGCTGGAATTTAAGCAGAGGTAGCAGTGATAACAACGTCAAAATGGAAGTTGTAAAAAAATACAACTAACTGTAGAGGTGTTGAAAATAACAGTTCCAATTTGGTTCAAATCACTTTTATTCAAGAAGCGAATCCATTGCATTTGCTTACAATATATTTATGGCAATGTAAAACAAATCAAAGCATACTATATACAAAAACATGAGCTCTCAAGCTCATTCGTAAGGTTTCAGAAAAAGTTCCACACTTAGACACATTCTTGGTATAAGCAATCTACACGAGTAAGTAGAATAAAACTTTTCAAACTTATGTAACAACGTGCATTTCACTACGTAACAATTCATTACGTAACAACGTGCATTTAACACTGCATAAAGTCCACAACACGGAACAACATGGTCTCCTTAACTGAGAACCATTAAATCTTTAAGATTCACTAAAACATCCACGTCAACCGATAAACATTATCATAACATTCGACTACATCGAATAAGACTCTATGTAGATCTGTCTGAGATCAGCGATCTTGATCCAATCCAAGATATGTCCGCTGCATCGATCCCTGAACTGATCGATCTGCTTAAACCAAAAATGTGTCCAGCTTTTATATCCGATGATGGGTGCGTTCCGGAACACAACCGTTGCCGGCAACACCCTCTGGATATGCAAAACAGGATGCGTGAGCGGCGAGAAGGTGATTTGCATGATAAGCCCAGTTTTGTCCACATCGCGATTCGTTCACGAGAACGGAAAAATCATTTAGAATAATGACGTCACGCTCACGCGCAACGAAAATCGCGATGTAAACAAAACCAAGTTTCCAACAGCAACGCTCGTCCACACACCTCATGCGCAACTGGAGAGGCTCTGCGAAACCTGAAGTTTGAACCAATTCCACACCCTCCTTATTCTCCCGATCTTGCGCCTTGCGATTTTTTTTTTTTTTCCTCTACTCAACAGAGACCTCAAGGGTAATCATTACACCTCGGGCGATGAGGTGAAGGCAGCTGTCAAGTCCTGGATTCGAGAAAAGTCAGAAGAATTTTTCAGTGACGGAATGAAAAAACTTGTTACACGTTGGGAGAAATGTGTTAGCCTTAACAGTGACTATGTTGAAAAATAAATATATGATTTTGAAACTTAAGAATTGTAATTTAATGTACTTTTTGTCCGATCTTGCTATTTGCTTTTGTTCGCGCTCTACAAGCATGTGTGCATTACTTTTCAACCTACACCCGTAAGATCCACTAAAATGTGCACATTGCTATAAATACACTATAAATAAGATTTAAGAGTTATAACTTACATCGCACATCTGAAGCTGAAATATCCTCCTTTCTTTCTCCATAACTTCAGCAATCTAAAGATGAAAATTAAAAACCACAAATTAATTGGATATATAGCGTAGTAAGCTAATATTAATTAAAGATTATTTGAAATTAAATATAGGCTCGACATTCTCTAAGAAATTATGGGATCCCATATCTAAATCTCGATTAGTAGCATAAAATGGAATGAATTCGAACAACTGAAAACAAAACTTAGGAAATGTTTAAAATTACTGTAGCATTCACTGCATGTAATATTTCAATGAAATGAAATAGAATTTGAAAGGAAAATTTTCATTCATGCAATGTTACAGTAATTTTATACATTTTCCAAATTTTGTTCACATTCACCCCATTCATTATGGTACACAAAAAAACTTTTACAAATTTATATTTGAAGTGCTAAAAGCCTTATTATATCTATAAAAAACAAATGTTTATAAATAAATTTCTAAAAACAGTGACAGTCTTTTGGACTACCCTGCAACGCAAAAACATAATACACAGAAATAGGATATTATCATAAACTGAATCACAACATAAAAAATGCAGCACACATAAAGGTAAAGCATTATCCGTTGTTGACAGGGTCTTAAATAAGTGTCCATAACTTATAAATAATTAAATAAGCAAGAGTTACTTAATACATTCACACTCCAAATCGCATGCTCTTCTCCCAAAAAAATTAAAACTACTTCAATTGCTTCAAAGAGCATCACAAATCAAAAAAAAGCTTTTTTGAGAATATTATTGAGGCAGTTTCTAATCGATTCAACTTGCTAGAACTTTAGTTATATTTACAGGCGATAGATGGCAGGAAATGTAAAATGTTTCTGTTTTAATTCTCCCACAGATTCACATACGGATTTGAGGAGTGGATTGTCCCGGAAGCATTCCCGAGAGGATCGCCATGGAAGAATTCCGTCAAACACACACTCTGTTTTATTATAAGTAGAGATTTTCAGCCAATAGATAGCGGCAAATGTAAAACATTTCTGTTTTGATTCTCCCATAGATTCATGTCCAGATTTGAGGAGTGGATTGTTCTGGAAGCATTCCCGAGTGGATCACCATGGAAGCATTCCCCGTCAAACACACACTCTGTTTTATTATAAGTAGAGATTTTCAGCCAATAGATGGCGGCAAATGTAAAATGTTTCTGTTTTGATTCTCTCATAGATTCATATCCAGATTTGAGGAGTGAATTGTCCCAGAAGCATTCCCGAGTAGATCGCTCCGGAAGCGTTCCACATCAAACACACTCTCTGTTTTATTATAAGTAGAGATTTTCAGCTGATAGATGGCGGCAAATGTAAAACGTTTCTGTTTTGATTCTACCATAGATTCACATTCAGATTTGAGGAGTGGATTGTCCTGAAAGCATTCCCGAGTGGATCGCCCCGGAAGCAAATGAATCACCCCAAAAGCATTCCCCGTCAAACACACACTTTGTTTTATTATTAGTAGAGATTTTCAACCAATAGATGGCAACAAATGTAAAACATTTCTGTTTTGATTCTCCCATAGATTCACATCTGGATTTGAGGAGTGGATTGTCCCAGAAGTGCTCCCGAGTGGATCGCCTCAGAAGCGTTCACCATCAAACACACACTCTATTTTATTATAAGTAGAGATTACCCGGCATTGTTCGGATCCTATATAAGTACCTACTACTTATAAGTAAAATAAGTGTCTGCTACCTAAATAATACATATATAGATAACACCATGCTCAATTTCCAAATTGCCTATTTTGAACTAAAATTACTCTCACAATACAAATAAAATCTCCAAATCACAAAATGAGAATCACAGTTGACCATATATTGAGCACACTGATCATGAAAGGCAAAAATAAGTAAATGGCTCTGACCCTCCAGCTTAAGTGTATGTGCGAATGTAAGTGTGCCTGCAATAGGTCGAAGAACTTGAATCACAAGGTACTGACTTCAATGGGGAAACAGTCTGCTGATTCAAAAATTTTATGAATTCCATTGCTTAAAAAATTTATAATTAATAATAATTTAGGAAATTAATTTTTGCTTTGAAGCAGTGTGTGGTATTTAAAGTGGCTGGTGTTAAATTATAAACAGTGGATTTGCCTTCAATTTTTTTTTTATATCCCAATATAAAAATTGGGGAGGTTTAAAAAGCATGAAAAGTATATATTATTTGAAATTCACAAAAATTTGTCCATCAATCATATAGATTCCGTTTAAAGTTTGTTTGAGAGAGAACTTTTCAATCTTTCTGCTAGTATCAAGGTGAAAACACTATGTTTTCACCTCGATACTAGCAAATTATAGTATATTCGGTTGCTAAGGAATTAATTTGTGCGAGTATCATCAAAAATCATAAATTGGGTTAAAACATAAAATAACTAAAAAACTAATTCAAAATTTATAAAAAAGTAAAGTCAAGGTGCACCTTTTCAGGTCCTGAAGTACCTGTGTACCAAATTTCCTGGCTGTATAATGCCCAGATTGCCACTACAGATCGCAAAGGAAGAGACACACACACAGAGAAAGATAGGCATTTTCCTTTACTATGGAAGATGATTAATGGAACCTGATTAGTTAGGGCCTCAAAGATGTGAATCACACTGATGAACACCAAATCAAGTTAAATAAAAGGTTATAAAAAAAAAAATCCTAAAAAAATATGTGTCATATCATTTTTTATTTTATTGTATTTATTTTGTTTATATAAAAACTCTTTTCATTGGTGTTTTTTCATAAAAAAATATATAATTATAACATTTTGAAATTTGTATTCTCAACATACAGACTTGCCAAATAACAGAAAATATTTCATTACAGCATAGTTTGACTGTATATGTGAGGGGGAATTGAAAGAATATTTATTTAGCAACAGCTAAGTATCACCATAATGCCAAGAAATATATTGATGAATATCTATCAGAAATTATTACACACTGTGAAAACCACAAAATATATTCTTTTATAAGAAATTTCTTTTATAAATATATAAAATACATACATGTATAGTGCATTTACTTTAATTTTAAAACACACATTATTTTTCTCAACTTCAATAATAGAGCAGTAATAAAATTTTACTTACTTCAGCTGGGGAAATTTCAGTTTTAATAAATCCAGCTTCTTTTGCTTGTTGCTTCTTCTCCTTTTCAATTTTTGTGCTAAAATGGATTTTTAGGTTTTGGTTAGGAGCGTGTTACAATGAATAACAGAAAAACAATAATCTACACTATTAATCTTAATTTATTTCAAAATTCAAATGACTACTGGAAAAAGTGTGGCATAACCGAAGTGGTTAGGCTACCGCTACCTGCAAGTGCAGTTGCAGAAACGATGTAATTTGGCTACTGACAAGTGCGGACGTGCATTGCCAGTGGGCTACGGTTAAATTAACCGGATGGTTGTTGTCTTACGGCGGAAGGTAGCAAATTATATTTCGTTTACTAACGTTAGATGACAGTGTTATTTAAATTGTAATTCTTCAAATATATTTAAAAATAAATTACCGATAAAATAGTCGAATTTTATGGTTTCTAGCTCTTACAAATGTATATATAGCATTAAAATAGAACTTGAAGAATGGAGTGATTCCTCTTTTCCACTTCTATTTCTCTGAAAATAAAATATAATAACCTTTCCAAACTTTTTAAGGAACTTGACAAAAAGTATTTGATCATAAAATTGTCTAATTAATAGGCCCAAGCTTGAGCCCCCAGTGTGCAGGGGAACCAGCCACGGACAGGAAAAATTAGGTACAAAAATGAGAGGACGGGGGCCCGGAGAGGCCCCCCTTCCCCCCCCCCCCCCCCTCACTTTCCATGGGCCTGCATGTGTGTGCTTTATTTTGAAGAAAAAGAATAAGAGAAAGGTACAAGTGATATTTTACTCCTTCTCAGAAAAACGCTGCTAAAGTTGTGAAGAAAGAATATAAAATATTTACGCAAGTACTTCTAGTGAAGGAATATGATTTAATAACACTAAATTTATGCTTAACTTATCTTTTAGCAAATTTTCTCTTCCATTTCATAATATTCAACCATTCAATTACAAGTAGCTATTTTTTTAATATTATATATAATAATATATTCTTAAAAAAGATTTAATTATAAACCGGTTTTTTTCATTTTTTTAATTATTCAATAATGCATTTTTTTTATATATATAATAAACTGAGTAAATTATGTTTTATTTTTGTTATTAATTTTATTTTTTTCATACATGGCAAAAAGGTTTCCCATCAGTAAGTATTTAAAACGAATTCTAATATAATATTTAATAATATATTTTTCAAAAGCATTTTTAAATTTGTTCTTATAATTTAATAATTTACTCTTATTAATTATATTTAATAATTTACGTTTTAAGAATTTTATATTATTTTTTCCTCCTATTCCTTTTGTGTAATGTTTTAAATTGATCATTAAAAAAAATCCTGTTATAGATAAAACATAATTATTTTATAACTTTTTTTTATCAAGAAAGAAAATATTTAAAAATAAACTACTTTAAAAAATATACTATTTTTAAATCTCACCAATGCATATATAACATTAAAATAGATCTTAAAAAATGGAATTTTTTCCTCCTATATACATATAGAAAGAGGGAATTGGGGGGTTTTGATTTTATTGAAATTATTTTCATTATTACATGTTAGCTGGAATAATATGTCCAATGACTTTTTAAAGTATTTATTCTTATATCACAGCTACAGTCAAACATATATTATACAAAAGGGTCTGAATTTAAAAATATATAAAAATTTCTTATACTTGCATATTGCAGTCAGCATAATATCGAACTAAACGGAATATAACGCTACTTTCCACCGGAAGACAACCGTCCGACTAATTTGACAGAAGCCCACTTGCAGGTTTCCTACTACAACTCCATCCGCACATGCAGGCAACCTAACCACAGCCTGGCATAATATAGTTTATGTTTTGGAAAATTCAAATTGTACACTTATGTCAGTTTTTTTTTTCTTCTTCTTCTTTTTTTTTTTTTTCAGGATTTTAATTTAGTCTTCCATGTAAATACAATCCTTTGGTGTTTTGCACTTTTTTGTGGCTAACTGTATTCCCATATTGCTTAAAATAAAAGGTTTCATACATAGGCAACAATGTAATTTGTATGGATCATCTTTTACTAGCTCGATCTACTTGGCCCACTGAGAATAGAGTTTTAACCATCCATTCTAAATTGACATTGTTCTTGCATTTTAACAGAAAATACTATAAGAATATTTGAAAAGGCTAATCACACTTGATCACAATTTAAAATACAATATTGTTATGAGAGATCCTCAGAAATTGTGGGTGTACTCTCATAATACAAGACTGAGTCCAAATTTCTGGATAACTAACATGTTTATTTACTAGCACAGCATAAACAGGAGCAATATACAGCAAATAGCTTGATAACTATCTCACAAGAACACTAAACAACTGTCAGTCATCTACAGTAAAACAGCAATTAATTGATCCACTAATTTCACAAAACAGCAGATACTATACATTCGAAAAGTCACTAAAATTCACATTAGAGCTAAATTGCCAAATCTGGCAACCCCAATCTGAACTTCAACATATAGAAAACCCTAAATTCATGTCATAGGAATAGCTGCCTGTAAAGGTATTTTCTCCATCTGGTTCTCAAAAGAGACTCCACTGAAGGCATTTTACACGTTCGTAACAAATTATACACAAGATCAACAATTAAAAGTAAAATGCTGGAAATAAGTATGTAACAAAAATAGCATGAAAAAATGCACCAAGGAATGAGTAGGCGCGGTAGCCCATTGGTTAGCGCGCTGGAGTTGCACTCGGTAGGCCCGGGTTCGATTCCAGCCACTGCCAAAACTGCCGCCGTGTTCATGCGGAGTACGATCACGCTAAACATGTGGGTCCGAAAGTCCTTCCGAGAGGTTGGTGGTAGGGGAAGGAGGGTACGGTCCCTATGGATGCCTCCCCCACTGGGTTCCGGTCTAAATTGGGTGGCACTTCCCGACCGTCCAAACAGTTACCTTACACCTTTCTGGTAGGTCGGACGGTCTGGGTTTCAACAACAACAACCATGGAATGAGTGTGGTACCATATTGCCAAGTGCAAATAACTGAATCGAGATACTATTTTTCACAACTCCACATAGCTAATAGCTTTTCAATGATTTTTGATATAAAGGTGGAACATAGTTTATATCACTGGAAGGATAAACAAACTGTTCAAGGACAAGAATAAACTATCATGATTGCAAAAGTTTGTTACGGAGCCAGATATCGAGATGAGGGACAAATATGAAAGGTAATTCCCAGGTCAACGCTGAAAATTTCCAGGTTTTTTATGAAAATACGCATTTTCCCCTGATTTTTCTTAGCTATGTTTTTATTCCCTCACTTTTCCAAGTTCTCCCTGATATGTATGAACTCTGTGTAGAGTCTACAATCACTTCCTTAGATCACTATAGCTTAGATCACTCAAAAATGCTAACATGTGGTAATAAATAACTAAAGACTATCTTTAGATACCAAGCTGCTATATGCTGGTCAGATGCAGAGATTTTTCTTTATCTGCATAGTAGTCTTCTCTTTCTGTGCATAGTAGTCTTTCTCTTTAGTTATAGAATTCCAATAACGTGCATTAAGTGGTTTTTAAACATTTTGGTTGTTATTGTGAAACAAAAATTGATATCAATAAGGAAAAGAAAATCTTGAGCAACATATTTAAGCACAAATAAAATAATAATGCAGAATACAGCTGTTTCGAAAATATGCTGAATCCCCTTCATTAATGCAAGAGAACCAACAAACCCAAAGTCAAGAAAACAAAATAGGCACAAAGCCTTATATACCAAAGACCTGGATTAAGAGTTCATCTGAGAGAGCCAATCAGAAAACAGAATAAACAACAGTCCCGCCGATTCGAAAGGAGAAGTAATATATAAGATTGGTGTGTGCCTACTCCAACAAAGATATCCTGACAAGACATGTTGAATCCAAACAATCATTAATAAGACTAATCAAGAGAAAAATAAGTTAAAAAGGTACATAAGAGCCCCAAAGGCTAAAAAATAGAACAAAGAAAATGGAAGAAATTGCATGGCACTCCGCCAGACTGAGGGCAAAAATGGAGTACTGGACTAGATGATAAAAATTGATATGTTGCAGTAACGAAACACCAAGAAAGTAAGGGCTAAGATAAAATGTAGAATATAAAATTTAACAATTTCTAAATTTTAACAAATATTGAGTATTTGAAAAGAGTAACACGTATTGAAATGTAGAATATTTTTATCCTTTTTGAGTATAGTTACTCCTATTGCTTAAAAAAAATAGTGAGTAACTCTGTTACTCATTATAGATTGATGTAAAATATCGCTTAAAGAAGTGATAATTTATATCAATCTATAATGAGTAACAAAGTTACTCACTATTTTTTTTTTAAATAATAGGTGTAACTATATACTCAAAGAGAATAAAAAATAATCTACATTTTAGTACCCATTACTCTTTTCAAATACTCAACATTTATTAAAATTTAGAAATTGTGAAATATTATATTTTGAATGAGAAAAGCCAATGTGTGTAACAGTAGTACAAGTTGCTTAGGGAAAGGTTTAAATATTTTTTATTCATTTATTTTTTTAATTACACAGTTTGGATAGCATAATAGAATGCAACTTATTTCATCTGAATTGGATCACAAACAATAAAGTTATTAGTGATGAAATGTTTGGATGTAACATTTGCTGTCATTCCACCAGATGAGCGTACGTACACCCAGTGCAAGTGATAAACATATACTGATGTATCGATTAGATGTCAATGCATAGGTGTCACAGATTCAAAATTTAAATTTTTTACAGCTTAAATAAAAAAAAAAAATTACATATTGGGTTCTGTATTGAGTTCGACAGAGCAAGTATAGTGACACTTTTATTACATAGTTTTATTCTATCCCTGTCACATTTCTTTCATGATCCACTCCGTATTCCTTGCCCTAAGATGTTGAAAACCCAGGTCACCCGACTCACCCTAGGGTATGAGCAGCTATTTGAGTGGCCATTGCCCTAAGATGTGTCACATTAAAAAGTAACAACCTTCATTTTATGTAAAGTTACCATTACAAGTAATGCAATTACTTTCACCCATTTACTAACCAGTCTTGTAATGAGTCTTGTATAACTCAAACGAAAAATTATGTTTGCATTATGACATATATAGCTGCAACTTCATGAATATATGGCTGCAACTTACATTTTTGTCTCATAGTCCTTCCATGCTTTATCAAAAGGCCTTTTCAAATCCTGCAAAATTAGGAGATATTTAAAAAACGACTTACAAATCACAAACATCTCAATATAGCTTAAGAGATAAATAATATGAAAATACAAGTTGAAATGACTGAAGAACAATTTTGAACTGATTTATGACTATCAAATTCTTATAATTAAATGGTTAACCAATAAAATATATATTTATTCTAAATACTAACATTTGAAAATCTAATGTAGATTGGTACTTATCATTTCCAATATAACCTAAAAATCTGTACATTTTAATGTGACAGTTCACTGCAATAGGTATTTACCTTATTTAGTGTACAATAAATATGAAAATTAAACTCTATATATTAATTACAAATAATTATTTTAACTTTTGTCAAATATTTGTAATGCCATTAAATTTAAACTACCATATGTATTTGAATATAAGGCAATTTAGCTATAAACCAAATATATAATTCTATTATAAAATACTCTCTGTAATAAAAAAAATCGACGCACCAAGAAGGAGTTGTCAGATTGTGATAAAAATTGGTGGATGTGAAGAACATACATAGAAAAAGAAACGATTAAAATTTCAGAACAATATAATAATTTAGAGTGTGACCGTATACAAAGGGACAAAGTCAATAAGGCGTTGGTCCACCTCTGGCCTGGATGCAAGATGTCACCAGGCATGGCATAGACTGATAAAGTTCATGGATGGTGTCCTGCGGAATGTCTTGCCAAATTGTCTCCAACTGTCGGGCTAAATCGTAAACATTCCGGAATCGTTACAACCTCCTTCCCATAACATCCCAAATGTGCTCTATGGGAAATAGATCAGGAGACCTAGCTGGGCAAGGAAGTGTTGAGCAAGCTTGAAGACAATTCATAGCAACACGTTCCGTGTGCAGCCGGGCATTATCTTGTTGAAAAGTAAGTCTGGGGTGTCGCAGAAGGAACGGTAACACAACCGGTTGTAGAATGTTGTCTATGTATTGCTGTGCTGTCGGTGTGCCAGAAATGACTACCAAAGACGTAAGATATCCGCAGTCGAAATACAACAGAAATTTTGACCACAGATTCAGAATTTATATACACCTGCTGAATGCGCAATTTCGATGCGCTGGAGCTCCCACTATTTATCCATTGGATACCAAATTTTATTCATTTGCATGTTCGCTCAAAATGTCTTTGCATACAAAATTTCATTACAATCAGGCAACTCCTTCTTGGTGCGTCGATTTTTTTGTTATAGAGTATATTTGACCAAAATTGAAAACCCATACATAAGCCGAATTAAAAAAAAATAAGACAAAAGGTACAATGAGTCACCAAATGTGTGAAACAAGTTAAACAATCACATGGTGATGCCGACATTGTTGATAATTATTGCAGAAAATCATATCTTCTTCCTCCAGAAACATCCAAGCATAGATTAATGAATATGATGACATCACAATTGACATCTGCGGCTCGACAGCTACAAGCTAAGCCTAACCATGCAAGAGCTTATTACATTACAGATAGATATCATGCTAAAAATAGTATTTTCATGTTTCAGAGGTCTCAAAACATATAAATCCTGCAAAAACTTGAGTTCTGATTTTCAACACAATATCAATACTCTTCCTGTATGTATTGTAGGGAAAGTAAAAGTCTGGTGTGTGCAGCACATGACTATCCCTACAGACTCAATTTCATTTTCTAGTTCTTTCTTTCATAATTTATTTCCCAGAGTTTAATTGCACAAAATAAAATGGGTAATTATTTTAAATTACACTGGATTTGCAAATTTAATTAATTTTTTGTTTTCATTTAGTGATTAGATGCATTTTCAAAGGTAGTGCTGCAAAAAATGCAAAGAAAACTCATATCTAGAGAACGATTAATGGGGTTGGTCTGACCCTTTTCATAGTCAAACATTACATATAAAACAAGCATTTAATTGCTCATTACAGCTACATAATATTACATACATTAAAGCTACATAAACAAATATTAGAGGCTGGTAACTGACTGGACAAAAAATGAAAAATTATTATATATACAGAAATTGAAACATAAGACAGAGGAGGGAACTTATAATTTAACATGAAAATTCATAAAGCATATTTTTATGCACTAGTAAAATTTAGGGAAGTAAACAGGTATTTTTTCCATGCATACATAGTTGCACATTTTGACAAACTCTGAAAAGGGATCTGATGATTTTTTGTAGAACTGTGAAATGTTTGAATACTGTTGAATAACTGAGTAAGTCAGGATAGATGAATTGAAAAATAAATGTACAACTACTGAAATGTAAGTTTTTTTGTCATTTATTCTGTGATCGAATTTTTGTGTGCTATTTATATACTGACCTCCCTACTGCATTAGTAAAAAAAAATTTCAAAAATTCTCAGCTAATACATGGAAATATTAATATATGGTAAATTATTATACAGCATGAACAGTTAGAGGTGTCCAATTAATGTTTTAACAAATATGTTTACGCAATCCTTAAAATTTTAAAAGATAATTTTCAAAGTTATGCATACATTAAGAAAAAAAAAAGTAATATTATAAACATTTTTATACTTGAAATAAGAAGCATTTCTGAAAGATTTTTAATTTTTCAGGTTGAAAATACACATACATCAACTACAGTACAATGAAAAGCTAAATACAAGTATGTATAGGACAAGCAAAGCACAATATACCAAGGAACTTTATAAAATAAGTTAAATGTAAGTTAAAAATTTTGAAATTCCTATACTATTTCCAGAATTTAGACTTTTCAAAAGGTTTTTCTAACACAATTTCTTGACTTCTAGATCTAAATTTCATATTCCATGATAATTCCTGAGTTCTGTTTCCTGAGTTCCTGGTTCCTGAATTCCTAAGAAAACAAATAAATATTTGAGATTGCCAAATAAACCTTTGAAACTTTCTACCAACCCATACAAGGCATTTGAAGTTAATTACCTATAAGCAAATCCTCAGTTGGGTGAAGTCAAGTGGCAGAAAGTGATTTTTATTTTTTATACAGACTACCGAAAAATGAAAGATTTGGATGGCTAGGAAAGTGCCACCCAAACCCATAACCCAATAGGGATGGCAACCACTGGGTCCGTACTATCTTTCCTTTAGCCGAATGCCTCTTGGATTGACTTTCACACATACAGATTTATCACACCCATGCTCCATGTAGACACAAAGATAGTTTTGGGCAGCAACAAAAATTAAACGCTGTACTGTACCATGTACGATCCTTTCATCATAACAACTGGGCAATCCCATCCCATAGAATATTATACCATCTCTATTTAATTCTCCAAGTTTACAAAAAACTTGAACAATTACTCTAAAAACCAGATAAAATTGTAAAATACTTACACCTTTAACTCCTTTTAAATCGCCTTTTAATAGGTTGTCTAAGGGAAACATTATAATATTGTTTAAGTTTTGCATCTGAAAATAAAACATATTAGCTTATCAATTCAATACTGATGAGAACAAAAATGTGCAAAACATTAAAAATTGAAACAAAAGTGTTTATGAGGGTTTCAATTCAAATTGCTCCGTAATTTTTCCTGATCTTCTCTGATCTCAATTGAGTAATTTTCTCTTACTAAACATAAATAAACATTAAGATATTATGAATTAAGCACCTGCTTAAATCAAAATCAAGGACTTTTCAAGACCCATTCAATTTTTTTTAAACTGCCCTAAAAAATGGATAGGGTGTCTGTTGTTTACATCTGTAAGCTTTTACTTTTCATGAGATGAGAGGTACATAAATTATATATTTTTGTAATCAGCAGAACTTATTTTATACTTTAAGTAACTAAATTAAAAATCAATTTTTTTTAATGTTTATCATGCCTTGGTCGCCTTAATTTTTTTGGCTATCAATGGTTTCTTAAGAGTTGACATTATTAGAGATGGGTTGAATACTAAATTTCCTCAAATATTTGATACTGGCCAATGCTTCCCCATTTGATACCATCAGATACCACAAATGGCTAATGCTTCCCCATTTGATACCATCAAATCGGAAAGCATTAGCCATTTGTCTTAATCTGGCCTACAAGCGAAAAAATATATGTATAACCTCTATTTTTCTTAATGACTAAATAGAATATTTTTTGATTTTCTTAGCTTTGCAAAGGTCAAAACTATTTGAAATAATCTTGTGATCAGAAAGAACGTGTTGTGAATAACAATTTAAAATATACAATTTATCAAATAGTATTCTAAACTAACCCATTCCTAGAATTTTTCCAAACCTTTTCATTTTCCTTGACTAGCCTTAACTTTCCAGATAAACAGAAGCCCTGTCATATATAAAAAAAATTGTTCACTTACTAGAGTTTTCATTAAAGCAGATAATTCTTTAGTAACAATGGAAAACTTTATAAATGCAGCACCTGAAAAATTAATGTAAATACAAATAAACTTCATAGGATCCAGATCACTTACATTTAATTACAGAAACACCGAAAAGAAACATTAGGTTACATATTGCACTTAGTAAATACTGTAAAACATTGTAAATTTACTTTTAAATCTTTTAATGTCATAACTTTTTAAGAAATTATGGCACATATTGAAAGTATTAAATGTACAAGCTTTTTGTTACCTATGTCAGGTTCTTGGTCCTTGGTCATGGCATTTGCCCCTAGTCTATCAAGAGCTTGAGATAAGAATACCTCATTATCTACATGAGCTAAAAAAATATATATATTATTTAACTTTTTTAATTATGTTCAGACTGCTCTACTTCAACAATAAAACTAATATATTTAGCACTTTAAAATTTTAACACAAATCAACAAATTCATATGTATGCAAAACATACAATCAACATTAATGTGACAAAATCAACAATCCACAAAATCCGCATACTCAATTTGATTCTTATAGCAGCCAATTCTTAAATATGGAAATCTTTTCAATATTGTTCTTGGGTGATTTTCAAATGAATTGCCTTTTTTAGCTTTACATCACATAAAAAAGTGATTTAGATTATAAATAAAATTATATTCTTTTATTAATTTTTTGTAATCTTTTTTATACTAGATAAGAAGGAACAATATGGCTTCCATTAGCTTTGTTACCAACTGCAGAAATCAAAACCTATTTAAAATAATAGTAGTAACACTCCTGAGGTAACACTCATGAGATGTACAGGGGACACATATTAAATTTAAATTTTAAAATATTAATAATTATATTTTAAAGGAATCGCATGCAATTTTGTTAATTAAAATGTAAAACCATATTTTTTAATTCATATACAAAAGCTAATCTAGTTTGAAAGCATAAAAAGAGACTTCCTTAAGTGTGGTGTTTTGAGTTGGGACAGCAAATTTATTACTTGAAAACTAAAAATAATAGAAAATAGCTAATATATTTTTAAAACATAAACACTTCATTGAGTACATTTTATTAATTATAAACTAATGGTACCGATATATGTTCTAAAAGTAAAAAAAAAAAAATTTTATTAGCATGAAATATGGGTTCACAGATTGGGATATCAAACAGGCGGTCATTTTGAAAATCACCCTTTTCTATAGTAAGAACTAGCTAAACTTAGATTAGAAAAGAAAAACGTCTACAGAAAAATAGAACTTACATGAGAAAGCAGTAGAAGTCAATTTTTATCAGCAATAAACAGTAAATTTTTAGTTTTATGATACATATACTATAATTTTAAATACATATATATACGTATTATACACAATTACATGTATAATGCAATTTAAATTTTATATAATACAATTTTTAGTACTATATCAATACAGGAGTCTACTCAGGTTTATCAGTATCCCATTTTTGCAGAAAAAGTTCCAGTCTCATAAGAAATGTAAATATGTATGTGCTGGGACACATTACTCACCATTTGGGAACTAATTTCTAAAATATTTCACATACATAACAAGTACACCTTTCTGGTAGGTCAGACGGTCTGGGTTTCAACAACAACATACATAACAAGTACATATTTCATTCCTATAAATCTGAATTACCAAATATTTGATGTCATGGCAGATATATTTTTAAATCTCTTAAAATCCTATAAATGTATTTTTTACAAGAAAAATAATTGTTTTGAACAATATAAAAAGAAAACAATTAACAATAGATACATTAAATAGTCTGCAAAAATCCTTAGTAATGGCATACAAGGTTGATTACAGGTATCAAGCAGTTTCAAAGGCAAAGAGCAGAAGGCTGTTTGTTCTTTTGTTTCGAAACCGGTTGAAAATTTTAATCAATCTTGTATACAGTTAATAAGTATTTATTTTTACAGTTTAAGACAGCATTTTATGAAAAATTTTATATGCATTACATAGTCCTTACCATTGCCACTACTATAGATGGCTTTAACAGCCTTTTTCATCTTTGTCAAACCATCTCGATCAAAATCAAGCGTCTGAAAAAAATATCAAAAGTGTGACCATACTATTTCATATAGTAAAGTATGAATAATTAATTCAAATGATATATAATAAAAGTAAAAACTATTTTATCGTTTGTTTAAAATAAAAAGTATTTCACAAGCTTGATATTTTCAAAGTATTTTATTTATTTTTAATCTTGAACAAAACATAACTATATTCTGAAAATTATGATATTTAATAAATATTAAGATAATATGAACAAATGTATATTTATAAAGGCATTACATTTTAAAATATCTCATTTGAATTTTTGTAAGCAAAATAAACACAAAACTTAAAAGAGTAAAAGTTATCTTAATGGCCATTTTTGTAATCAAGGACAGTTTTCAAATCCCTAAAGTGTTCTTATTGAAATTCACAAAAACTTTTCTTTTTTAATAATGAACATTTATACTAAATGTGACACATTAAATCTTTAGTTTACTGAGTCAGTAAAATACTAAAGTCATAGATATCCACTTTTCTTAAATAATTGAATGAGTGAATTAGTCTAAAAACTTGTTTTTTATATTATTAAAAATTGTATATATATATATATATATATATATATATATAATTAACAAAAATAGTACGGCCATTTGTGATACTTTTCGTTTTTCACATTCATCTTTTGCTATTCAGTGTCTTAGGTATTGATTTTAGAAATTATATATATATATATATAATAAAAATATAATAAGAAATTCCAATGATACAATAGAGAGAAGTTGTAACTCATAAAACCATAACTTAAAATATATGCTAACTCTCTATTTTCCTTTGAACTTCTCCACTGATATTAAAGATCCTCAAGATCTGAAAATGGTCCTGATTGTGACATTTTACTTTAAATAAATCAATTACTAATACAGTGATTCAAAACTACATTGTATTTACTTTACAAACAACAAAGCTTGATTCATCTTGCACTACCAGCAAAATAATTCCACTCCGGGACTGCATATACCATAATGGAAGCCCTAAGCCATAATTTTTCAAAATGTGTTCAATGAACCCTTAGGGTTCTGTGACAGTATTCCAGGTGTTCCACAATGTGATAGTTTTAAGTAAATTCTTTAAAAAATGAAAAATAAAGCAAAATCTGAATGCATAATTTGGACCATCAGGGACTTTTTCTCATTTTAGGGTTCTACCATCAAATTAAGTTTGAAAAACAATAAACTAAATGAGCCCCCACCAAGAAACAAATGTCATAAAAATTAAATGGAATTCCATCATTGAAACCATAAAATTAAACAACCTACTTTTATAATCATGGAAATAAGATGTCTATTAAAAATGCAAAATAGGTTTTAATATAAATTTTTAATAAATTAAAATGGCCTAATAACAAAAAACTGTGATATGATTCCAAAAGTTTCTTGAGGCATTAACAGAACTATTATTAATATTAACTGCTAAAAAAAATGGAAAACAAAGTAAAGCAAAACATTTTTTTTTTTACCAGATTCTTCGCAAACAACTAATGGTGACAATAACTGCATGGTGTCATGCAATTCTTCATATTCCTCACTAGAATCTGCTAAGAACCATTCTTTTCTCAATTGTGTTTTATTATGGCAGGAAAAACCACTTCAGTCAAAAACAAGGAATTTGAGATATTAACGAATGAAAATAATGACATTTTTAAGACATCGTTTTTTTAAATTTTTGATTTTGATTTTCAAAATACACATTTAATTTTTATGGTATTTATTACACATTTATAAGCTAAATAAGCATACATTGTATTGTAATTTTGGAAAATGAATTTTTAGGTAAATACTGACTTAAGTGGTTATTCCCGAAACAAGTTTGTGGCAAATACAGACATAAGTTATTATTCCTGACTTCAGTATTTATTCTTTAAACACAATTATGATGTGTTTACAAATACAGACATAAGTAATTGTTTAATAAAACATTGGTCATAATGCAGCATTTAATTGTGCATTCTAATTCCAAACTGTTATTATTATTTAATGTTTTCTTAGGACTACTTTAAGTAAATATTTTGTAAAAATTATAAAAATGATGTTTTAACTGATATTTCTGAAAATTGTTTAAAAATAAAATTAAAATTTAATGCACTTTTTTTGTAAATTACTTAGCTAATTTAAGTTGTAAATAAATATAAACATATAAAACTGAAACTCAAACATCGTTTATACTTCATCCGGATAAATTTCAATCAGATCGGGATCAATGTCTACTTCATTTGAAGTCGGAAGCATGGAACAGAATTGATTCATTTGGTGAGATTTTCGTACATTTAGCAAAGTTTAAAAAGTCGCTCAGTTGGCGAAATTCAGCCAAATTCGTCACAAAACTCTCAACAAATGTTATGTACGCAGAAATAAGTTATTCTTACATCTTCTTCTTCTGTTGTATAACAGATAATATTGGCGTTTGCTGTATAACAGATAATATTGGCGTTCAAATACAAAAGTATTTCTCAAAGTATCATTTCTCATGAATGGAACGGGCTAGGTCCACGAGAATGATGTCACCAAATTTATCGCAGGATATTACATATGATAATTGAACATGTCTCACAAAAGTTAATATTCTTTTTTTACTTCATGGGATTTTATTGATGAATTAATTTGAAAAACTGTTTAATATCTCGAGAACAGTTCATGCTAGTACTCTAAAGTTTAAGTAAATCATTTTCTAAGGAAAAATTACATAAGAAATGTCTATTTTCGTAACTTTATTAAAAGGTTTGATATTGTGATGATTTTTTCAAAATGTCACTCGAAAATTTAGGGGGGTTCCCAGCATTCGATTGTGTTTAAAAACAAGAGACTTCCAGTAATCATGGATAGTAGTTTTTATTTCGACTTGCACTCGAATCGGCCTATTCGTTCGTTAAGTATCATGTCCATAGACTCACTGACGCACACACACACACACACATACGTACACACACACACATCACCTCAAAAATGTTCTATTCGTGATCAGGTATGATTGAAACGTGCTCCCCTGTCGAAAACTCGAATTCGAATTTTCGAGCCCGTCACAATACTTTCCTTATACATTATTATATATAGTTAAAACAAAAAAATAAACTGCTCCCTCTTCCAAGCAGACTAATCAAACTACCACGGAGTCTCGTTTTAATTGCATCATCGGTTACAGAGGTAGCTAAGAACAGCTGATTTAACACCAGCATACAAGCTCCAGGCCACCGCAAATAAACTACAGTATATTTCAATATATGGGGATTTTGTTTAGCACATTCCCAGTGAGAACATGTAAAACTTGCACAATCAGTACAATTTTCCCGGTAACTATGCTTTATAAGCTATTGAGATGAACATCGTGCTACAGCGCGGGAGTCAAGTATTTTTATTTATGTTATCTAACATAACTCGAAACGTTTTACTATTAAACATTTGTTCTACCGCCCCCTATTCTTTTGCAGTGATTCATTTCTGGCTCTACCGCTGACAGCACAGAAACCATTTTATTTTTATGCATATAATTTGCATTAAGAGCCTTGTTCTCAAAACTCTAGTTTCTATTCTGGCTAAATCTTAAGAGAAATATTTAATAAAATACAACATATCTGAAATATTTTTACTCTTGTGAATTCACCATTAGTTGTCCCCGTAACAACATACTATTCTAAAATTGAGAAACCACTCGCTAAAATAAAGTGTTATTTCAGCACTATGAGAATAAAACAGCTGCCTAACAATAATCAATTACCGGGTGAATAAATACAAAATCAGCAGAAATAGGCATCGAAAGAGGGTTGGGAGAGAATGTCACGCGCGCCTCGAAATTTTACGAAATAAAAAAGAATATTGTGACGTAGTTTCAACAAAGAACGAGGTTGTATAAACTGTACGGAATTATAACATTTCTTCATGTTTTTTAAACGCTAAAATCTGCACAAATAAAACGGATAATAACTTTTCTTGACTTATGTGCTTTTTCCCGAATATATCTGTTCGAAAATTAGAGAAAAATAACCTTTTATGACTTATGTGGTTTTTCCCGGCTGACTTCGGAATAAAATCTAGTAGGTTGTTTATGGTTTTTTTTTTTTGATATCTTAGAAGTCCAACAGATGTACGTGCTTTTTCTACAGCATAGTTCATACATTTCTTCAACAGAATATGTTATAAAAAAAATTGCAATTTTTGACTTATGTGGTTTTTCCCGCCACGTCTAGATATGTTAATTTTATATTATATTTTGGTTTCTATTAACTACATGTGAATAGTCTAAAATGAAAAAATAAATGTATTTTCAACCATACACTAATGATTTTCTAAATTTTTCTATGAAATTGGAATGGATCTTATGGAATTTGTATGGGCTCGGTTCGTTTATATGAAAATAAATTATTCATTATACAGTGTTTCACTTTATGGCCAACTTTTGTATATGGCAAGATATGAGTGTAATTAATTTTAATTTATTAGACAAATGAAAACAACTTCACTTTTGAACTATTCATACATCTAGCTACATTGACTATTAAACATATTGTTTCTTTTCATAATTCACAAATGTCTCCTGATTATTCTATCATCCATAATTATACAATGTATCATTACAATTATATAATATAATATCTCATTAATATTGTAGTAAAAGAGGGATTAACACAGAAACATATGTTGATGAAATGAAAAATATGGCTGTTTGACATTAAATAATTTGAAACTAAATATGAATAGAAATGAATGAATTCATATACTGCCTGAATTCATATACTGTTTGAGACTGTAAATCATCCTATACTATTTGAGACTGTAATTGTGCACTCACTACACATTCCACCATTTAGCACACTTCAATAGAGTTTTACCAACAATGCCTAAAATTTACTAATTAAAGCAACTTTTACATTGCTAATATAGAAAATTTCATCAGAATTTTCAAAATTTTATGGCAATGATTGTGACAGATGCAGCATTTGCTAAGTATAATTAGGGATTTTGAAAAAAGAATTGTAAAATCCACAGATCTTACAAAAACTACCAATTAATGCATTTGTTATTTATGTAGGAGTCTGAGTCAACATCAGAGTTGGGCTAGGCAGTAGAAAAAAAAGTGGAGGTTTCTGAGCTGAAGGTTTGAGGTACCGACTCAACAGCCCAATCAGAGTTTTCTCTCTTTACAAATAACAAAAAATATGGACTTTAAAAAGTCCATATGTTTTGTTATCCTCAAATGCATTTAGATATGCATATTTTAACATGGCAAGATTTTATAACAAAAATATAAAACGTTAGGTTATAGTAATAAACACATGGCAAACCAGTAGTTGGTGACGACTAGCTTTATTTCCACACGTGTTTTAATATCCTATTTTATCTGAAATTGTTATTTTTCTACAAGGAAAAAATCTCAATTTCTGTAGAAATTATTATTTTTCCACAAGGAAAAAATAACTTTTATGGGAAAAGATATACTTTTTAAGAAATTTTGAAAAAAATAAACTTTAAGGACTTTTGATGAAATATAAGTACTTTTAAGAACCTTTGAAAAATGAGAAATAAAAAACAAATATTTTCTTATTCTAAGAATCATGAAAACCCTGCTTATTTACAAAACCAGGTGTTGAAAGAATAATAGCTGAATGTTTAAAGAAAAAGAAACTCCCAACATTGATTAGAAAGCAAAATAAGACAGGTCAGCTAGGCAATGTCCCGAGACTTAGAATGGTGATACTCTAAATGTTAATATGTGAAACTAAATATTTTAATCTTTAGAAAATGGTGATCTAAAAATAAAATTGACATTAGGATAAGTGATTTTGTTTTTATAAAATTTACAACAAAATCTGTTGATCATATAGGTAGAATTAAAATTGTAGAAACTAACTATAACTTTCAGTTCAACTAAAGCTAATTGACTTTAACTTTAGTTATACAGCTCAAGTGTAAAAATGGTGGGAGGGAACAGTAAATTTTACTTCAAGAGAATTATAGAGTTTTATAGAGAGTTTTATAAAGAAAACTGATATCCTATTAAAGCTACTTGCCCTACAAATAATTAAAGGAACTGGACATTACCAATTTTTGTTCTCCTTTAATACTGATTCATTAGCTTCATACAACTTAAATACATATGCTGTTTGTTCTAATCCTTAAGTAGAGAGGATTGGAACATAATTTTATTGTATCATAAAACTCATATTTTTGTTCTTTTTAAGAACAGATATACCTAGATGTTTAATGTGTTTTACTTCAATGTTTAACTTTATGCAATAACTAAAAATTTACAAATACGTTAAATAAAGATTAGCATTCATTTTTTTTCTTAAAATTGTCCCATATTTTCCCACTCTTTTCTAAAATAAAAAGACATTTAATAGTATATGAAAATAAAAAAAAATCCCCAGTATTTAAAAGTAAACAAACATATTTATGAAAGTTTATTAGGTAATTTATCCATAAGAATCTGAATTATTGTTAATACCAGTCTCTACCTATTTTACTGCATTCAAATCAATATTTCTCTCACATTGTATATTGTCATTGATTCATCTTGTACTTTACAACTGTTTCATGATAAACTTGTAGTTTTGAATCAGGAAAATGACATGTGAATATAGTAACTATTTATTAAATGTGCCAAATGCATGATCGATGTAATGCTGAAAAACCAAATACACACTTTTCATGTGTTATAAAATATGCAGATACAGATTTTATAACTGTGACTTCATTTTTTTAAAATAAATTTGTTATGTGTACCATGATATTTTCCTTTTTTAGGAAAGTTTATATTTACTAGAAAGACTGCTAGAAATATTTGGAATTTGAGAAATAACATGTTAGTTTTTAAACTGCAGTGAAAATAAAATTTTGAAAATGAAGACTTGATATGGTGAGTATATTTCCCATTTCACTATTGAACTGGCAAAAAAAAAAATCAAGCATGACCCTGAATTGTTTAAAATTAATTTGTATCACTGAATAATCTTTAAAATTGCAATAAGAAATTCCATGATGCACTGAAATGCATTGATAAAAATTACTTCTCAGTAAAGAATCTAACCTTCTAATGCTTCTGATCTTTTAATAGACCATTTGGCACATTGCCATATCTAATGTTAAATGTAGAAAATGAAAGTTAACCCCAATATGAATCTATTATTTATAAATTTCTTCAAAACTATTGAACAAGCATCACATAGATGTGTGTAATATTGAAGTGTTAAATATTGAAAGTAATAGGTGTTTCTAATTTTTAACATGCAATATTAATTTTCTTGAATCCTTAAATGTATGGAATTTTCACAATAAATGTGAATATATAAACTTTGAATGGTACTGCATATTTTACATCAAAACTTAACAATGAATTTTTGTTGGTTAAATTAACAGTTTAATTGATTTAATGAATAAAAAAACAAAATAGTAAGCTTTGTACAAGACTGATAATTGATATTTTACTAAAAATAAGTATTAAAAATTAGACTTTGAAAAATGTTATTGCAATGCATTATGCAAATAAAGAGAAAATGATTTAGTCATAAGCTAAATGTGGCCTAGTCTACTGCTTGAATGGGGAGCAAATTACATTGGAAACATTTAAACTACCCCAATATATGTTGTCTCGCTAAAGGCAAATTTTACTCCGGTAAAAATCGAAATTTAGAATGTAAAATATAGCGCAAAAGATTTTTAGATAATTTGCAGCCATTTGTACAAAATATAAACATAACCTTTGAAGATTTTTTGCGGATGTATTTTAATTCAACAGTAGTTAGATAAGGTTACTTAGTTTCAATTACACCACACATAAAATCTACATTAATCGCATAAATGTGAAATACTATAAGCATAAACAACATTAAATACTATATATTTATATCCCGGTAAAATTTCATATCCGGCTAAAATTCTTACGTAGAGCATTTAGAATTTTTCAAAAGTTTTATTGATGAACAAATTTCAGAATTAGAGAGCCAAGAAAGGGGATAAATGAAAACAAATCGATTTTAAACAGCTAATTTGAAAGATGGCCCTTTAACACAATGCTGATGAACAGTTTACACACATTGACAACCTTAAATATTTATTAGGTGAGTTTGATAATCGTAAAGAAAAGGATGTTTTTCAAATATGATAGACTAAAGTTAAAATAAAGTGTTGCTTTTTCGTGTAGTTTCTATTCATACCTCCTCCAATGAACTAACAGTTTGACGACACAAGGGTATTTTTGTAACAAAGGATGATGTAGTGGGAGAATTATAATCTTCTCTTGTTTCAGCAACAAATTCTGCAACACTCATTAACCCAGGCATGGTGAAAAGCAGATTTGTTTACAGTGAAATAAATAAAACACACAACCACAGGAAACGATACACCCTACATACTAGACATCATCTTCGCATCGATCAACAATCTACCCCATGCAGCGGTTATGATTAAGCTAATTGTTCAAGTTTAAATCCCTCCTCGAAAACTTTTATCCATAAAACGGAAATACATAAATTGCGTAAAACAAAAATGTAAAGCAATTAAAAGAAAAAAAATGCTGATTCCAAATTTCTTTTCACAACGTTTAAAATTTCTACTATTCAATTTTAATATAAAAATATTTTCAAAGGAGCTTTGAAAATATTCAACTGTTTCTTGTTTTCTAAACATTGAACTGGATTAAGAGATATTAAACAATTGATTTACGTATGAAAAGGTCTTAAAATAAAAAATATATTTTGTGCAACACCTAGGTTAATGCCTATAGGTGGCGCTGCAAATTGACAACAAAGAACATTTTAGACCTGACTCGTAAGAAAATACCGCTGAAAAATCCAAAACACCCCTTTGGCATTTATGATCAGTGGCGTATCCTGATTCTGAAAAGTGTGTGTGGGGGGGGGGGGGGAGGGGCAGCTGTTTAACATTTGTTTGAAAAGTGAGGGGGGGGGGCCTGGTCTCCCCAAGCATACGCTACTGTTTATGATTGATTGATGGCAAAGATAAGTCGGAACACCACATGAAGGTTAATTTTCTGCGAAAAACGAGGATACGAAAATATGAAAGGAAATTATAATACAAGTAGTACTTCATGTGATAAAAATAAGTGAATAGAAAGTTAAAATAAGTAAATAGAGGGAGAGGGGGGTCTGTCTAACAGATTTCCTAGACTTTTCCCAAAAATTTTTATTCACCATATTTTTCTAAAATTTACCAATCTATGCAACAGAGCCGTCTATATCAAATAACTCGGTTAGTCTGAGAATAAACAGGGTCCTAGAAATTTAATGAGTTCCTAATTGACAAAAGATATCGATATTGAATTGGGCGCAATAAATCTTGCGCCCACTCCCATTCATCATCAAACCCACTCATCATAACCAATTCATCAAATCAGATCTCCTGTCCTGTGCAATTGTTAAACAAACATCATTTGTTTTTATTTGCTAAAGGAGGATATTACTTTCGATATCGAAAAGACTTTTCGACTAAATCAAAAAATCTACACAAAATCTCGCCAAGCTTTACTGACGGAGAAATAAGTTATTCGTATAGCAGATAAATGACTATTGGCGTTCAAATACAAAAGTATTACTCGAAGTATCTTTTCCCATGAATGGAACGAGTTAGATCCACGAGAATGATGTCACCCAATTTATCGCATGGTATTACATATGAAAAGTGAACATGTTTCTCAATAGGAAATATATATTTTTTTTATTTCATATGACTTTTTGATAATTTTTTTGAAAAATGTGAAATTTCTCGAGAACGGTTCATGTTAGCGTTCTAAATTTTATGTTAATCGTTTTCTAATGAATAATTACATAAGAAATGTCTATTTGCGTAACTTTATTAGCGGTTTTGATTTTTTGACAATTTTTTCAAAATTTCACTCGAAAATTTAGGGGGTTCTGAACATTCGATTACGTTTAAAAACAATAGGCTTCCAGTGTTTACGGATTGTAATTTTTGTACCAAATTTCGTTCGAATCGGTCCATTCGTTCGTCAGTTATCGTCTCCACAGACCCACTGACACACACACACACACACACACAGACATCACTTCAAAAATGTTTAATTCGTGATCAGGGATGCTTGAAACCTGCTCTCCCGTCGAAAACTCGAATTCGAATTTTCGACCCCGTCACAATACTTTCCTTATACATTATGTATATAAGGAAAGTAAAAATGTTATTCTTATAGTATAGATACTTATATTCTTTCCAAGATACTGAATTTTCTTCAATTAGTCGTCATTTTCATTGATTTAGCGTCATTTTTATCCATTCGGCGAGATTTTTGTTAATTTGGCAACAATTAAAAATGTCGCCAAGTTGGTGACATTCCGTCGAATCCATCGCCAAAATCTCGCCAAGTGTAATGGACGGAGAAATAAGGTATTCTTACAGCAGATAAATGACTATTGGCGTTCAAATACAAAAGTATTACTCAAAGTATCTTCTTTCATGAATGGAACAAGCTAAATCCACGAGAATGATGTCATCCAATTTATCGCATGATATTACATATGAAAAGTGAACATGTTTCTTAACAGTTAACTTTTTTTTTTAATTTATGGGATTTTTAATAATTTTTTTGAAAAATGTGCAATATCTCTAGAACGGGTCATGTTAGCGTTCTAAAATTTATGTCAATCGTTTTCTAATGAAAAATTACATAAGAAATGTCTATTTGCGCAACTTTATTAGCGGTTTTGATTTTTTGACGATTTTTTCAAAATTTCACTCGAAAATTTAGGGGATTCTGAACATTCGATTGCAAATAAAAACAATAGGCTTCCAGTGTTTACGAATTGTGATTTTTGTACCAAATTTTGTTCAAATCGGTCCATTCGTTCGTCAGTTATCGTCTCCACAGACTCACTGACACACACACACACACACACACACAGACATCACTTCAAAAATGTTTGAATCCTGATCAGGGATGCTTGAAACTTGCTCTCCCGTCGAAAACTCGAATTGGAATTTTCGACCCCGTCACAATACCTTCCTTATACATTATGTATATAAGGAAAGTAATATACAGATTAAAATATTACAAAATACATTAAATTGCAAACTATTGACAACAAATGATTTCCAAAAGCACCTTCAAATGAGCAAATACATTAATATAAAATATTTACAACAAATGATTTTTAAAAGAAATTTCCGATGAATAAAACATCAAGATTATAGGGTAAGTTGTTGTATAGTTTGCAAAATTATTAATCGCACAATAACAACCAATATTAGTACTAAAATTCCTTTCAGCAAATAAAGTCATACTCCTGGTACTGGGGAACATGAAATCCGATCCCACCCAAGATAGGATAGCAATCAATTCTATTATTGAACAGATTCCTGAAGAATGAAAACAAGAAAGATCAATCATGCATAAAGCATTGATATTATGTGTGTGTGTGTTGTTGTTGTTGTTTACCCAGACCGTCCGACCTACCTGAAAGGTGTAAGGTAAGCGTTTGGACGGCCGGGAAGTGCCACCCAATTTAGACCGGAACCCAGTGGGGGAGGCATCCACAGGGACCGTACCCTCCTTCCCCTACCACCAACCTCTCGGAAGGACTTACGGACCCACATGTTTAACGTGATCGTACTCCGCGTGAACACGGCGGCAGTTTTGGCAGTGGCTGGAATCGAACCCGGGCCTACCGAGTGCAACTCCAGCGCGCTAACCAATGGGCTACCGCGCCCCGTGTGTGTGTGTGTTGTTGTTGAAACCCAGACCGTCCGACCTACCAGAAAGGTGTAAGGTAACGTGTGTGTGTGTGTGTGAAACATTTTCCAACTTCAATTTCATTTAAACATCTCTAAAATGCGATACATTCCTCGGTAATATTTTAAAAAATTATCACAGTACTACATTAATTTATTATATTTGAAAACTTAAAAGTTCATCGAAATAAATTAACTTCATTCAAATGACGTCAATTAAATATAAATCGCCTGGTTCCTCGGTAATGTTTTTAACATTATCATAATACTACAGTAATTTATTATATTTGAAAACTTCAAAAACAACTGCAATTTATTCAAATGACGCCATCGAAATATAACACGTCTAGCTCTCTATAAAAGCAGCATTCCATTCATAACCATTTTCCCATTCATTTCATTCATCATAATACGTACTATAATAATTTATTTTATTTAAAAACTTAAGACCATGAAGTTGCAAGTAATTAAACGCTATGCTTAAAACTTCATCGAAAAAAAACGTCCTTCTCTCTGTAAAATCAATGAATATTCCATTCATATCAGCTATGCAAACTCCATGAGCTAAATAATTTTACCGTAAATAAATACAGCAATTCTTATACAACTCATCCTACATATTTTGCTGTTTACATTTTACATAAGTGAAAAATAGGCTTCGTTGTAAACATATCAAATTTGGATGATCATTTAAACTCAAATATATTGTAATTGCGTTGTTTCAGTATGTAGATGCTCAGAATTTAAGCAAAAATAAAGCGGTTTTAGGACAGATACAACACTCAATATGAATTAAAAAGAACTTTAAAAATCACGATTTTGAGACAAGATGGGCGCCATATTTCATTTTGAAGTGGGTCACATGATCGCTTCATATAAGAGGTGTAATTATTATTTTAATTTTTATTTAAAAAAACTACTGAATATATTTTGCTGAAATTTTTTTTATATATTTTATGGAATAATTTGAATATTGCCTAAAATTTTCGAAGCAATTTGTTAATTTTACATCCGCTTAAAAAATGTTTGAAAAATTAGGTCCGATGGGATAAAATGTATTTCGTTTTTTCAACCCGGGTTCAATCCAAAACTAATTGGGTGATATTATTCATTTATATTCCCATAGGTCCCACAGATCGTCTGAACAACACACTAAAATTTCATTTTGATTAAGTCATTTTTACGGCAGTTATCGTGCTAACGGACATATAGACAGAATGAACAAAGTCATAAACACTTTTCAACTTTGTTGTAAAGTGTTAAATAAAATTACATGCCTTCTGTTCCATAAACATATAACATGAAACATATCGCAAAAACAAGCAGCAGTTGAAACATAACAAGAAATACCAGTTTTCTTATATAGATATCTTAATAATTTCTTTTCAATAATTTCGATTTTGCTTGATCATCTTGCATGATCTTGCTTGATATCATTAAAGAAAATTTTGATGCAAACTCATATTCTATAGAGATGTTAATCTCTGTTGGCCAATTGTGTTCCGTAGATATGTTTGATAAGCTTCATCTGACTAAAAAAATTTATTGGACGCGAGTATCAACTGACAGTATGAAGATAAAATTGTATGATGATAAAATTAAAACAGTATGATGATAAAATTAAAGACATAAATCATAGATGAAAAGGTAATTTAATCAAATAAAAGCCATCCTATAAGACGTACAAATATTAAAAGGCTAGAGCGCTTTCGGGTATCACCATACCCTTCATGAGTGACTATATGCAAGGTATATATATATGAAAATATATGAAAAATTACCGAGGAAACAAGCTTATATACAAGGTAGGATAAAAAAGTTCCAAATCTTTGCTGATATCTCCAACCCTAATTGGAGAAGAGGGGAACTATTTTACCGTGGCGTAGAGGCACATGCGACGCGAGATGTGAAAAGGAAGAAGCAGGTGTTTTTCCAGACAATGCTGGTCAGTGAACTGTAGTCGTTCTCGTTCGTCGAAAACGAAAATGGCGTTTGAAGCAGGTGCAATGTTTCTGTCGGCGATTTCCCCAAACGCTGGCAGAATTTGATATTCGCACGTTGTTCTTCAAACACCATTTCCCTTTTCGACGAACGCGAACGACTACAGTTCACTGACACGCATTGCCTGAAAAGACACATGCATTGCGGACCTGCTTCTTCCTTTTCACATCTCGCGTGACATGTTCCTCTACAACACGGTAAAATAGTTCCCTCTCCTCCAATCAGGATTGGAGAAATCAGCACAGTCTCCGAACTTTATGATCCTACCTTGTAGAACAAATCGGTAGACAAAATTTGCATAAAGCAGCTACGGAATAATAACAATTAAATGGTATTATAGACAAGCTATTAAATATTGAACAATTACAAAATTGCAATAAAAAGTGTTATAAACGGGAGATTTAAAATTTAAACAAGTATTAAATACAAACACAAAAGAAAAGACAATGGAACACGCTCAAATTTCAGCCAAGCATAAATTACATTAAAATGAATCGCCACAGATAACTGTGTAGAGGTTTGACACGCATAGAATCGACCGACCGTCCAAACAGTTACCTTACACCTTTCTGGTAGGTCGGACGGTCTGGGTTTCAACGCATAGAATCCAGCCAACGGCCGTACCGTGCTGAAAACACCGGTTCTCGTTAGATCACCGAAGTCAAGCAGCATCGGGCGCGGTTAGTACTTGGGTGGGTGACCACCTGGGAACACCGCGTGCTGTTGGCACATTTCGGACGCGGTAGCCCGGTGGTTTGCGCGCTGGATTGGCACGCTGCCACAACTGCCGCCGTGTTCATGCGGAGTACGATCACGTTAAAAATGTGGGTCCGTAAGTCCTTCCGAGAGGTTGGTGATAAGGGACGGAAGGTACGGTCTCTGTGGATGCCTCCTCCACTGGGTTCCGGTCTAAATTGGGTGGCACTTCCCGGCCGTCCAAACAGTTACCTTACACCTTTCTGGTAGGTCGGACGGCCTGGATCTCAACAACAACAACGCATAGAATCGAGAACGCGTCGCCAAGGGTAACTTAAAATTTGCACAGGATCAAAATTACAAATGGAATCAAGTTACATATTAATAAACAGGGATTCATAAAGAATAATATTGCGAGGGTTATTGCAACGAATTAAAAGGAAAGTTTAAAAAAAAAAAAGGTTGAAAGTTATCATTAACAACACATTGGGCAAGAGTCGTAGAAAGTTTACCATTCTTCACGCAATAGCTTGAAATTTTAACTGTTTTAAAATAAAAGAATTTTGCCATTGAACTAAATTAACTTGTAATGCATTTACTGATTTCAGAAAGTTTTCAGGTTTGGTACTGAGTCATCTTACATGTAAAAGCATTAGCAATAACGGGGAATTTTCATTTTTAAATCAGTTCAACACGAACTTCCTTCAAACAAATATGTGAATTGTGAACTGTTGAAAAAAGAAACAGGAAACTTATCATCATTTAAGATAAAGTCGACCCTAATTTCCATTGTCATTCGATTGTTAGCGATCTTATATTATTAATGTGGCAACAAGTTCTCTTTTGATAACCATCTCTGGTAGTGATGGGTGTATAGATACAGACGTTGCACGATATTACGGTATATCGATGTTTACACTTATCGTATCAACAATTTCCAAAAATTATATTTTTTTTACAGTGAATTTCTTTAATTTTAGTAAAAATATGATGGTTTGTTATAGGGATAAAATTAATTCCACAAATTATATTTACTTACTCATACTATGCAATATAGTCTAGAGAAAGTATTATTTTCAAGAAAATTTTCGAATTCCAGATTTCGATGCCAATATATGTTTTAAGACCTCCTGAACACGTTTTGACTATTTTTAGAGTGATGTCCGCCTGTCTGTCTGTCTCATGAGACAAGTTAACCCCCCCGAAGATTGAAAGATTTTTCATTTGGACCCATGACACCGAATTAAACAAAAATTCTTGTAAAATTTGAAAAAAGGAAAAGCTGCTAAAAATGGATTCTGGTATAAGAAAGTCGAATTGAGCCACACTCGAGTTAATTTTTGCTCAAAATTTATTTTCAAGAACTTTTAGCCTGTTCTAAAAACGATGAAAATTAAGACGTTCTGAAATTAATTAAATCACAAAAAACACGTGCAAAATAGCTGGATTAAAGACAAGAATTCTTTTTTTTCTGAGTTAATCGATTGATTTTATGAATTTCTGGGCGGAAGAGTTATACATTCATGTTAATTATGCAATTTACAGATTATTATATTTCTAGATTATTGGGAAGATTGCTTTTGACAAACTGAATTACACTGTGCATTTACATTAGTCTCAGTACTTTAATCATGTCTCAATCACTATTTTCTTGAATTATGCTGTAACTAGAAAATACACCCGGCGAAGCCGGAGAGTTGAAGCAGAGTAGTTATGTATAAAATAACGCAGCACGGAAATTTGATTTTTATAACAGTGAAAATCACGTGCACTCCGTGTACATCTGCACAACGGGCGTGATACGCACCCACCCCCATTGCGGAGAATCACGTTCTATGTTAACTGACACGATTTAAAACCTAATTTCAACAATCTCATCACAATTTGACCAATTCAAAATTTGTTTGGAAGATAATTTTTCGTCTATGGTGTTAGGATGGAAAGTGTTTGATTATATTTTATTTTCCTTCTCTGACAATTTTACAATGTATTGTTAAAAATTTCCATCGAATGCCAAATGACATTCTGCTTTCCATCAATCGAAATGAAATTGTCTCCGGAAAAAGGAACTCAATTACTCACAGATTAAAATATACGTGAAGAGGGCTTGATTGGGTTTTTTTCTGCAATTTATAATTTTGAAATACACTAGTGGCTTACTGTTGTAATCTCGTAGTCAGTGACGCAGCCTTCTGGGCCCCTGGGTCCCCCGAAATGTAAGTTCTTTATATATGTTTTTAGGTCATCTCCTAAAATATCATGATTTTTCCAACTTTTACCCTTTAATATATTTCTAAATGTATTGTGAGATGTATACGAATTTGAAATATATAATTATTGATCAATTATAAATGGGTTTCATTTTAAACGTATTGCTGTATTTTCATCAGAATTCATGGGTCCACCCTTGAACTTTTTTTCTGACAATGTACTTGCTCGTAGTTATTAAAAATCCACACTTACGTTACTTAAAAGTGTTCTTTTAAGTAACGTAATGCCATTGGGGTTCGACGAATCCCAATGGCATTACGTTACTTATATAAACTTAAATTATTTTAAACATTCATTAGTTCTGCGCAATCGAATGTGTACCACTTAGTTTCACGCTTATGTTTAACGTTTAGGCACCAGATGACGGTAGCAGCAGCCGTGCATGGAAGCATTATATATTTAACACATTATATATATATTTTTTAAATTTACTAAACTTTGTCTTTTAATCGTATGGATTCCATTCAAAATTTATTTGAAAGCGAATTTTTAGACCTTTCCAATGGTGGTTAGATGGAAAGTGTATGATTATATTTTCAGTCACTAACAATTTTACATATTGTTGAAAGTTTCAGACATTGAATGCCAAAAAGACATTCTCCTTTCAATCAAGCGAAATGAAATTGTTTCCTATAAAAGTTCAATTACTCTCAGATTAAAATATATATGAAGGGAGGGCTGCACTCCGTTTTCATCTACAATTTATGTTTTTGAGATTCACTAATGCTCTAATGTTGCAATCTCGTAGATATTAAAAATCCACACACAAAATAGTCTTTTAAGCCTACCCTAATGGCATCACTTATATAAACTTGAATTATTTTAAACATCTGTTAGTTTTAAGTAATCGAATGTGTGCCATTAAATATGAAAATCTAAGTTAATTAATGAATGACTCAGTTTTACGTTTAGGATGATGGCACCATATGGCGCCATCAGCAATAGATCCGTGTAATACAAGATGGATGCACAAATCTGCAGTAAACGGGAAGTTTTTCGAATTAACATAATTAATAAACTAATTCGAATTTTAAAAAAAAATTCACCGAGACGTATCGTCCCGAAGTACCTGTGTATCAAATTTCACGACCGTATATCATTATTTAGACCATATATAATTAGTTAAATTTTTTTTATACAGGCGACACAGACATCTTCCTTCATTATTATAAGATTATATTTTATATAATTTTTTCCCCTACATACACACAGTATAATGTATCAGCAAGCATGTACCATAATCTGGTCGAAAATTTGAATGCGATATTTCGACAAGAAGACCGAGGTTAGAATAGAAAGTTTTTTAATTAATGTGTGTGTGTGTGATCGTGATATCTCACGAACGAATGAAGAGTTTTAAAAATAATTTAGTATGATTATTACAACTAGCGAATACGGAAACCCTATTGATTTTTCACACAATCGTATGTTCAGAACTCCTCCCCTAAATAAATAATCATGTTATACGTAATTTTTTATTAGAAAACGAATGACACAAACTTTAGAACACTATCATGATATTTCTTTATAAGGAATGCCCTCACTTATTAAAATGCCCTCACTGGAGTCTCTTTTGAAAGCTAGACGGAGAAAACAACCATATATGCAACCTTTCCTATGACGTGAATCTAAGGTTGCTATTTACTAAAGTTCGAAGAGGGGTCAGCCTTGGCGATTTATAGCCAATTTGGCGACATTTGGCAACTTTCCGAAGGTTCAAGAACCACCTCAAAATAACGAATATTCTATGAAATGCGAGAGACTTCTAAGAGTTTCTACAAAGATTCTATAAAAGGAGTCATCACTCAGTTGGAGAGCAGTTGAAGTGATATGAGCTACATTGAATCGTAAGGTACGTCAATGTTTTTAGAATAGTATGGACTGTTTTGCGAAATTAGTGGAGTATTTAATTGCTATTTTACTGTACCTGACAGCTGTTTAGTGATCTTGTGAGATAGTTATCGAGCTATTTGCTGTACACTGTTCCTGTTTACGCTGTGCTTGTAAATAAATGTGTTAGTTATCCAAAAATTTGAGATCATTCTTGTATCCTAAGAGTACACCCACGATTCCAAATGATACGTCGTAACAAATTTCCCCCTTCTGACACTAATGAAACTTCTAGAAATATCTCATATCTCGTAGAATATTCGTTAATTCGAAGTGTATTTCAAACCTTGCAAAATCTCCAAATTGGAGCTAGATCGCCAAATCTGGCAATCCCAACCGAATTTCAACACATGTCAACATTAGATTCATGTCATAGAAAGGTTTTCTCTGCGGATGTTTTCTCCGTCTAGTTTTCAAAAGATACTTCAATGAGAGCATTTTACACGTTCCTAACGGTAAGATATATCTCTCTGGTAAACTGTACGATGTTATCTTTCGGTACCAAATCCTCGTTCACTAATGTTCCCGTATAGAGTGTTCCTCCGATGTTAAAGTTAATGAATTTTTGGCAATGACTAAATTATGTATTGAACTGAATACATTTTCTTTACATGGGAAGTATTTTAAACAATCTGAAAACTTACGATGGGAAAATTCTTATCACCGTTTCTTTGTAATTTATACATTCAAAATTTTTAAGAAAAAGTACGAGTATTTCAAAAACTTACATTTAAATGTTAGTTTCGGTATGTAGATGATACTTTTATTCTTGTGGAAAAACCATTAGATTTCTCCTCTAATATCGATATCTCCTTAACCTTGTTAATTCCATTGAACCTTATATTCACTTTACGCTTGAAATTGAACGAACAACTTTCCGTTTTAGACATTCATATTTCTAGAAATAATTCTGCTTTTTCTAGTGCTTTGGAAAACTTTATTGGTTTTTCTGCCTCCACATTTTCTTTCAACATAACAATAATTAGTTGATTTTCACTCATATGTGAACCATACTGTCCACATATGCTTGGATTTAACTTCTTTAACCTCTGAAATACGTTCATGAATTCTTTAGTTAAAAGCAAGGGTTTCAATCCTTCTATCATTGTTAAGGTTTTGGTAAAATTCGACAGGCAAGGTCCACTATCTATTCTTTCTTCTGAGTTTTGTTCCAAAAAAGTTGATGGTTTGGCCTTTTATGCTATTTTAAGCTTTAAAGTTTTATAAAGATTCATTTTTAAAGTTGTATTTAAACCAGTTCATGAATTTTAGTTTCCATCCGTTGAAACTGTTATTCAGCACTTGCGTAAAAGTGGTTTTTATTATGTGAGTTATTAGTGTAACTTAGCCCAAGGTTTATAGATTCTATTATAGTAGTACTGTAGTATCTATAAACATTAACTTAGCCTCCATCGGCTAGATAAAGAGGGCACTCGAGGAAGGTATCAAAATACATTCCAAAATAGTCCTTGAGCAAGAAACATCTAATGGTGTTATTATACAGAGCAATTTTTATTGCCAGACTTCGGAAATTCGGCCGTCAATCCTACTTTAGGCTCCTCCTCTCTAACAGGCCCCGCCTCTGTAATGCAGCCGATTTCATTCCAGGATTTTCAGGATCCATTCTTTAGTTGTTGTTGTTGTTGAGACCCAGACCGTCCGACCTACCAGAAAGGTGTAAGGTAACTATTTACACTACCGGGAAGTGGCACCCAATTTAGACCGGAACCCAGTGGGGGAGGCATCCACAGGGACCGTGCCCTCCTTCCCCTATCACCAACCTCTCGGAAGGACTTACGGACCCACATGTTTAACGTGATCGTTCTCCGCATGAACACGGCGGCAGTTGTGGCAGCGTGCAAATCCAGCGCGCAAACCACCGAGCTACCGCGCCCAAAATGTGCCAACAGCACGCGGTGTTCCCAGGTGGTCACCCACCCAAGTACTAACCGCGCCCGATGCTGCTTGACTTCGGTGATCTAACGAGAACTGGTGTTTGCCGCAAGGTAGGGCCGTTGGCTCAGGACCCATTCTTTAGTGTGTTTTTTCGTATAATTTGGATCTTTTATATCCCACAGATGTCTGTAATTTGGTAGAAGTTCTATTATTATTTTATCCATCTCCAGATTCCAACGTAAATGAGCTGCTTGTAGTCGTCATTGCCATCTTTAATGCAACTGAGGAGAAAAAAGGCGGAGCGGAGTGACGTCCAATATCATGATTGGTTTGCGCTCTGATTGGTTTGCGCTGTGATTGAAACCAATCCTCTGATTGGTTTGCGCTCAGAAATTGAGCAAATTTTATTGCCGAGTTCGAAAAAATTGCGACAATTCTGCGGCAAGATTTCTTCCCATTGAAATACATATGGTGCTGCTGAAAAAATACTGGGAGTAATTGCTCCGTTTAATAACACCTTAAGTCCTCCATTTCCCAACGTTATTGGTCTAAAAGTCATTCATTTCAAATTTCTGAGGCAAAAATCTGGACTCATATTTGCACTGCACCTGATCGTGATTTTTTGGAAGGGGCTTTTATTTACTTGAACTCTGATAATATTGTTAATGATACATGAACAATTCCTTGTGGCTTCGTATAGCCTGGAAAAATGTCCTCCATACACATTCTTGAGTTCAAGTATTAGCTCATATAACTTCCGGAACAGTTGGTTCCTTCTTATTTCCGAAAATTGGTCAAAATATTATGTAGCTCTAGTTTTTCGCATAATGCATCTACTGTTACGAATATGAAAAATCTGATGTGGGCAGCACATGACTTTCCCTGCAGATTCAAATTCATGTTTTCTTTATTTCTTTAATAATTCATTAGATTGAGTTTAATTGCACCCAATAGCACTAAATTTGCATTTTTAATTCAATTTTTGTTTTTATTTGGTAATTGGACATTTTTCTGAAATCGGTGTGACAAAAATGCAAGAAATCTCAAAAATCTTGAAAAAGGTTGGTCCTAAAGCATAATGGAATGCGTTATATTATTTTCTTCGTCAAAAATTGAGTATAAAACAAGAATTTAATTGATACATTTGAGCATACGTAGTCTTTTTTTTTTTTTTTTTTTTTTTTTTTTGCGGGCCATTTCGTAAAAAAAGGCAGGTTCTTTTCCGAATTGTACCAAAATCTAATCAGTACCAGAGTATCCCACAAGTAACTTATCGACCAAATTTTGTGAAATTTGGTCAATTAGTGTTTTAACTAGGATGGATACATCAAATTTTTGCGGACTGTTTCGTTAAAGAGGCTGGTTGTTCTTTTCCGAATCATACCAAAATTTAATCAGTACCAGGGCAGCTTACAAGTGACTTATATACAAATTTTTGTAAAATTTGATCCATCAATTTTTTAGCTGGAGTGGATACAGGAAATTTTTGCGGTTCATTTCGCAAAAAAGGCGGGTTGTTTTATCCCGAATCGTACCAAAAACTAATCAGCACCAGGGTCACACACAAGTGACTTACCTACCAAATTTTATGAAATTCGGTCGATTAGTTTTTGAGTTAGAGTGGATACATACATTGCACAGACACACCAACAGACAGACAGACAGACACACAGACATACACACAGACAGGCAGACACACACACAGACATCACGCTAAAAATAGTTTTTTCGTATTCTAGAGGTCTCGAAACGTGTAGATTCGTCGAAAACTCGAATTGCGATTTTCGACATGATTCCAATACTTTCCCTATACATTATTGCCATGTATTGCAGGGAAAGTAAAAATACTGGAAGCTCTTGTTAGTGTCTAGGGAAAAAACCCGTACAGGCAGCCATTCCTATGACGTGACTCTAGGGTTGCCCTAGTCATATCAGTACTGTTGGTATAGGGTGACTAGGTTTGGCAATTTATCGCCAATTTGGCGACTTTTGGCGACATTTCGAATGTTCGAGAACCTTCTCGAAATAACGAATATTCTACGAGATACGAACCCCTTCTGGAAGTTTCTGCTGAAAGTATATAAAAGGAGTCATCGCGCAGTTGACGTGATACGAGCTACATTGAATTGTAAGATACGCCAATGTTTTAAAAATAGTATCAGCTGTTTAGTGAAATTCGTGGAACATTTAATTGCTCTTTTACTGTACCTGACAGTTGTTTAGGGATATTGTGAGTTAGTTATCGAGCTGTTTGCTATATATTGTTCCTGTTTACAGTGTGCTCGTAAATAAACGTATTAGGTGTCCAGAATTGTGGACTCATTCCCGTATCCTGAGAAGTACACACACGATTCCAGAGGATCATTCCACATAATATAGGATAGGAGTAAATGGAGGTTGTTCTTGTCATTCTTGAAGTTATCGTGTTCATACACACTCACCAACGGCCGTACCGTGCTGAAAACACCGGTTCTCGTTAGATCACCGAAGTGAAGCAGCATCGGGCGCGGTTAGTACTTGGTGGGTGACCACCTCGGAACGCCGCGTGCTGTTGGCCATCTCGGGTGCGGTATCCCCGTGGTTTGCGCGCTAGATTTGCACGCTGCCACAAATGCCGCCGTGTTCATGCGGAGTACGATCACGTTAAACATGTGGGTCCGTAAGTCCTTCCGAGAGGTTGGTGGTAGGGGAAGGAGGGTACGGTCCCTGTGGATGCCTCCCCCACTGGGTTCCGGTCTAAATTGGGTGGCACTTCCCGGCCGTCCATACAGTTACCTTACACCTTTCTGGTAGGTCGGACGGTCTGGGTCTCAACAACAACACTCACTCACTTTTAGATGGACTTTGTTTCAAAAATCAAAATGTGTCCAGGAGGTCTTAAAAATGGGCTTATCTATCAATACTTAGAATTCGAATATTTTGTGTAAAACAGTTTACGGTGAAGTCCTATATAATGTACCTGTTGCATAAAAGTAAGAAAATGCTCTACTGATCATAATCGTCTACTATAATTCGGCTGCAATTGCCGCTCATCAGCATGGTGCAGGCTATGAGATGATTAGTAACCACAAAACTACTTAAAGCAAGAATTTCACAATTTTTCTGGAGAAACTATTTTCTTTGAACCCGGTGACAAAATTTTAAAAGCACAGTATTACAGTGAGTAGGTTTCTGCACTATATAACAGATGATTACATAAACGTAAGAAAGTGCTCGGCTGATCACTCCTCACAACCAATGAAAAATTTATGCTGGAATCGAAATAAATACAGTGAATCCCGATTATAACAGGAGATTTCAGTGACATCAAACCCAAACCACCCGGGTTTTAGGGGCAGTCGCGTTATGAATGAGAAGTGCTACTTTAGTGAAATTTCAGTCTTCACTGATAGTTTTCTGTTTTATTATGTTCTAAATATATGTTCTTTTCGTATTTAAGAACTTCCCTGGGAACCAGTAGTGTCGCCAGAATAAAATTTGGGGGAGATGTGTGGTTATAACCAAATATTTTGTTTCCCATTTTTTCCTAAATTTCATTGGGTTTTTATTAATTTTTGGAAGGGGGGGGGGGGTTATAAGTCCCTTCCCTCCTTGTCGACGGCGCTACTACAATATGCCATGTCCTGTATATAAAATGTTTCTGTATATAATAATTCTGATTTTAAGGTCTTATACTTCCGAAAACTTCCATAAAGATAAAAATAACGTTTCTATAGCGGATGACTACTATCTATATTCTTTGAAACAAGATCAGGTTAAAACATAGTATAGATAAGTATAATATTTAGCAGTGAATCATAAATATTGGTACATAACTTACATCCGCATCTTCGTTTCCTGCATATTCAAAATCCATGGCGAATAAGGAGCATAATCTTCTGTAACAATCATTCAGCATCAGTTATAATTTCTAAAGAAGATTTATGTACTTTGCGTATTTATAATGATTCACTATATGGCTTTCTATTGAACGTCAACACATGGAGGTGGCAATGTTAAAAGAAACAATGAATGATACGTATGAAAGAAAGATAAGAACTGTTAGATTACCCTAATGGTGATAAACTTTGTGGAACAGCAGCGGTTACCTATCACTGGAATCTTATACAAACGCTGAGAACACAGAAAAAGGGATACATGTATTATTAAAGGTATGGTATTATAGGTATGTTCATGGGCGTGTTTAGGAGGGGGGGGTAAGGGGTGTCAAAGCATCCTCTTGGAAAATTGTAAATTTAATTTAAACCAATATGAGAGATAAAAAATGCATTTTGGAATTAGAACATTCAACCATAACTGTGTGTTTTTTCCCACGTGTATATTGCTGAAAACAATTTTAATTCATACCTAAATGGAAAACTCGGGGTTATTACATTTGGTATGTTTATAAATATCCAAATTGTTAGTTTAGTTGCTCTGTCTCCAGGAAGGATAGAATTCTGTTATGAAAGGGGGAAGATATTTTAAAGGTGGTAAGACTCATTTTTAAAACATTGGTGCATACTAATTTTTAAAAGTGCTGTACACGCTAATTTTTAAAAGTGCTGTACACACTAATTTTTAGGCAAAGGTACTTTGGGTAATACTTTTGTATTTTGACGCCAATAGTCATTTATTGCTATAAAAATAACTTATTTCTCTGTCCATAACGCTTGGCGAGATTTTGGCGATGAATTTGGAGGAATGTCACCAACTTGATGACTTTTTAAATGTTGCCAAATTAACGAAAATGTCACCAGATTGATAAAAAATAAAGTTAAATCCATGAAAATGACGACTAATTGACGATAATTCCATATCTTGGAAAGAATATAAGAATAACCCATTTTTCCGTCCGTAACGTTTAGCAAAATTTTGGTGGTGAATTTGTCGCAATATCTCCAACTTGCTGAAATGTTGCTAGATTGACGATAATGTCAACTAATTGATAAAAATTTGCTAAATTCATGAAACCGACGATAAATCAATGAAATGACGCCTAATTGATGAAGGTTCAATATCTTGGAAAGAACGTAAGAATAGACTATAAGATTAATCGATTTCTCCGCCATCCGCTTGACGATAAATTTATTTTAAATGTTGCCAAAGTGTCAAAAATGTCGCCAAATTGATAAAGATGACACCAAATGGGAAGTAATGTGTCGCCAATTCTGATTGTCGCTCATATTACATCAACTGCTCTGCAATTGAGTGATGACTCCTTTTATAGACTCTCTGTAGAAACTTCTAGAAATCCTTAATATTTCGTAGAATATTCATTATTTCAAGCTGGTTCTCGAACCTTCGAAAAGAAATGTTGCCAAATTGACGATAAATTGTTAAATCTGGCTAACCCCTCCGAACTTCAGCATTATGGCAACCCTAGAATCATTTCAAAGGAAAGATTGCCCGTACTGCTGTTATCCCCTTTTAGTTTTAAAAAGAGACTTCAATAAGGTCATTTTACACATTTGTAACAATAAGTATGACTCAAACTACTGCTGAAGTATAAAATTAAAAGCGCCATAAAATTTATGCTGCCGTTAACGAAGTTATTTTATTACCATTACTTTCCTTATATACATAATGTATAAGGAAAGTATTGTGACGGGGTCGAAAATTCGAATTCGAGTTTTCGACGGGAGAACACGTTTGAAGCATCCCTGATCACAAATCGAACATTTTTGAGGTGATGTTGGTGTGTGTGTATCAGTGAGTCTGTGGAGACGATAACTCACGGACGAATGGAACGATTCAAATAAAATTTGGTACAAAAATCACAATCCATAAATACTGGAAGCCTATCGTTTTAAAACACAATCGAATGCTCAGAATCCCCCTAAATTTTCTAGTGAAATTTTGAAAAAAATCACCAAAAAATCAAAACTTTTAATAAAATTATGCAAATAGACATTTCTTATGTAATTTTTCCTTAGAAAACGATTAACACAAACTGTAGGACGCTAGCATTAACCGTTCTCGAGATATTGCACATTTTTCAAATATAAATTTATCAAAAAATCAAGTAAAATAAAAAAATATTAACTTTTAAGAAAGATGTTCACTTTTCATATGTAATATCATGCGATAAATTTGGTGATATCATTTTCGTGGATCTAACTCGTTCCATTCACGAGAAAAGATTTTGAGTAATACTTTTGTATTTGAACGCCAATAGTCATTTATCTGCTATAAGAATAACTTATTTCTCCGTCCATGACACTTGGCGAGATTTTGGCTACGGATTTGGCGGAATGTTGCCAACTTGGCGACTTTTTTAAATGTTGCCAAATTAATGAAAATCTCGCCAAATGGATAAAAATGACGCTACATGAATGAAAATGACGACTAATTGAAGTAAACTCAATATCTTGGACAGAGTATAAGTATCTACTACCTGTATAAGAATTACATTTTTTTAATTGTAACAGTAGTAAATTCATTGCATTATATAAGGAAAGTCTTGTACTGCCCACATCAGATTTTTTTTTTTTTTTTTTTTTTTTTTTTTGCATGCCGCACATTTCATATTTAATAACACACAAAAAGTGTAAAACCGTTTCATAGATGATGTTATCTGCATTGAGAGCATGATCCTAGCTTTGAAAACGCCTTTAAAGCAGGTTTTGTGAGTACAAGCATAAATAATTATTATGAAAGTTTCAAAATAAAATAGTGTTCGATAATGTTTTAGGTTTTAACAAGAAAGAAAACATATGATTTACGCAGCCCATGTCTTTTACCACAGCCTCAAATTAATTTTTTCTTCTCTTCTTTCACAATCCATTGAATCGAACTTAATTTCACAAAATGACAAAGCTATTTATTTGAAACTATATTAAATTTACAGTTTCAAAACATTATTTTTTTTCATCTGGCGATTTATTGCATTACTAGAAAATATACCCGATGATGCCCGGGATATATAGAAGGGACTACTTGAATTTATTCATTCAAACTTTCAAAAGGCACGTTTCCGCCAAACATTGCCATGTTTTATGATCAGCCCGGAATACACGACAGCCCAACACTTTGACGATAAATACGTCATTGCTTCTCATAACAAGTGATATGTTGTTACGTCAATTGCAACACCCACTGCATAATAATCGGTGCAAAATGAAGAATGAAGAACCCTTCCACAGCGGAATTTAATACCTCAATTTTTAAAACTTTTGTTCGAAAATTCCCAGAAAATCAGGAAATACAGATGTTGATTTTTTTTTCCTTTTTTTTTCTTTTTTTACAATGCGAAGATATACAACCATATTTATGCCAAAATATGTTACGTTATTTTTGCCAAATTGTATTAAGTTACTTTTGCCAAATTATATTTAAGTTATTTTTGCCAAATTGTATTAAAAAGATCCGCAAGTAGAACATTCTTATGTTTTCTCAGCTTGCTTAATCAAACTTGGAAGTTATTGTGTTCATATAATGAACACAATAATGAATGTGTTCATATAATGAACACTGCTAATAAGTTGACATGGAAACAAAAAATATTCTTACGTTTGGAATTTTAATACTATATCAATATACGAAAATCTCGTTTTTAACACTTTACAACAAAGTTGAAAAGTGTTTATGACTTTTTAACACTTTACAACAAAGTTGAAAAGTGTTTATGACTTTGTTCATTCTGTCTGTCTGTCTGTCCGTTAGCACGATAACTGCCGTAAAAATGACTCAATCAAAATGAAATTTTAGTATGTTGTTCAGACGGTCTGTAGAACCTATGAGAATATAAATGAATAATATCACCCTATTAGTTTTGGATTGAACCCGGGTTGAAAAAATGAAATACATTGAGCCTATGGGACCTACTTTTTCAAACATTTTTTAAGCGGATTTAAAATTCACAAATTGTTTCGAAAATTTTAGATAATATTCAAATTGTTCCATAAAATATATAAAATAAAATTCAGCGAAATATATTCAGTAGTTTTTTAAATAAAAATTAAAATAATAATTACACCTCATATATGAAACGATCACGTGACCATGATATGAAAAGATCACATGACACACTTCAAAATGATATATGGCATCCATCTTGTTTCAAAATCGTGATTTTTAATGTTCTTTTTAATTCATATTGAGTGTTGTATCCGTCCTAAAACTACTTTATTTTTGTTTAAATTCTGTGCATCTACATACTGAAACAGCGCAAATACAATATATTTGAGTTTAAATTATTATCCAAATTTGTTTATTTCTACAACGAAGCCTATTTTTCACTTATATGAAATGTAAACAGCAAAATATGTAGAATGAGTTGTATTAGAATTGCTGTATTTCTTTAACACAAAATAATTTAGCCCATGGAGTCTGCATGGCTGATATGAATGAAATATTAATTGATTTTATAAAGAGAAGGACGATTTTTTTCGATGAAGTTTTAAGCATAGAACTTAATTACTTGTAGCTCCATGGTCTTAATTTTTAAATAAAATAAATTATTATAGTATTGTGATGAATAAAAAATGAATGGGAGAAAGTTATGAATGAAATGATGTTTTTATAGAGAGATCCAGGCGTGTTATTTTTTCTATGACGTCATTTGAATTCATTTCAGTTGTTTTCGATGAAGTTTTCAAATATAATAAATTATCGTAGTATTATGATAGATTTAAAAATATTACCGTGGAATATATCGCATTTTAGAGATATTTAAACCAGGCAATTTATATTTCAATACTGTCATTTGAATGAAGTTCATTTTTTTCAATGAAGGTTTAAGTTTTGAAATATAATAAATTAATGTAGTATTGTGATAAGTTTTAAAATATTACCGAGGAATGTATTGCACATTTTAGACTTTTTTAAATAAAATTGCATCGAATTTGGAAAGTGTTTCATAATCAATGCTTTAAGCATGATTGATCTTTCTTGTTTACTCTTCAATTTGAAATTTACAATTAAAAATAATACCTTGTTTTCTTAAGTTACTCATTCAAATTTGGGAAATATTGAAATCATGTAGCGAACACGATTTGGAATCTTTATTCTAAATCAACATACAAAACACTTCACGCTTTTCAATTTTCAAATTTACAATTAAACATAAGTTTCCATGCAAAAAGCTAGCGCAGACGATATTTATTCGATTTAAATCAAGATACTTTTTCTCGTCTGCTTTTGAATTAAAATCTGATATTTTTTATTTTACATGAATAAACATTATTGAAATAATTTAGTGTTATAATCTCGAAGTTAGAGATAAAACTCACATGGATTAACAGCTTGAAAATTCCATATTGCTTTGAGAATTAATCTAGGTGTCGCTTGTTCTAGTAAGGTCACACCTGTTTTTATCTGACACAACAGGAAGGGGTTGAGTTAAGTATGTGTATTTTTGCTTATTTTAAAATAAAATTTCTGTAATTATGAGTCATTTACATCTTTTCCTAGTTGTAGAACATGGTGCAGAATATATACAGAAGAAAATTAAATTAAATAGTAAGATAAATTTGAATACGTAGGAATATTCTTTATTGAATTCCAATTTTTTCTACAAAATTAACATTTCAAATAAATATTATTTAATTTAATTCAATCTTTACGCCGTTGAAACAATACAATTTTGGCGTTTTCATAACATGATGTTTTAACCCCTTCTCTTTACCTCCATGGTTATAGTGATCTGTATAAATTTCTAAAAATTCTATTCCAGAAATCAGTACCAAGAAAGAAATGGTGAAATGCTAGATGAATCTTTGTTCCTTAAGAATTTTATCTTTCAGGAAAATGAATTTTGTTTTTCTAATTATACGTAAATTGAAGTACCGTAAAAGAGACGTTGTCCAATATTTACTTCTTTTTCGATTTCTGTGGAAGATTTTGTTTAGATACAAAGATAGTTTTGAATATCAGTGATGATTCACTTAAAATATTTCCTAGTAGAATGAATTATTTATTTACATATTACAAAGTACATGAAAAGAATTATATTTTTTTTTATCATTCCAACGTCAACACTTATAATATTCTTGTAGTCAAATTTCCCCTCCGTAGGGAAATTCTCTTTGGGTAGTTTACTGGATCAGATAGTTCGGATTCATCTCACAATCTGGCGCTCAGTCATGGGAGATGAGCACAATCACTGAAACCTCAGCTAAGAAAATCATTACAGACGAGTAAAATCACTGAAGCCCATCTGAGAAAAATCACTGAAGTTCAGTTGAATAAAATTACTGAAGTTCAGTTGCAAAAAATCACTGATTTTTTTGTACCATTTTAATTCAATACAAATTTAAAATTCTTTCAGTATAGCAAGGTAGATTGAGCAAAATCCTTGACGCTCAACTGAGAAAACGTTAAAACTCAGATGAGAAAGACAAGACTTAATTGTATACAGTTACGGCTTGAGAAAAATCCCTAAAACTCAGTTGAGCAAAATCAGACTGAATTTTTGTACCAATTACAACTCAATACAGATCTCAAATTCTTTTAAATGATGCATAACACATTTCGAATTTTTATTATTTCCCTCCTCAGTAATTTAATGAATTTGAACATTTTATTCTCTCCTGGTGAATTCTTCAATGATGCATACATATTAAAAATCTTTACTATTTTAAAGTTTGGTTTGGCGAAAAATTTTAACTTAATTATTTACTCACTGTTTTACCCTGTTATACAGTGTAGAAATACATTACGTATTTATCATACAGAGTAGAAATATTATTACGCACTACATTTTTCTTTATACTTCCCAACTGAACATCTCCAACCTGTGCAAATGTATTAATACGATCAATGACAAGTAGAATATTTACTTTTTACACAACTTGTCAGATAAATCTCTATAAACGCCACAGTAGAATGACGCCTGCTTCTTGACGATATCATTTACGATTTGAGTAATATATTTCGTACTTACTTAAACTTTATTTTATCAGGGTGCAAAAAATGTATAGAAAGGACCAGAAATTTATGTTTTTATAAAGACGCTTAGGAGTTAGAAAAGCGGAGATTGAATATTTAAAATTTCATTGTACAGGTCTGTCTATCGAGGATTTATCTGTCGAAGACCCATCTATCTATTGAAAGATCTGTCTGCTAAAAAATTATCTACCTATTGAAAGATATATTTGTCGGAGAACCATCTTATGCATTCTTTTGCAAAGAAAACGAGGCACTCCTAAAGAATAATCCGATCATCTCGAAATTTGGCGTGCAAATTCCTTTATACAAAGTATACAAAGGATTAAATTTGCAAGGACAATGAGTGTTAACTTCGACCATAGCGCGTATCTACTGCTTAACTAATATCCTATAAAACAGATTAAAAATGTGGACGGTTTATCTTTGCTCGTTATAGGTGTTTCAGTCCCATGGAGACACAACCAATCATGCCGTTACGACGTTGCCGAAGACATATTAAGCGATTAGACGAGTTCGAATGTGGTCGTATAGTTGAGATGGGTGAAGATGGATAGTCATACAGAGCAATGGGTCGCCACCTGCACCGAACGGACACTGCTGTGCAAAGGTGCTGGCAGTAATGTTTGCTGCAAGGAACTCGTCGGCGGAATGAAGGCTCTGGAAGGCCAAGCTACACGAATGCGAGGCAAGATCGGATGATTGTGCGACAGGCCCGAACTGGCCCAAAGGCATCATTGTATGCCATCCAACGTGCTACAGCCTCTTCCATACCACCCGTGGTACCTTCCACCGTCTCACGGCGCTTGTCTGAGGTGGGGTTACACTCATGGCGGCCTGGGCGCGGTAGCCCATTGGTTAGCGCGCTGGAGTTGCACTCGATAGGCCCGGGTTCGATTCCAGCCACTGCCAAAACTACCGCCGTGTTCATGCGGAGTACGATCACGTTAAACATGTGGTTCCGAAAGTCCTTCCGAGAGGTTGGTGGTAGGGGAAGGAGGGTACGGTCCCTGTGGATGCCTCCCCCACTGGGTTCCGGTCTAAATTGGGTGGCACCTCCCGACCGTCCAAACAGTTGCCTTACACCTTTCTGGTAGGTCGGACGGTGTGGGTTTCAACAACAACAACAAATCATGGCGGCCTTTAAGATGTCTGCCCATAACCCCACAACATCGACAGAGTCGTTTGGAGTGGTGTCGTAGCCGAGCATCATGGTTGCCAGCAGACTGGCATTGCATAGTGTTCAGCGATGGATTACGCTTCAGTCTTTCAGCGGATGACCATTGGGTACGTTTGTGGAGGCACCAAGGCCAGCGATCCCAATCAGCCTTTGTTTTACACAGGTACACAGCCCTGGCCACTCAAAATGCTGCTCATGCCTCAGGATGAATCGAGTGATCTCGGTTTTCGACAGAAACACAGCCGTTACCCCTGGTGCGATGGTGTGGGGTGCTATCTCATACGAAAGCAGGATGCCCCTAGTCATCCTGCGTACAACTTTAACAGCTCAGCGATATGCTGATCAAATCCTGCGGTCGTTTGCGTTACCCGTCATGGCACATCATTCTGGGACCATTTTCCAACGAGATAATGCCACGCCACATACGAATCGCATATCTGTGGACTCTCTCCGTGCTGTTGATCCTGTTCCTTGGATAGCAAGGTCCCCCAGATCTTTCGCCAATTGAGCATGTATAGGAGGTGCTAGGCCGTCAGATTCGGGCACCCCGAAATGTAGCAGATCTGAAGCAATAATTGAGGGATGCCTGGCAGAATGTATCGCAGAATGACACTAGGAAACTTTATCACTCCTTACCTAGACGTATACAAGCATGCATTGCCGCCAAGGGGGGTTTCATTGAGAAGGAACACGGGACTGAAACTCCAGATTCCCGCTGATGATAGCACGAGCGACAAATCAATGTAGTGCCGACTGCGACCATTGATATTGAGGACGGATAAAGGACTTTTTGCTCAAAAGCATAGATATGAAAGGACAGAAATAGGCTCGTTTATGTTGAATTTTTAATAGCTCAAAGAAAGAACTAATTATTTTAGTACTGACCATAAGCCAGTCTGTCAGTGAAACACTTTGATTACGCAGAACAGTACTTTATACTGTCACGTTTTAAAAGGATAGTCGAGATATGAGGACGGCAGCAGTTTAAAATGATTCTTTGAGCTAGGAAGACGAAGAGCAGGTTGAAAAGATTTATCGAGCTATGAAGACAATGGCAAAAACGTGCCCTTCCATCGAAAACTCGAATTCGAATTCTCGACCCCATCACAATATTTTCCTTATACTTTATATGTATATAAGGAAAGTAATAATACTTTATACAGCTAATTTAATCTCTTTTGAGAGAGACATAGGAGAAGATGTGAGACCAACAAAATTTATTGAAATATCAAAAACGATCTGTGCTCGACCTGATTATCATAATATGTGACTTACAAGTGCTATTTTATGCATTGTAAATGCACTAGAGATCATTGGCTTTGATTTGAGTCACTTGGCTCAAGAAGTGAATTTGTTTGACTTACCATCCTTTGGAGTTGTTTACTGTGTCACAAAACTTTACTTTTCTCCACAGAGAACATTTTATCGTTCTTCCAGTTCGAGGATCCTTCCCAATTTACCCTTTGACATCATAGCTCGATAAATCTTTTCAACCTGCTCATCGTCTTCCTAGCTCAAGGAATTATTTTAAAATGCTGTCGTCCTCATATCTCGACTATCCTTTTGAAACGTGACAGTATAAGGAACTGATCTGCGTGTATCAAAGTGTTTCACTGACAGACTGGTTTATGGTCCATTCTAAAATAATTAGTTCTCTCTTAGAGCTTTTAAAATGTCAACATAAACGAGTTTATTTCTGTCCTTTCATGTCTATGCTTTTGAGCAAAAAGTCCGTCCTCCGTCCTCAATACCGATGGACGCAGTCAGCACCAGATTGGTTTGCCGCTCGTGCTATTACCGGGAATCTGGAGTTTCAGACCCGGGTTCCTTCTCAATGTGCTAGTTAGTATTGTTAACATCCATTGACCCTGAAACTAAACGGGTCGCCCGAAGCATACCTTCGGACAACGCCAACAGCTCTGCATGGAGAGAAATACAGTCAAATCTCCCCGTTTTGGCCACGACTGGCAGATCAGCAACTCATGGGACATTTTCAACCAGTGAAGACGCCTCCCGCCATAGTCAGGTGATGGAAGTATAGTAAGTCATCCTGATTAATGAGAATAAGTTCACTCCGTTAACAATACAGACAGATACAGAACACCAATGAATATTATATACTTTTATTTTATATACCATTGTTGCCAAGTTTTAAATGAATTCTGGTCTTTATTGAAACAAATGCAAATTGTTTAATTTTAAATCTACTTCTTCCCCTCAGTATGTTATGAAATCGCTTTGTAATTCCCCAGTGTAAGAATCTAGCAACGAAAAATAGCGCCACAAAATCCGAGAACGCGCAATTGCATAGTGTTTTGAAAAACACTTACAGAACTCGGCCTTACAGAAAGGAGCATCAGTTCCAACTAAAAGTAAGCTCAGATTTTTGCATCCATTTCTAGACAGTAGAGGTTTAATTAGGGTCGGTGGTCGTCTTACTAATTCAAATTTAAATTACGATCACAGACACCCAATAGTTTTGCCTTCTGGTAATAAAATAGTTAAAATGATCTTTCAGTATTATCATAGAAAAAATTTGCACGTTGGGCCACAAGCCTTATTGAACACTGTTCGGCAAAATTATTGGCCGCTTGGTGGCAGAAATATTGCGCGACAAGTTGTTCATGAATGTGTTCCGTGCTTTAAAGCAAAGCCTATTGTGGCAAATCAAATGATGGGGGATCTTCCTCCTGAGAGAGTTATTTGCCGCGCTCCATCTCTTAATGTCGGTTTAGATCTGTGTGGACCATTTCAAATTAAATACAAAGGTCAGAGAAAGGGCACACTTAGAAAAATCTATGTAGCTATATTTATATGCATGGCCACTAAGGCTATCCATTTGGAGTTTGCCTCGGAACTAACATCAGAAGCTCTAATTGCAACACTCAAGAGATTCTATGCTCGTCGCGGCAGAAGCTCGACAATCTTTAGCGATAACGCTACGAACTTTGTAGGAGCTTATGCGGAGCTCAAAGGGTTGCAAAAACTAGTTGTTACAAAGGGTGAAAATATCTCAAGTTTTTTTGTTTCAGAAGGTATTACTTGGAAATTTTTGCCTCCTAGGGCACCCAACTTTGGGGGTCTGTGGGAGGCAGGTGTAAAAGCCTTCAAATACCATTTGAAAAGAGTAGTGGGTTGTGAGAGGAATTTGTAACCGTAATGATACAAGTCGAGGGAATTCTAAATTCTCGACCACTTTCCCCTTTATCCGCAGACGCTGATGACTTCCAGGTATTAACCCCTGGACATTTCTTGATTGGAAGGCCTATCAACTCAATTCCAGAGCCAAGTTTAATCGACAAAAGGGACAATCTGTTAAACAGATGGCAAAGAACTCAAAAGTTAGTTCAAACTATCTGGAAGCGCTGGCAGAATAGTTACTTGAGTCATTTACAACAGCGCAATAAATGGCTGTTTAAAAAACAAAATATATTACCAGGAACGTTAATCTTCCTTTCAATAAGTGGCCTATGGCCAGAATTACTAAAGTTATGCCAGGTGCAGACGGAAATGTTCCTGTCGTAGACTTACGCACTCCGGCAAGCAATTTTAGGAGATGCGTTTCTAAAATATGCATCTTACCAATTCCAGATAATCACAGTCCAATGTAAAATAATTATTGTTTATTTCTATATTTTATATTTTAGTTTTGAAGTAATAATGTGTTCTTTTTATAATTATTGTGATATTTACTTTTCACATGTTTATATTTATTTTGTTAGAATATGTTTTATTTGTAAGGTTATGTAATATTTGAAATATTTGAATATTTCAACGCCTGGCGGGATGTTCCGTATCTGTTACGCGATAGCCACTTGGCGACTGAACATCCCACCTTGGCGCGAATTAAGTTTATTGCAACCCTTCGGAAAGACAAACAAGAACTATGTCTTACAAGAAATAAAGAAGTTGTGTGAATACAGTCCATTCGCATTACATTCTTTCGCTTACCTCCCCACAGATAGTATTACGGCAGCATTCCAACTCAACGATAATAAGCCGTCTGTGGAAAGTTCGGGGACAATCGTGTAACTTGTAAAAATTTTAGTCAATTGTCCAAACTCGATAAGTTTATAGAACACGGCAAAAGATTGAAGTTTGTAGCTGAAAAGCTAAGGGGATGAAAGTTTTTGGGTACAAATATACTGCTATGTATAAACAAATATAATTTATTATTTTCTAACTCTTATTACATGCATAAAGTTATTAAGCCATTGTCTTTCCTCATATTTTAAATTTAAAACTACGTTGGTTATCAAAGAAATAAAATAATTTGCAATTTCGGATATGATGGGTTGCAGATACTTGAGTCAAACGTTCATAAAAGATCTTCTAATTTCATTTGGGCCAATATGTGGCGCGTTGATTTTCTTTAACCTTTGCAAAGTTTTTTCCGAAACAGCTGTGCATCTTCTTTACTAGGTTGCTTGTCGCTGGGTGGCTGGAGAGGATGGTACGGTTCGCTGCGGCCTCTTGGCCCTGTCTTTGTGTCCTGGGTGCGTTGGCGCAGAGACTTTGATTCCTTCCCGTGTACCTTCGGGTGGGGCAGTGTTCTTTTTGAGGTACTAGATTGCTTTCTCAAGAATTTAACTGCATCTCTTGACATTTTCTGGTTCATGTCATCACGGGTCTTTTCTTCAGATGACTTCTGTCCTTTAAGAGAGATTGGTTTCGCACGTCCGTCAACCGATTTACCAATCGGTCTGGCGAATTTCTTCATTGGTGGAGATTTCTTCTCATCCGAAACTTTTGACATTGCTCTTTTTCTTGGTGTAGCTGGTTTCCTTCGCTTTGGATTCTGTGGTCTTGAAACTCGTCTGGCTCTCTTATTGGCTGATCTTTTCCTGCTTCTTGAAGGGATACGATCTTTAGATGTGATCCTTCTCCTACAGCTGTAAGCTTTCCGTGATGTTGCTGATTTGGAAGGTGGCGTTGTCTCACCCTTTGGAGCTTTTCTGTTTCCCTGATCTTTACTGGCGCATTTCGTCTTGGTTGCTGAAGCTTTCTCACTTTTTTTTCTACTTCTGGAAACTGTGGGACTCGTTTGTGCTAGCTTACATGCTACAGCTGCACTTATCATTTTTGCGCCTTCAGCGAATGCCAGTCCTGCCATAGAGGGCGGAAAAATTTCTTCAACAGCTGCTTGGATATTCCGAGGAGTAATAGTTTTCAGCGCTCCACCGCTCACTTTTGCCTTGTCAGAAACTTCTTTCGCCAACCGACCCAAAATCTGGCAGATCATTTTCTTTCCATTGGGATGAATGGCACCCTCCGGGAATACTCCTTTTACTAAATACGGAATACCTTTAGAAAATATATGTCCTTCTAGCTCCTTTACCAATACTGATTTTTCTTTCTCTTTTGCAGCTAAAATATGGGGCTCGTAGAGGATGTTGCCTCGCTGGAACATTTCAACAGCCAAGCTTCCTTTCCCCTTTGCTCGTCTTTGAAGATACCCATTCAGAGTTTCCGTCACAGCTTCTGACGCAGTATCCAACTTCATCACATAAGATCGCTTTCTGGACTTTACTTGTTCCAAACATCTATCTGTCAAAAGAAATGCAGATACATTTTGAAAATTGTTTTTCTTATATATATTGTTATACAAAATAATAACGCTGTCTCGAAAAAAGGTTTGGAATAATGGAATGGCTCGAATAGCGGAATAATTTTTTTTCTCGAATTTTAAGAGGGTTGGTCGGATTTTACATTCCGGGCCTATTTCTTTGATTTCTAAACTCGCTCTCGGGTCGTCTTTGGGGAGCCCTAGAACGACAATCCCATAACAGGGGTCCGATTGACTTTATTTATACATTTTTTGTTTATAAAATGACATTTCAGAATAAAACACAAAATTATGTCTAAATTTATAAATAGAGACTCTATTGAAATAACCACGATTCTTAAATTGTCAAAACGTGTTCGGAAGGTTTTTGCATGTTTAATCGATATAGAATTTGGAAATTGTTTTAAAATGTTTTTCTATAAAGTATATATAGGAAATAAATAAGATTATAAAATATTATGACACAAAATACAAAAATTGCATTTCATTATAATAGTTTCAGAGATTTGGTTGCTAATAATTCGTTTGAAAAATGGGCATTATCCCAAAGACCGGTACGGTCTTGAATTTGGCGACTTTTCTGGAGCCCGATGTTGAGACAGTTGCCATAGTATCCAACCAAGTCGCAAGGTTACCATGATTATGTGAGCACGAATGTAAATAAACAAACTGCGTAGTAAAATGCGCAGAAACGTAAGTGCAAAGGGACATTATTTTTATCATAGCTCGTAACGGTAAACTGACGATGATGCCAAATAAAAATTGAAATTAATCCCATTAAACATCGAATTTATATTTGTAATGAACATTAGTTATTTAGAATACATTAATAGCAATATATATTTAAAGATTTCATTTGCTAAAGTGCATTTTAAGTGAATATACACTACTAATCATTTTTATCATAGTCTCTAAGTAACGTTCTAAAGATGTATACATTTACTAGCAAATTCTGCAATGTATATGCGAGTGAGGGGAAGATATGTAACGATTTTTCGCAGAAAAATCGTGTATATAAAGTTTAATGAAAGTTAATATTTTATTTTCCGGTTTATTAAAAATATCCATCAAAGAAGATAAATTTAGTTATATCCTACAAAAATTAGAGGTCAAACGAATGTAAGTTTCTAAAGTAATGTATATGTATATATATACGTGTGTATATGTATATATATACGTATGTATATATCGTAATTCAATGTATTTGTCGGAGGTCGCACGTAACAACAGCTGTTTGTGCAACAGGTGTTCTGTGGCTCATAGAGTGATGTAGCAATTAGAACATGGATCTACGCCCGCTTCGCGAGCTAACCTCGCTACGCTCGCCCGCTAAAAAACATCATAGAATCCGTTCCCGCTGGCTGTCGGAGGTCGCACATAGCAACAGATGTTTGTGCAACAAGTGTTCTGTGGCTCATAGAGTGATTTAGCAATTAAAACATAGATCTACACCCGCTTCGCGAGCAAACCGCGCTACTCTCGCCTGCTAAAAAACATCACAGAATCCGGTCCCGCTGGCTGTCGGAGGTCGCATGTAGCATCAGGTGTTCTGTGGCTCATAGGGTGATGTAGCAATTAGAACATGGATCTATGCCCGCTTCGCGAGCTAACCTCGCTACGCTCGCCCGCTAAAAAACCATCACAGAATCCGGTCCCGCTGGCTGTCGGAGGTCGCACGTAGCAACAGCTGTTTGTGCAACAGGTGTTCTGTGGCTCATAGAGTGATGTAACAATTAAAACATGGATCTACGCCCGCTTCGCGAGCTAACCTCGCTACGCTCGCCCGCTAAAAAAACATCATAGAATCCGGTTCCGCTGGCTGTCGGAGGTCGCACGTAGCAACAGCTGTTTGTGCAACAAGTGTTCTGTAGCTCATAGAGGGATTTAGCAATTAAAACATGGATCTACACCCGCTTCGCGAGTAAACCTCGCTACTCTCGCCTGCTAAAAAACATCACAGAATCCGGTCCCACTGGCTGTCGGAGGTCGCACGTAACAACAGTTGTTCTGTGGCTCATAGAGTGATGTAGCAATTAGAACATGGATCTACGCTCGCCCGCTAAAAAAACATCATAGAATCCGGTCCCGCTGGCTGTCGGAGGTCGCATGTAACACCAGGTGTTCTGTGGCTCATAGGGTAATGTAGCAATTAGAACATGGATCTACGCCCGCTTCGCGAGCTAACCTCGCTACGCTCGCCCGCTAAAAAACCATCACAGAATCCGGTCCCGCTGGCTGTCGGAGGTCGCACATAGCAACAGCTGTTTGTACAACAGGTGTTCTGTGGCTCATAGAGTGATGTAGCAATTAGAACATGGATCTACACCCGCTTCGCGAGCTAACCTCGCTACGCTCGAGCGCTAAAAGACATCACAGAATCTGGTCCCGCTGGTTGTCGAAGATCGCACGTAGCAACAGCTGCTTGTGCAACGGGTGTTCTGTGGCTTATAGAGTAATGTAGCAATTAGAACATGGATCTATGACCGCTTCGCGGGCTAACCCTGATACGGTCGCCAGCTAAACAAACATCACAGTATCCTGTTCCCCTGGCTGTCAGAGATCGCACATAGCAATATCTATCTGTGCAAAAAATGTTCCATAGCTCATAAAGTGATTTTCATGTTACTTCTGCGCTTCAAAATCTCAATCAAACTCAATCTAGAATAAACCACGTACGATTCCGTATACGTAATGCGCATTCGCTCCAAAAACACGGCAAGCACACGTATAATCATCAAACTCTTCCGTACTATCTTTCCTCCCACACAATCGCATTATCCACTTGCAATCAACCCCTGATTCACACACCATTTAATCACATTAATTTACCACTATCAGCCAAACGATCAAAAAGAACAATACTAAATCTTTCACTCTTCACAGCCATTTACTACTCTCAAATGAAATCAAAGAAAATTTACCAATACTTGTATTTAAATCTTGTTCCAAAACATCTAATTTTAAAATATCAGTACAATAATTCATAATGAGCATAAAATAACACAAATTAAGACAGTTGCCAGAGTTATCAACTCGCAAGGTTACCATGGTTACGAAATACGATGAGTTAAAGAGTTACCAAGGTCGCAACATAGCCCTCCGCTTATCGCCGATTTGGCGCGATAGAAAAAAACAACCGTACCGGTCTTTGGGATTTAGCCGAAAAATGCTCCCTTTGAGGGGCGGTGGTTTAATTTAAAACCACCTTTTTCAAGAATTTTTACTTCAGCTGCGCAATAGTCTGTTTTTGAAACCACAAGCTTAATATCTGGATTGAAGTGTAAAATATGGGCTGTAGATGACAGAACACGATTGAACATTTGTAAATGCATTTATTTGAGTATCTTTTGAGTCACTGTTTGGAGTGGCGTTTGTTTATCGTAGTATTTGACTTTTTTTTTCAAACATGAATTTGTATATTAAAAAAAACTGCTTAGAATATCTTCTGTGAGGTTTCGTTGTTAGATTTAGAAGCTTTATTGCAGGTTAGTAAATTTTTTACTTATTATTTAATTTACAATAATAAAAGGTGGTTTCATATGAAACCACCACACACTTAGGCTTAGTGAACAACCAAACCAAAGCTCTAATTTTAATTTATTAAAACTTGGCATTTATTGATGCAGTTTTAATATTTTTCAAAATTTAAGTATTTTAGTATTTTTATATACCTAATTCATTTTTCTATAATTGTTTTTTGTTCTTTATTATATAATTGTCATATAATTCACTTTTATATAATTTATTTTTTTCCCAATTTTCCACACACTTGGTGTAAACCCAAACAAAAACTTTCTGAATTCAATTTTTTAAAAATTGCTATTTATTGATGCAGTTTTAATATTTTGAAAATTTTAATATTTTATATTATTTAGTTTTATATAATAATTTTAATATTCTTCAAAGACTATATAATATTTTTATGGATAATTTCATTGTTCATTTCTAGGAGAATATACTGCCTAGAAAAGGCTTATCTGCTGAAAAAGCACTTGCTTTGTTCATTGATCTTCCATCTGATGATGATTCTGTGGCATCTGATCAATCGGAATCAGAAGATTTTGAATTGAATCAGAAGAATCTGAATCAGCAGAATCAAAATTCTTGAATTTTGTTCCCGATGATACACGACTAAAAAGTTCTGATTACCTTCCCGTTCATTCCTTATATCGCAGATGTGCTCTATGTAGCACCAAAAAAATAACCACATAGAGCAAAGTGGATGTGCAAAACTTGTAATGTACCGCTATGCTTACAATCAAGTCAAACCTCATGTTTTGAACGCTATCACACCCAGTAGTCAAATTCAGTTATTAGCAATGTATATATATAAAAATGCACATGCAAAAATATATATAATAATAATAATGCAAAACATTATAATATTGTATTTTAATTGTAAACATCCTTCTTTTTGTAAGTACCTTGCAAAATGAAAATAAATCAACATTGTATTGTATGAATTAAAAAATGTCCTACGTGAGCGGTGGTTTCAATTGAAACCACCACTTTTAAAAAAAACAAAATAATAAAAAAAAATTTAATATTAAAATAAGTTAAAATAACGTGCTAGAGTTTATATAATCAAGTTATTTTGTAATTATTTAGAAAATTTAACATGCTGCCCCTCAAAGGGTTAAATGTGAAATATGCATCTAGAATTAAATAGACCCACACACCATAGATCCCGTAAGCACAATTACAGTGGGCTAACTCAATGTGGCATAACAATATCAAATATTTTAAATACTAAATATTAAAAACTAATAGGAAAAATTGCAAATCAATCTATCCAAAATTATCGCCAACCATCGCCAAGTTCTACCTCGAAGGGAAAACATACGAGGATACCGAAAATAACTCTATAACTATCAACAAAGTACTACAAATGTTTTTTACAGTATTAGAATGACATTATAAGTCTTTTGCAATATCACAAACGCCAAAAATAAAGCAAAACTAAAGCAACATACCAGTTAATTTACGATTCAGTACATGTAGGAGGGTGCACATGCTATTCATTCCTTCACTGTTAAGGTCCAAATCCAGTTTAATTTTTTTTATAATTTCATTTACGCCATCCTTATAGGCTATTGGATCCATAATGAAAGGCATATTAAATTTTGCAGTTAGCCAGTGAGTGATATGCCGTGAATAAATTTCAAACTGAATTCTTACAATTTATGTTGCTCGTGGGGAAAATGTTGAATGCGAAATTCACGTTATACCATTGAGTACGCATTCTGTATATTTTACGCTTTAGTGACGTATCTGGTATGAATGCGATTAAATATCATAGACATGGAGTTCGACCTAACTTCCCTTATAATGTAGATATACGTACTGTGAAGCAAATTAGACACTAATGAAAAACAGAAAAATAATCGCCAGTGGCTGCAATCCGATGGAGCTGAAATGGCTTTGCATGAATAACATCTTTATTTGCGAGAAGAATGTCTTTCTTATATGGACATTTTCAAAATAGTTGAAAATATTAAAATATCAAAATTATAACCCCTTTATTCCCTTAAACAAAGAATCTGCTCCGGAATCCAGTTATATCCAGTAAAATTTGTTGACGAATTTGATGGGATACCGCCAATTTGGCGACTTTTTAAATAGTGTCAAATGGAAGAAAATGTTGACAGATTGATGAACTTTATGCCTAATTGATGAAAATTCAACACGTTTGAAAGATAACCTTAATTTCTCCGATAATTCCTGTCGGTTTGCGTTTTGGTATGGGATACTATAGCATGTATGTTTCTATAGGGAGTCGTAAAGGAGATAATATTATTGATTAGGAGAGGTGCATGGATCGCATGTGTTCGTGGACAGTAGGAGCTCAACCGCTGCTGGAGGGCAGATAGCAGGAGGCAGATAGCAGGAGGCAGATAGCAGGAAGGCAGATAGAGGGCAGATAGCAGGAGGGCAAATGGAGGGCAGATAGCAGGAGGCAGATAACATAGAAGACAGATAGCAGGAGGGCAGATAGCAAGAGGGCAGATAGCAAATGTTTGAGACTCTAACTAACCAGGTTCCACTAGTCGAAGTGATATAAAATTTAGCATGCTGTTGTTATTTGTAGTACTTTTTAATTCTATAAATTTCATAGGAGCTGTCCATCCCCGAGCTCGCTTTTAGCCCCTTTCCCCGAAGAATGTACTCGGTTTTTTTTTTTTTTTTTTTCTTTCAAATCTCTGCAAGCCCTTTTAGTTTTGTGGCAATTTGTTTACAACGATGGGATGATACGAATAACCATTTTTGTAAGATAGTTGAAAAAGGAACCAATATTCAGCTTCGCTTCATATAAATAAAAGAGAGCCTTTTAAACATGTAAAAAATAACAGTGAAGCTGAATATTGGATTTAGTTACATGCAAATAACAAAAGAATGCACTTTAAAAGACTTATAAGCGCGATACTTAGAAAGACTTATAAACGATTTCTAGCAACTACTTTCCATTCGCAGCGTTCTAGCACGACCTTTGCACATACGTCGATGTATACAACCATCGTTGCTCTTCAAACCGTATATAACTTTTTTAAATTGCATTTTTCTATAAGCAATCATGAGCAAGTTCTTTCGTAACTCTAAAACGTTATATGCCATTTTTTAAGTGTCAGCCATGTAAACAATCTGAAAGACGTAAATTCTACGTCAAAAACATATTAGTCACGTAAAACCATTTCGGCTCCATCGGACTTGAGCCACTGCCGAATTTTTACAACAGCACACGTTACGAAAAGTTAACAAATGTTTCAACACCATGATCTTTAGAATCTAGAAACAACCCTTGAATAAAAACAATGTTGGAAAGTACGTGTACTAAGTAAAAAGCAATTTTGAAAGGCTTAAAGAAGACACTTTTAAAAGATGTCTAGAACTCCTTCTTAATCTATATAAATAAATTGAAAATCTGTCTGTCTGTCTGTCTGTTTGTCCCGTCATCACGGAAGAACGGCTGAACCGAATTTAATGAAATTTTATGGGTAGCCTAAAACAGTCCCACTTAAAATTTAGTCCATGTTTGGAGTTTCTACAATCAGTGGGTTCTCGAGATATTAGTAAAAAACAAAATTTTCGTTTGTCTCATCATCACGGAGGAACTGCTGAACCAAATTTGATGACATTTTGTGGATAGCCTTGCAATAACCTCCCATAAATTTAGTCTAAGTTTCGAGTATCTAAGACCAGGGGTTGTCGAGATATTAATGAAAAACGAAACTTTTTCCTAGGAGTTCTACTCTCTAACTCCGTGGTTTATCCAAACGAAAACCTTGAAAATCGTTTGAAAGCGACTTAAAACTTTATCTCTGAGTTTGGTGGGAGATTTTTTGCGTTAATTAGTCACTTTCTGAAAACATGAATTGTTTGAAACAGGATTTAAATGGGAAATCTATCTCCATGGTTTATATTTCACAAGCTTTTACTGAACAATGAAAAGTATAAAGAAATCAAAATGAATGAATAATTTGGCATCGCGTCTGATGTTATAATAGCAAAAATTAAGCACACATCCACAACAGAAGGTCTTTATTTTACTTCCTATAAGACGTACAAAAGTTTAGAAAAAGGGCCAGAGCGCTTTCGAGCATAAGTATGCCCTTCATCAGTGGCTACACGGAAATAAAATTTGAATCGTTCATATATAGACCAGATATAGCGACAAAATTTGCATAAATACAATTTACAAAGGAATCTACGTTTAGACAAGGATAAACCGTAAACTATTTTTAGAGTTTCAAAAATTTCAACAACAAAAGAACAACATATTAAGTTACAATTTAATTACAGAAATCGAAAAAAGGGGAGGGGGGTGGCAATCAAACATAATTCCAAAGATGAAGACGCCAAAGATAACTTTGCAGAGACTTGAATTGCATGGAGTCGAGAATGAGTCGCCAAGTGTAACTCAAATTCGTAACAGGGTCAAAATTACAAACGGACTCACGGTAGATATAAATAAAAAGGGATTCAAGGAGGAGAATATCACGAGGGTTATTACAACGCATCAAAAGAAAAGTATTTTCAAAAAGAGGCTGAAAATTATCTTTAACAACAAATTGAGCAAGAGCCGTAGAAAGTTTACTATCCCTGACATCCCGAGCATGTTCTGCTAAACGGTTGCCAACGGTGCGTTTAGTACTTCCAATTTAAAATTACCATCGGTGGATCACAGGGGAACAACATACACCCCAGCAAAGCTTTTAAAGTCATCCTTATCACTCAGTTTATCAGACCGAATACGGTTAAATAAAGAAGAAATATCACTCAGAACAAAAATGGATAAAGGGGCGGAAAATCCGAGGATTGTATGAAAAACTAGACCTATAAGTGAAACGATCTTTTAAGGCAATCAGTTTAGTATCAAAAAGGGTATATTTACAGCGAACTTGGCCTTGGCCGTGAAGCTGCCTACTCCTTTGAGTTTATTTATAAGGTTTTCTTCCAAGTTCGCCGTAAATATACCCTTTTTGATACTAAACTTATTGCCTTAAAAGATCGTTTGACTTCTAGGTCTAGTTTTCCATACAATCCTCGGATTTTCCGCCCCTTTATCCATTTTTGTTCTGAGTTTGGTTTCAAACATGAACATTCTCATATTTCTTCTTTATTTAACCGTATTCGGTCTGATAAACTGGGTGATAAGGATGACTTTAAAAGCTTTGCTGGGGTGTATGTTGTTCCCCTGTGATCCACCGATGGTAATTTTAAATTTTATATTGGAAGTACTAAACGCATCGTTGGCATCCGTTTAGCAGAACATGCTCGGGATGTCAGGGATAGTAAACTTTGTACGGCTCTTGTTCAATTTGCTGTTAAAGATAATTTTCAGCCTCTTTTTGAAAATACTTTCCTTTTGAAGCGTTGTAATAACCCTCGTGATATTCTCCATTTTGAATCCCTTTTTATATATATTTACCGTGAGTCCGTTTGTAATTTTGACCCTGTTAAGAATTTGAGTTAAGCTTGGCGACTCATTCTCGACTCCATGCAATTCAAGTCTCTGCAAAGTTATCTTTGACGTCTTCATCTTTGGGATTATGCTTGATTGCCACCCCCCTTCCCATTTTTTCGATTTCGGTAATTAAATTGTAATTTAATATGCTGTTCTTTTATTGTTGAAATTTTTGAAACTCTAAAAATAGTTTACTGTTTATCCTTGTCTAAACGTAGATTCTTTTGTAAATTGTATTTATGCAAATTTTGTCGCTATATCTGTTCTATATATGAATGATTCAAATTTTATTTCCGTGTAGCCACTGATGAAGAGCGTACTTATGCTCGAAAGAGCTCTGGCTTTTTTTAAAACTTTTGTACGTCTTATAGGAAGTAAAATAAAGACCTTCTGTTGCCGATGTGAGCTTAATTTTTGAAATCAAAATGGTTATTTAATTTCACAGTTTATGAGGAAAATTATATCTTATATCATGTTGATCAGAAACACAATTAAATTAAATCTGTCTGTTAATTTTAATTATTATTTTTTCGATTTGAATAATAAATAAAGAGATATAAAAATATATTTTAGAAAAAAAACGATTTGATTTTTCCTATAGCATTTTCGACTGGATAATATCAATTTCGGTCTTCAGGTTTAAACGTTGTTATTATTGATATTTTCGGGGATTATTGATTCAGGGATTATTGATATTTTCAAGTTATAATGCCCTTGTTTCATTATGACAAAAATTGTTTAAATTCATATATTGTACGTTGTACGAGTAATCTTCTACAAATGCACAGGTATATCTTCTAATCTACGAGAATATAAGTAGTACAAGTATATTGGCATATATTTTGATATATATTGAAGTATATTGGAATTCAGTACGACCTTCTGGTATAAAGATGACGGGGATTATTGATATTTTCAATTTATTACGTCATCTGTTTTATTTTGGCAAAGATTTTTGAGACTCATATTGTAATACGAGTAATTTTCTACTAAAACACTGGCATATATTATAATCTGCGACAATATAAGTAGTACGGATCCCATACAATTTTAATACTTTCGTTTTGCATATATTGATACAGTTCCCTTTTTTTTTTGTAAATTTGCTTACAAAAGGGGCCAGGATGTTTTATTCTTCAGATCTGCCCGTGAAGATAATTTTGTATAGCGAAGACAGAGATTATTAAACTTCTTTTTAGAAACATTAAATTAAATATAATTTAACGGAATATTTTGGTTAAAAATGTCATTTAGTATACTATAGGAATTTGCACATGATTGTGAATTTTAAGTTTCTTTATATCATATACTCCGTACGAAGAATGGGTACGCTGCTAGTCTATATAAATAAAATTGAAAATCTGTCTGTCTGTTTGTCCCATCATCAAGGGAGAACGGCTAAACCGAATTTGATGACATTTTGTGGGTAGTCTGGAAATAGTCCCGCTTAAAATTTAGTTTATATTTTGAGTTTCTACCACCCGTGGTTCTGACGGCAGAACCGAATTTAATAAAATTTTGTAGATAGCCTTGAAATAGCCCCATAAATTTTGTCCAAGTTTCAAGTTTCTAAGACTAAGGGTTGTCGAGATATTAATGAAAAGCCAAACTTTTTCCTAGCAGTTCTGCTCTCTAACTCCGTGGTTACCTTCTAGTATAAAGATGACGGGGATTATTGATATTTTCAATTTACTACGTCATCTGTTTTATTTTGGCAAAGATTTTTTAGACTCATGTTGTAATACGGGTAATCTTCTACTAACACACTGGCATATTTTCTAATCTGAATATAAGTAGTACGGCGATATATATATATATATATATATATATATATATATATATATATATATATATATATATATTCCCATGTAATTTTAATGGTTTCATTCTGGCGTATGTTGCTGTCAATTACGGGTTTATTGAAATTTTCAATTTATACATGTACTGTACTAATACAGGTTATATCGTTTAATATTCGCGTATATAAGTAGTACGGGTCCCCATACAATTTTAATGCTTTCATTTGGCATATATTGATTCAATTTTTTTTTTTTTTTTGCCTATTAAAGGGGCCAGGATGTTTTATCCTTCAGATCTGCTCGTGAGGATAATTTTGCATAGCGAGAACAAAGATTTTTGAACTTCTTTTTAGGAGCATTGTATTAAATATATTAACAGAGTATTTTGATTAAATATGTCATTTAGTATACTATAGGAATTTGCACATGATTGTGAATGTTACGTTTCTTTATTATATACTCCGTACAAAGAACGGTTATGCTGCTAGTCCTTTAATAAGTGTAACTCATTATTTTTTAGGGTGTATGATTCTAATCCTTTAAACTAGATGAGTGTCTTTACATTTTGCTTTAAAAACGTATTTTTATGTAGACTTATGTTGACTGACTACTTATGTAAAAATCCTCTTAAAAATCTTAAAAATTATTTTCTATAGAATGATATAATACAATTAATATTCTTAATATTTTATTATTTTTAATAATAATCATAATAGTAGCGATAATTTTATGAAGAAGCCTTTATGTGATAGTAAAGGGTGTACAAGCTTCGTTATTTTACTAAAAAATTTTCTATTAAGTATTTTATTCACTTTTGCATACTGTTACGAACTTGTAAAATTCTGTGAAGTCTCTTTTCCGTATCTTTCGAAGACCAGATGGAGATATCACCCGTACGCCCTCTTCCATGACGTGAGTCTAAGGTTATCACATACCGAAGTACAATGAAGGGTTGTCAGATTTGACGATTTGTCGTCCATTTGGTGACATTTGGTGAGTTCTCGAAAGTTCGAGAAACACATCAAAATAATCAATATTCTGCGTGATATGAGAGATTTCCAGACGTTCGTATGGCACGTTCATAAAAGGAGACATCAGTCAGTCCGATAGTAGTTGGCGTAATACAAGCTACATTGAACTGTGATTTTTGTCAATGTTTTGTGAAATGAAATATATCAATGTTTTGATAATTGTATCAGTTATTTTGTTTGTTTTTTAAATTGGGGAAGCATTTACGTACTGTTGTTCCTATTTACTCTGTGCTTGTGTATAAACGTGTTAGTTATTAAGAAATCCGAACTCATTCTTGTATCCTGAGCGCACACCACAATTCCAGAGGACTCATTTCTAACAATGAGTGTTTCATAGTCATACTAAATTTCTGAAAAAAATTGTGACATTACCGTAAAAGGGAATCTTCTGCGAAAATTCTTACCTTCTCCGAAATTTGATGATTGATCTATATCATTAATCATACTCTCACTATCCTGAGAAACATATGTTTCAAGAAAAACACTTTAGTAAAGGCATGTGACAATGAAATTTTTTCCAACAGTGATAATAATGGAAGTAATGATAAAAATAGTGTTTACATATAGAGTGCAGATTAAAATCAATCACAGATAAATAACCTTTTCAATGAAAGGTATTTAAGCACATGGATTGGATGCTGATATAGTAAAGTAGCAATGTCTTGTTGAATAAAGATGGTATCTGGTAGTAATTCATATGCATAAGACTAACTTGAAACTGCATAGACCCATCTATGCAAGTTTGTCAGTACTTGACTCGAGTAAAACACTAATGTATGAGGTCCATTATGATTTTATTAAGAAGATGTATGGAAGTCGATCTGAATTTTTTTTTCACAGACACAGATTCACTGAGTTATAAAATTGAAACAAATGATATTTACAAAGATTTTGGAAGTTATGAAGACTATTTTGACTTTTCGAATTATCCATGTGTGGTGTAATCATCCTCTTCATTCCAACAAAAATTAGAAAATGACTAGCCGAATACCCGTTGAACATCAACGGTCTCGCAATAAGCAACCCCTGAATATTGTCACCTTTTTAATAATTCGCGTTTCACATTTATTCGGCAAATCGAATATTTTAGTGTGCAGAACCCTCTAATGAAGAAAATATTGTAAATTTTAAATTGCGCACGTCTTCCTTTCGAACTATCTACCAGTATACCAAATTAAGTCTCTATCTCATCCCAAAGCATACTATTTTAGCATCTCCCCTATCGAAAGTTTTTCTGTGGAGCACACCCCTAAATGATCATTTTTGAAAAACTCTGTTCGCCTTGGGTTTCTTATCAGATGATTGGCCCTTATGCCAAATATCAAGACTCTATCACATTTAAAGGAAGCGTGTCTCATTTATTCCGAAAATCGAACATATTGGTGTTCAGCATCCCCTAAAGTTGCAAATATTGGAAATCTGAAATTGCACACTTTCTTCCTTTCAAACTATCTACCAGTACAACAAATTTAATGTCTTTATCCTATCGCGAAGCATGTTTTTCTATCACTTCATATTTCGAAAGTTTTTCTGTGTTGCACCCCCTTAAATGATCAGTTTTGAAAATCCGTAATAATCATAGGGTTTTTTATCAAATGATTACCCCATATACTAAATTTCAAGCCTCTATCACATTGTAATGGAGACGTTTTTCATTTGTTCGTCAAATCGAACATTTTAATGTGCGCCACCCCCTTCAATAGCAATTGTTGGAAAACTGAAATTGCACACTTTCTTCCTTTCTAACTATGTTTACGTATATTAAATATATGTATATTAAATGATTCGCCCATATACCAAATATCAAGCCTCTATCACGTTCTAAAAAGAGTGTTTCTACTTCATTCCGAAAGTCGAACATTTTTGTGTGTGACACCCCCTAAAATAGAAAATATTGACAAACTGAAATTGTACACTTTCTTCCTTCCAAAATATCTACCCGTACACCAAATTTCAAATCTCTATCTCATCCCGAAGTATGTTTTCTTATCAATTCACCTTTCGAACGTTTTCGTCTGAAACACTCCCTTAAACGAACGTTTTTTTAAAAACTATAATCGTTTTGGGTGTTTTTATCAAATGATTATTCCATATACCAGATTTCAAGCCTCTATCAAATTTTAAAGTAGCCGTTTCTCATTTATTCGTTAAATCGAACATTTTGGCGTGCGGCACCCCCTTAAGTAGAAAATATTCGAAATCTGAAATTGCACACTTTCTTCCTTTCGAACGATTTACCCATACACCAAATTTGAAGTCCCTACCTTATGGCAAAGCATGCTTTCCTATTATTTCATTTTTCGAACGTTTTGGTGTGGAGCACAACCTGTAGAGAACGTTTTCGAAAAATTCGATTTTTCCAGGGGGTTTTATCAAACGATCGAGCCGTGTAGTAAATTGCAAGTCTCTATCTATTCGGGAAGTGCCTAAAAAAGCGTGACAGACAGACGGACACTTGGCAATTAGTATATATAGACTAGCCGAATACCCGTTGAAAATCAACAGTCTCGCAATAAGCAACCCCTGAAAAATGTAAATTTTTTAATAATACGCGTTTCACATTTATTCGACAAATCGAATATTTTGGTCTGCAGAACCCCCTAAAGAAGAATATATTGGGAAACTAAATTTGCGCATTTCTTCCTTTCGAATTATCCACCCGCACTCCACATTAAAGTCTATCTCATCCCGAGGCACCCCTATATTATTATTTCTCCTTTGGAACTTTTTTCTGTGAAGCACATCCATAAATGAACATTTTTGAAAAACTCTGTTTGTCTTGTTTTTTTAACAAATGATTGGCCCATATACCAAATATCAAGCCTCTTTCATACTTAAAAGGAAGCGTGCCTCATTTATTCGAAAAATCGAACATATTAGTGTGCGCACCCCTTAAAGTAGCAAATATTGGAAACCTGAAATTTCACACTTTCTTCCTTTCAAACTATCTACCCTTACACTAAATTTGATATCTCAATCTCATTTCGAAGCATGGTTTTTTATCAATACACTTTTCGAACGTTTCACTCTGGAGCACCCCCTTAAACGAACACATTTGAAAAACTATATTCTCCTTGCGTGTTTCAGCCAAATGATTAGCCCATATACCAAATTTCAAGCCTCCATCAAATTTTAAAGGAACGTTTTCTCATTTATTCTGTAAATCGAACATTTTGGTGTGCGGCACCCCCTTAAGTAGAAAATATTGGATATCTGAAATTGCACACTTTCTTCCTTTTGAATGATTTACCCATACACCAAATTTGAAGTCTCTACCTCGAAGCATGAAATATTGGAAATCAAATCTGAAATTGTACACTTTCTTCCTTTCGAATGATTTACCTATACACCAAATTTGAAGTCTCTATCTCATCGCAAAGCATGCTTTCCCATCTTTTCAATTTTCGAATGTTTTGGTGCGGGGCACCCCCTCTAAAGAACGTTTTCGAAAAATTCTATTTTTCCAGGGGGTTTTATCGAACAACCGAGCCGTGTACCAAATTACAAGTCTCTATCTATTCGGGAAGTGCTTAAAAAAGCGTGACAGACTGACAGACGGACGGACACTTGGCAATTAGTATATATAGATTTTATCAATTCACTTTTCGAACATTTCACTCTGGAGCACCCCCTTAAACGAACATTTTTGGAAAACTATAATCTCCTTGCGTGTTTCCGTCAAATGGCCATTATCCCATCTACCAAATTTCAAGCCTCCATCAAATTTTAAAGGAGCGTTTTCTCATTTATTCTGTAGATCGAACATTTTGGTGTGCGGCACCCCCTTAAGTAGAAAATATTGGAAATCTGAAATTGCACACTTTCTTCCTTTTGATACATTTACCCATACACCAAATTTGAAGTCTCTACCTCGAAGCATGATTTCCTATCATTTCACTTTTCGAAAGTTTTAGTGTGTGGCACCCCCTTAAGTAGAAAATATTGGAAATCTGAAATTGCACACTTTCTTTTTTCGAACGATTTATCCATACACCAAATTTGAAGTCTCTATCTCATCGCAAAGCATGCTTTCCCATCATTTCACTTTTCGAATGTTTTGGTGCGGGGCACCCCCACTAAAGAACGTTTTCGAAAAATTCGATTTTTCCAGGGGTTTTTATCGAACAACCGAGCCGTGTACCAAATTACAAGTCTCTATCTATTCGGGAAGTGCCTAAAAAAGCGTGACAGACAGACAGACGGACGGACACTTGGCAATTAGTATATATAGATTTTATCAATTCACTTTTCGAACGTTTCACTCTGGAGCACCCCTTTAAACGAACATTTTTGAAAAACTATATTCTCCTTGCGTGTTTCCGTCAAATGATTTGCCCATATACTAAATTTCAAGCATCCATCAAATTTTAAAGGAGCGTTTTCTCATTTATTCTGTAAATCGAACATTTTGGTGTGCGGCACCCCCTTAAGCAAAAAATATTGGAAATCTGAAATTGCACACTTTCTTCTTTTCGAATGATTTATCCATACACCAAATTTAAAGTCTCTATCTCATCGCAAAGCATTATTTCCTATCATTCCACTTCTCGAACGTTTTAGTGTGCGGCACCCCCATAAGTAGACAATATTGGAAAGCTGAAATTGTACACTTTCTTTCTTTCGAATGATTTACCTATACACCAAATTTGAAGTCTCTATCTCATCGCAAAGCATGCTTTTCCAGCATTTCACTTTTCGAACGTTTTGGTGTGGGGCACCCCCTCTAAAGATCGTTTTCGAAACATTCGATTTTTCCAGAAGGTTTTATCGGACAACCGAGCCGCGTACCAAATTGCAAGTCTCTATCTATTCCGGAAGTGCCTAAAAAAAGCGTGACAGACAGACAGACGGACGGGCACTTGGCAATTAGTATAGACGAGCCGAATACCCGTTGAAAATCAACGGTGTCACAATAAGCAACCCCTGAATAATATAAATTTTTTAATAACTCGCGTTTCACATTTATTCGACAAATCGAATATTTTGGTGTTCAGAACCCCCTGAAGAAGAAAATATTGGGAAACTAAATTTGAGCATTTCTTCCTTTCGAATTATCTACCCTTACACCACATTAAAGTCTATCTCATCCCGAAGCACCCCTATACTATTATTTCTCCTTTGGAACTTTTTTCTGTGAAGCACATCCATAAATGAACATTTTTGAAAAACTCTGTTTGTCTTGTGTTTTTTATCAGATGATTGGCCCAAATACCAAATATCAAGCCTCTATCATATTTAAAAGGAAGCGTGCCTCATTTATTCGGAAAATCGAACATATTTGTGTGCGCACCCCTTAAAGTAGTAAATATTGGAAATCTGAAATTTCACACTCTCTTCCTTTCAAACTATCTACCCGTTAACCAAATTTGAAGTCGCTATCCTATCGAGAAGCATGTTTTTTATAACTTCACCTTTTGAACGTTTTTCTGTGTAGCACCCCGTTAAAGAAAATTTTTGTCAAACTGTAATCATCTTTGGTTTTTTTGTCAAATGGTTAGCCCATACACTAAATTTCAAGTCTCTATCACATTGTAAAGGAGGCGTTTTTCATTTGTTCGGTAAATCGAACATTTTAGTGAGCGGCACCCCCTACAATAGCAAATGTTGGAAAAATGAAATTGCACACTTTCTTCCTTTCCAACTTTATACCCGTACAACAAATTTGAAGTCTTTATCTCATCGTGAAGCATGCTTTTCTAGCATTTCATCTTTCGAATGTTTTTGTGTTAAGTATCCACCCCCTTAACTATACATTTTTGAAAAACTCTATTCTTTTTGTGATTTCTATCAGATGATTGGCCCATATACCAAATATCAAGCCTCTATCACGTTTTAAAAGGGCCGTTTCTCCTTTATTCCGAAAATTGAACATTTTGGTGTGCGGCACCTCCTACAGTAGAAAATATTGGTAAACTGAAATTGTACACTTTCTTCCTTTCAAACTATCTACCCTTACACCAAATTCGATATCTCTATCTCATTCCGAAGCATGGTTTTTTATCAATTCACTTTTCGAAAGTTTAACTCTGGAGTACCCCCTGAAACGAACATTTTTGAAAAACTATATTGGTCTTGGGTGTTTCCGTCAAATGATTAGCCCATATATCAAATTTCAAGCCTGTATCAAATTTTAAAGGAGCGTTTTCTCATTTATTCTGTAAATCGAATATTTTGGTGTGCGGCACCCCCTTAAATAGAAAATATTGGAAATCTGAAATTGCACACTTTCTTCCTTTCGAATGATTTACCCATACACCAAATTTAAAGTCTCTATCTCATCGCAAAGCATGCTTTCCCATCATTTCACTTTTCGAACGTTTTGGTGTCGAGCACCACCTGTAGAGAACGTTTTCGAAAAATTCGATTTTTCCAGGGGGTTTTCTCGAACGATCGAGCTTTGTACCAAATTACAAGTCTCTATCTATTCGGGAAGTGCCTAAAAAAACGTGAAAGACAGACAGACGGACAGACAGACAGACGAGCACTTGGCAATTAGCATACATAGATAGATAATAGATTTTAAGCATACTTTTTATTTCATATTTTGCCGATTTCTAAAATCGTTCTCAAAGGGTCATTTCACAAAAAAAAAAAGAAACAGGTTGTAATTATCCGAATTGTACCAAAATCTAATTAGCCCCGAGGTAACCTACAAAAGACTTACCCAATTTTGTAAAATTTCTTTAAAATATTTTTGAGTTATACTGGATATATACATTGCACAGACACACAGACCGAAATACAGATAGGCAGACACACAAACAATTAGGCACACAGACAGATACACAGACATGCAGACATACAAACAGTTAGGCATACACACACACACAGAACGCAGACGTAATGTTACAAATAGGTTTTTAGTGTTTTAGACTATGTAAAATCCTTGCTGCCACAACCGGGAATCGAACTACGGAACTTCGCACTGGAGACGGAATTGCAAGCTCTTATCTTCTAAGTGGACTCTTCAACTGCTCGAAAATTGTAAATCCCTCGAAAACTCGAGTTCTGATTTTCGACACGATTCTAATACCTTTCTTTTACATTGCCTTGTATTGTGGATTGTGGGGAAAGTTATAATATGAGTAACGACATTATTATTTCTTTCAAGTGCCCCTTGAAATTTCAACTTTTACTAATTTTTACTATAAGTGCTAAATTGAATTCTGATGGGGATTCCTTAAGCAAAATTAATTTTCGTGAAAATAAGGTTTGTTTGCTCTGTCTTTATAACCTGAAGAGAGACACTCATTTTAGCTCCAAAACTGATTTATACCATTGCTAAATTGTCGTTCTGTGCTTTTAACATACATTCTACATTTTTTCTGTTTAACGATACTTGATACTTTAATTTCATGTAACTCTTTTTGATAAATGTATTCGAAAAGCGTGTTATATCTGCAGAACGTTTCATGCCAGCGTTCTAAAATGAGTATCATTCTCATGTTTATGATACATTACGTGCAAAATTATTAATTTTCTTAGCATGATTGACTGTTCTGATTTTTTTGAGAATTTTTCTAAACAATCTTCCTTAAAAATTTAGGAAATATTTGCTCGTGTTTAAAATCAATGGGGTTCCGGTATTCCCACATTGGGTTAATCTTTCGTGAGATATCGCTTTCAAACACTCACACATACATACACACCCAGTCACACATACATGCACACCCAGACACACATACATGCACACCCAGACACACATACATGCACACCCAGACACACATACATGCACACCCAGATACATACATCCAGATACACATAGAGACGCGCACATATACACACATACATATACACAGAAGCCCATATACATGAGCACACACACATGCATCCAGACACACACATACATACATACGCACAGGTGCACATACACATGAATATACACATACATACGCATAAAGACATGAATCAGACTCACACATACACACAAGCGCATATACACATGAATACACACATACATACGCATAAAGACATACACCCAGACACACATACACATAGACGGAGATACACATGGACACATACATACATACAAGCGTACATACACATGGGCACACACATACATATAAACGCAGATATGCGCAGATACATGCTCCGACACATAGACTCAGATACACATGGGCACACACATACATACAGGTGTATACATACACATAGGAAAACACATACACAGGCATATGGACACACACAAACACACAGGCGTACATACACATTCACACACACATAGACATAAACGCAGATAAGCACAAACTTATGTGTCGACACATACAGACAGACACATCTAAGCACAGACATCACCTGAAAAACATTCGATTCGCGTTTAGGCGTTTGCTTAAAGCGTGTAAATCTATATCGAACACTCTAACTCGATTTTCGACATCATCACAATAGTTTCCCTTCTGCATTATATTATGTATGAAGGGAAAGGTAATGGAAAAAGTTTTCAAACTAGCCGAAGATAAAAGATTTATTTCTGTGTAAGAGAAGGGATAATACCATTCCCGCCCTCTTCGTGTCTTGCGTCCAATCGATTTTCTTTTCTATAAATAAATAATGTTCTAGTTAGAAGAACATTTGATTCATCGATCCTTGTACGACAAAAAAAATTAAAAAAATTGAAGCTTATTTATTTTTACGGAAATTTGGGGGAATTTATAACTGCGATAGAACAATAATGTTACTTTTTTTCAAATGTGGTGTAATCATATCTGCTGCAACGATAAGAAACCGGTTCCTGGGTGTTAAATATTCTAGAATGTGCATTTCTACTAGATATTTTATAACTCTTTCAAATTTCATAGTATTTCTACTTGTCTCACAATCATTATCAGAGTGCAAAAATTATCTGGAGTGAAGCGCAACTCGACTTTCTCATAAAAAAAAAAAAATCCTTTTTAGTAGTTTCTTTTTCTTCAAATTTTAAAAGTAACATTTTGAAAAGTGGGTATCAAGGATCAAATGATTACAGTTATATAGTGTTACCCTTCACTCTAAAGGGCTTGAAAAAATACCATACTTGACAATGTACTCCTCCCGAGGGGGGCTAATGACGTCTCTAACAAAATAAATTGTATAGCGGCAATGTTTCAAAACAATGATTGAAACTGTGAAGTATCGTGATCACTGAACCATAAATAAAACCTTTTATGCATGATCATGTGAAAATTTGCCCCATTCAGCCATGCTAAAGAAATATATAATTTCGAAGATTTCGCATTGAATCATAAATAAACCCTTTTATGCATGATTATTTCAAAATTTGTCCTATGCAACCACGCTAAAAATGCTATGCATTTTACATCCTTTTATATTGTTAGCATTTTTTACGTTAAAGTTTTTTGAGTTACAACTTCTCTCTTTTCTATCATTGGAATTTCCTGTTATAATTTTATTATATATATACTTTTATTTCGTAAGCCTGTTAGATAGTTGAATTTTCGTGTTACAGCTTCTCACTTTTGCTTCATTGGATCTTTAAACCTTTTATATATATATATATATATATATATATAACATGCATGTTGACAACTGGGGTGTAAGGTCACAACCCCTTACCGCCTTTAAGTAAGCTTCTCGCAAAGCCTTCCTTCTTTTTTCCATTTTTTACTTGCTCTTTTTACATTTCATATTTATTTATATATATATATATATATATATATATATATATATATATATATATATATATATATATATACTCTTTTGCAAAAAAACGAAGCACCATGACATTTTTGGAAGGAGGTTTTTGTTATTTAAACTTGGCGGGAAGTTTTATACCATGAAGTGGTGCTTTTGTGTGATAAGAATATTTTCTGAATTCGTTGTATGAAATGCGGCGGCTTTTGTAGAGGTCTTAGACTCCAGTGGAACTAATTTTGTGCACATTATATACACCGATGATAGATCCCGGCCATCCATTTTGTTGCTCCATGTCTTCGGATGAGTCGAAAGGTCTGGGCTTTCGACACCGATGATAGATGGTAAAAATTTAAATAAGTTTATCAATATTGTTTTATTTTTTAATATTACTTGAAAATTTTATAAACATTTGTTAGTTTATATCACATTTTTATGCTAAGGAGTTAATGTTCTGCATGGTTCTGTTACACATGGCATATAGTTCCTTTTTTTTAGTTCCGAAGATATAGCCCATAGGAACTTGATGACTGAATAGATAGATGAATTTGTTGACTAAGTATATAATCCAATGAAAGATCCAGAACATTAATCCTAACGGACCTACTTATTTTGTCGATGAAATTCCAAGTTTCACATGGTTTTCCCAGAAACTAGGCTTCCAATTGAGACATCAGGATGGCAACTTTGTCATATTTGTGTTATTTAAGTTATTTTATCCAATATAGCTTGTTTTACATATCTAAAATAACTTCATTATTTTCAAAGATATAATCTTAATAGACTTTGCGATTAAATTGATTACATTAGCAGCTAAATGTGTCACCCAAAGAATGCAACTTGCTTGTCGCGGAAACTTCAAGAACACTCCTAGTTCGAACACGCAGTTCAAAAGTCATATGGGAATTCCAAATAGGTGTCTAATTGAGACATCCAGATGACGACGGCATTGTCTGGAACTTTTTCTGCAACAAATTCGCTTCTCCAGTCGTTGATACCCCAAACTGCATTGATTTCCTAGTATTTTTGAATTTTGACGCACTCTTCATAAGTAGGTGGAGGATCGAAATAGTTCTGGTACGATGAGTTATCAATGCAGACAGGTGGAAGGCTGTGATCGACTGGAGATTCGCCATTTTGGAGGACAAATCCTGCTGTGGTCTTTTTCTTTAACAGTAGAGGCAAGCATCTCATTAGCCAGGCGTATAATATTCCACCCAGCAAAGAGCAAAATATGATGAGAAATATATGGAAGGTGTGTGTCATTGTGGCCTGTAAATCTGAAATAAAAGAATAAAGCATAAAATTCTTGCAAATGTCTTACAGTATGCCTTAAATTTGTATTCTGATCCCCAGGCACTAAATTGTGAGACTAACTATTTAAAATCTTTAGCCGTTTCTATAGTTTATATTCCCACTATTATCGACAGGATTTTGCATAAATTCAATTAGGATTCTAACCTGCAACGTCAAGATGTGTTCACACGAAATTCTATCGTTTTACGTGTTTATTCATCGGTTTGCTATAAGTCGCCAATATTATTTCTCGTTTCAATTTTAGGTGTATCTTTAAACGTCTTAGCAAAATTGATTTTCCTTCTTTTAAAGACCCTATTGCTGTCTTGAATGATTGTGGTGTTTGTCGCATTCCTTGCTAATGCAGTCTTGGTTATATTGATCGAACTAGCTAGTTGATCAAAAGAGCTCTTAAATTTCGCATTAACCTTTTGCTTACGGGTGGGATAGCGTTCATCCCAAGCGAAGAACCTCTCAAAAAGACAGATATTTGACATGAACCTCTCAAAAAGACAGATATTTGACATGAACCTCTCAAAAAGACAGTTATTTAACATGAACCTCTCAAGAAAACAGGTATGTCAAATACCTGTCTATTTGAGAGGTTCTTCGTTTGAGATGAACGCTGTCCCACCCGTAAGCAAAAGGTTAAGGAACAAACACATGAGCAATTTTTCTAAATAACAAGTTTCTAAATCTGCAATTGCTAAACATTCTTGGGACTCTAATGATGTTTTTAATTCTTCGAAAGTTAAGATCGTTTTTATTACTAATTCCATTTCTGAAATGGACTTTCTTGAAAGTTTCTTCATAGTTTCTCAGTCAAAATCCCTTATTAATGATAATTATCCTTTCTTTTCTTCTGCTTGGATATATCTCTGGTTTACTTAACTTCTTTCCTATTTCGGCAATTTTAATCCTTTTACTAGTTGTTTTTTAATGTAATTGGGATTTTATGAACATCATGAGTGATTTGAATCCTTTGTTGCTTGTCTTCGGTATTTTACCATTCATTCATTACGTCCCCCCTCTGGTTCCTGCATCCTGTGCATTTTATCCCCTCTTTTTTTCTCCCGCCGTTGGAAACAATCTTTCCCTGCTTCTGCTACGTTTGCTATTCATACATCAGTCACCGACCTTTCTCTGAAGAATGAAGGTTGCGCTTTTTGTGTGCCCTGACGAAGAAGGCTGTTTTTACCTTTGAAACTGACCGATACTTTTACATTTTCTATTCTATACTGCTTTTATTTATTTTTTCTTTTGATTTCAAAGTTATATATAAGGAGTTTAAGTGACTATCTAAATAATCAACTAGTTCAGTATTAAATATTCTTTATCCGTATCATGTTTAACGTAAACAGTAAAAGGATTTACACGAAGATAAGAATAATAATTATCGAATCAACAATAGCAAGATACTCTGCTTCAATTAGTGCATGATTTCTGCCATAGAATCCTAATTGTCTTAATCAATATCAACAGGGTGCAAAAAATCATCTGGGTGTTCTTGTTTAGAAATATAAATAATAGATTCTTGCGAAGCGTCGCAATAAATAATGGGTAACTATGATTTAATGGGGTATATAATGGGTATAATGGGTGAATATGGCATAGATAATTAGGGTTTAATAGTGTTAAAACAAGTTTATAGATTAAGGTATCCTTAGGTGTTGAAATTCTGTTGGACAATTAATTATCGATCTTCAGATTACATTTTCTCTAAGTAATTTGTTAACAAAGGCATTTTATCATAATTATCAAGAAAATTATTATAAATATTTGTATTTCCTTAAAATTTTTGTAGGTTTCTACATATTTAGGGAGGGTGGGGGGTGTTACACTCTGTTCACAGTTTTAATATTTACATCACTGGAGTGATCTAAATATTAGTAGTCAATTTTTTCCCATTTGACTGCGACTAAAAGGGCTTCATGTGATTTGAATGAGAGTTGGGATCCCTCAGCAACGTACCCTAGACCTCAAAGTACAGTTCTGGTCCTGTGGGAACTTGGCTAAATCCATTTTAACCATTTGCTTACGGGTGGGATAGCTTCAATCCTAAGCAAGCATGCCGTCCATGGCGTCGAAGGACTACATCCTTTATTGCTGGGAAAAAAAAATTTTTTTTTTGAGAAGCGGGAATTTTGGGGGATAACCGGGAATTTGGGAAGTATTGGAAATTTTAATGGGAAGAAACTAATGTAGGCGTTGCTTATATGCCTTGGCTAATCCGGAGCATGAAGCAGATTAATCTTTAATGATAGATCGTCATTAAGATAAATTTACTAAATCTTTGTATTAGTTTGAAGGTAAAGTCTATTGAAATATAGTTTTTGAAAATTTGAAATTACAATAATTTTTTTGAAAATGCGCAAATTATATGAGTCAGAAAAATCATTAAAATGCTATTAGGACTGATATAGATTTCTTATTACCGTTCAATATTAAATAAATATGAATAAATTAATCGCTTTGTACTAAGTTTTTCATCTTAAGAAGTGCTTTTATACTTCTAAAACATTTACAAATTAAATTACAATTTATTCGTGGAATTGATTTTTATTTTTATATCTAATAAAAAAGTCAAATAATTTAAATATTTTTCTTGAATCTAACAAACATCGCTCAATTTTTCATGCTTCTAACGCTATTTGCAATTCCGTAGGCAAAAAAATGAATATTAGTTTTGGGTCATACACTTTTCTTTCACAATGCAAAATGCAATGACAAAAAATCTCCACCTATTGGAAACTTTTACAATTCCCATTTTTGTTTTTTAATTTTCTTCCCCCACCCCACCCCAAAAAAACCCGGTTTATTCCCGGGATTAAACCGGGTTCTCCCCACCCCCCGTTTTTGCAACTCTAATTGTAATACCCTCAAATATAAACTCCGCTGCATAAACGTTCTAGATCATTGCGTACTGCCTACGATCTGGTAATACTTCGGAACAAACCCCTGTCTCAACAAACCCCTCTCTTTCAGCAAGATCTGGCTCCATGCTGCACTTCAAAGCCTGACCAGGCTTAAGGAGTATAAGGTACAAAAGTTAGATTGCCCCGGATCTGAATCTGATCGAATAACTGTGAGGCGAGCTGAAACACCGAATCCGTCTCCGAGTAGGAAAGCCCTCCTATAAAACCCCTATTACACGACAGTAATTTAGGACAACAAACCGTTCGCAAAATAGCTTTGGGACGTTTGGGACGTCACTTCACGCAGCACAGAACGAAAGTGACGTCACTCCAAACAGCAAATGGGGAAGCTTTAGCTTCCGAGATTAAGAGAGAGAGAGCCAATCAGAAAGCAACATGAAGAACCGCCCAGCCAATCCGAAATGACAAGTAACACACAAGATTGGCGTTGCTCAAGCTTATACATTGTTCAAGTTTTTCTTAACCTTTGCACAAAGAGTATTGTCATTAAATAAGCAGCATGTTCTAGTATAAACACATATATTTGGTGGAGAGTTGAAAAGCATACCAAGAATAATAGAAGCAGTCATTGCTGCTGGGGGGTTGTCCTGTCCAACAATGTGTTGATTCCGTGAAATAGCAATCCCCCCCCCCCCACACACACCTTTCAACTTAGATGTCCGATTACTTCTGGTAATATGGTGTATGCAACTGCCCACGAATTGTGTACGAAGGTAAGTATTTAAGTGATTCAATTAAAATAATTTGTTTTGCATATGCCTTAGGTCTCTGAAATCAGTTCATATTTTGTATATTATTATTATTATTTTCACTTGTTTTGATTCCTAAAAGTGTTGTCCCACTATACGACCCTTTCCCCCCTCCTCCCTTCTATTAAAATGTAATTTGATCAAATTCTTCGAACTGATTGAGAGTATCCGATTCCATTGAGAGTTGTGACTATAGATATCCCAAGATCGGGTATTGCACAACTTTTCTTAATCTGATACCATGACCTAATGCTAGTCATGATAATTACTAAAAATTTATACAGTTCGGATTTTATCAATGATTTTATCATTGTAGAAATTACTAAAATATCTATACAATTCTGTTTCTATCAGTGTTTTTATCATTGTGAAAATTACTAAAAATATCTATACAGTTTTGTTTCTATCATAGTGTTTTTATCATTCTGTTTTTATCAGTGTTTTTATCATTCTGTTTTAATCATTGATGATCATCCGCACATAACATTTCATAGATGTGTAAACATTCATTCTTGAGTTACCGTGTCGACACACACACATGCATACATAGACGGGCATCATTTCAAAAATATTCGACATATGTTCAGCTCTTCAAACGTGTTTGTCCGTCAAAATCTTGAATTCAAAACTAAATTTTCAAAAAAATAAAAATGGTTTTCTCGAATTCGGGGATATTGTTTAAAACATGTGGATCCATCAAAATCCGAGAGACGGATTTTCCCCCCCAACAATATTTCCCTTTAGCACATTTTATGTGTTGTAGGGAAAGTAAAAAACGCCAATTTTTCAAATGAAGTATAATGGATAATGGTACACAAATTCGATGCAAAGTTAAGAAACAAATAAAAAGTTCGAAATAACCGCATTTTGATATACATGGTAATTCGAAACTCTATACAAACTTTAATGAGAGATAGGAAATACTAAAATAAAACAGTTTTCGTTAATGTATATCCAGACAGCAGACGTCATATTTTAGTGCTAATAAGCACCGTTTTTTGTTTTCGCTTCAGATTTTCCGAGTTGTAAAATTAATTGGCGATCAATAGATAAAAAAACGCCAAAAAGCTTCGACTGGTTAACCCAATGAAGCAATCAACATCGTCCCAGAATGAAACCTATACAAATAGGAATTTGTGAATATGTCAAAATATCAAAAAATATTTAACATGTGTAGAATATTCCAAAAAAAGATATATAAAAATATATATAAAGATATAAAAAAGATATATAAAGATATATAAAAGATATATACAAAAATATCTATGAATCATTGGCTTGAAACGTTCTCAAATTTCTCAAACTGGGAGAACTTCTCACACTCTTCAAACACTGGCAAGACTAGATGAAGGATCAGATACTGATGCGCATAGTGGCCAATAGTGCTAAATACGACCAATCATGCTAGTGTAGATATAATAAAAGTTAGCGAGAACACAAAAAAATAGCTCTTAATAACGACACCACTAGAGAATAAATTCATCGTTTAAAGCATAAGAGGTCGAGTATAGAATCACGTCAACAAAAAAAAAGCACTCTGCTTTCTTTATGAACGATAAATTAATAAAGAAGGACTACTATATGCAGAAAATTCACTCCAAATTGATAGTCGGGTGCACTTTTGCTGGAGGACACCAAACTAGTGATTCGTCTCAACACAGAATATATGGTTACACTATGTGAAATATATCATGAAAATTGTATAAATTCATTATATCATCGCGCCAAGAGGACTTCAACGGAGTCAACACCAAGTTATACCAATTATTATTAGGAAGAGTTTTGGCACATTTTCTCGTGTTCATTAAAAAAGCGTAACTGGACAAAAACACAGCAACTATTTTTAAACTGGCCATTATTTCAAGCCTCTATAACACCGTCATAATGCTTACTCCCAGGATAAAAAGACCGTCAATAATCTCCTTAAACGATCAGCAAGAACAGTTTGGAGGATAAAGGAATACAAGTGTAAATACGACACGACTGAAGGAGGAGCGCCTTTTGGTCCAATTTCCAGACTTTCATCCATAGAATACAAGAAGGGATATCTACCTGTCGTTTGACCAAAATATTGTCGATGCTTCGACCAAAGCTTACGAGTTGGATTCGAAGAATGAAACTTTCCCATTAACATATGCAGCACACATTGTTTACCACTACATGAACACGATCCTTTGAGAAAAGATTTCACAGATGAATAGCAAATATCATATCCATTGTTGCTCCAATTTGTCAGCTTAATTATAGTATTCAAAACAAGAAAGATGTTTAAGTGTTCCCAGTGTTCTCTAACTGTATCTCAACTTTTAAAATTAAATAGCATCAGGAATGCAAGATTAAATGAGGAGATACATGAACATAGCCAATTTCGAAAGACTCCTGTTCCTACTTACACAGGACTAAATGGCACATGCCGAAACACGTAAAAAGGAGATTGTTGACTGTGTTTCAATCCTGGGAGTAAGCATTATGACGATGTCATTCATATTTCTGCATAAAGGGGAAATTCTGTACACCAACAATACCACACAGAACAAGTTGCCTGTCCTCCTAAGAAATGAAGCTATCTATTTACAACAGCAGATAGCATAGACCATAACCATAGGTAACATAGATAACATAGACCATAACCATAGACCATAACCATACCATAACCATAGACCATAACCATAGATAACATAGACCATAACCATAAACCATAACCGCATAGACCATAACCCTTGATAACATAGACCATAACTCTTGATAACATAGACCATAACCCTACAGCTTCAAAAGGGTCTTTTCATGGTATTTTTATCTTTGTATATAATACCCCAAAACCAATAGTGATGGGCTTGACAGAAACATTGCTTTTATTGGAGATAATATCTCAAGGCCTATGGACTTGCTACGACACTACTGCACAGAAGAGATACCAGTTGCATGCAGTGTTGAAGAACTGTTGTACCAGTAATTAATGGGACATCTCCAAGCAAAGAAAACATTTCACACCACAAGTATCAAAATACAAGTAGTTAGAATATACAAAGGACTCTATCCCCAGCATTACGATGGGAAATTTGTCTTGGGCTGCATACCACGCTGCTCAGTTACTTCAAGTAGAGGAATGTCCACTGCTTTACTGCCACTTTTCATTGAAAGTACTCATACTGCAGAAATAATCAAACACTCAAAGGACACAGTGGAGAATGAGGTTGAGCATTTGAATGCAAGCCAAACACCAGTGATCACTTTTAATTAACCACTATTCACATTGAAGAAACAAACTCATTGGAAATGACCTGAAATGTATGGAGAGGACAAGTTTGAGGTCATATGAAGGGATTCATACAATTTATATGATACATTGCATTCAGCGCCACCATATCTCCTGTGCTGAAAAGATGAAGTAGTTTAGTATCCTCCAGTAGAAGTGTGCATGCTCGTACCTAGATATCAATTTGGAGCGTACTTACTGCATGTAAACATTCATTGCCAGAGTATTGCTCACGGGAAAAAAGTGATAACTTGTATTTGTTGACGGGATTCTTTACTCGACCTCTTTCCTTTCAAAGATTAATCTATTACTTGTGTGATATTATTCTTAAAGGCGCTATTACGCGGAGCAACTCCTTCCAGCAATCTTTTAGCAACGCCATACATTTCAATAAGAAGAAAACTTGCCACCAAATTTCCGCAACTTTTTCGTGCATAAAAAGAAACAAGAAAAAGCAATCATGCATAAAGCATTGATTATGAAACAATTTCCAACTCTCATTTTATTTAAACATCTCTAAAATGCGATACATTCAGAGATAATATTTTTAAGTTATCACAGTACTGCAATAATTAATTGTATTTGAAAATTTAAAACTTCGTTAAACAAAAACGAACTTGATTCAAATAACTTCATCGAAATATAAATCGCCTGGCTGTCTGTTGTTGATGAGACCCAGACCGTCCGACCTACCAGAAAGGTGTACGGTAACCGTTTGGACGGCCTTAGCCTGGCTCTCAACAGTAAATATATCACTTATACATTTTTATTTCAATCATCACAGTACTACAATAATTTATTCTACTTAAAAACTTAAAACCAGGGAGGTAAAAGTAATTTAACTCTATGCATAAAACTTCATCAAAAAAGTCGGTAATTAAATCGTCTACTTCTCTATGCAAAATCAATGAATGTTTCATTCATATCATCTATATTGCAGACTCCAGAGCAAAATAATTTTGCGTTAAAAAAGTCAGCAATTCTTATACAACTCATCTTACAACCTAATCTGTTTACATTCTCCACAAGAAAAATTAGATTTCGTTGTAGAAATATTCAAAGTTTGATCATTTAAAATGAAATGTATAGTAATTGTGTTGTTTCAGGATGCAGATGTACAGAAATTAAGCAAAAGTAAAGCGGTTTTAGGACGGATATAACACTAAATATAAATTAAAAAGAACTTTAAAAATCACAATTTTGACACAAGATGGGTGGCATTGATCATTTAAACTCAAATATATTGTAATTGTGCTGTTTCAGAATACAAATGCGCCGAAATTAAGCAAAAATAGAGTGGTTTTAAGACGGATACAACATTAAATATCAATTGAAAAGAATTTTAAAAATTACGATTTTGACACAAGATGGATGTCATATTTTATTTTGAAGTGGGTCACGTGATCTATTCATACAATGGTCACGTGATCCCTTTATAATGGTCACTTGATCTCTTCATATAAAAAGTGCAATTATTATTTTAATTTTTATTTAAAAAACTACTGAATTTTTTTTTTATATTTTATGGGATAATTTGAATATTTTCTAAAACTTTCGAAGCAATTTGTGAATTTTAAATTCCCTTAAAAATTGAAAATTTAGGTCCCATAGGGTTCAATGTATTTCATTTTTTTCAACCCGGGTTCAATCCAAAACTAATTGGGTGATATTATTCATTTATATTCCCATAGGTCCCACAAACCGTCTAAACAACATACTAAAATTTCATTTTGATAAAGTCATTTTTACGACAATTATCGTACTAACGGACAGACAAGACAGACAGACAGGCAGAATGAACACAGTCATAAACACTTTTCAACTATGTTGTAATGTGTTAACAAAGTCATAAACACTTTTCAACTTTGCTGTAAAGTGTTAAAAATGAACAATTCTTGGGCTGTGCGTGAATCAATCAGAAAATAACAAAATTTGATATCACGCAGCTCCGTCTTCAAAGATGGCGGATATGAATCCAACTCTACGGTGAACAGCGGATTGGGAATAACAAATCTATAAACTTTTATCTAATTACATGGATACCATAGTACATTAAAGATCATATTTATATAATAACAAGAAAGATCAATCATGCATAAAGCATTGATTATGAAACACTTTCCATTATTTAAACATCTTTAAAATGCGATACATTGCCTCGGTAATATTTTTAAAATTATCACAATACTACATTAATTTATTATATTTGAAAACTTAAAACTTCATAAAAAAAAAAAAAGAAAGAAAGATCAATCATGCATAAGACATTGATTATGAAACACTTTCCAACTTCAATGAAATTTTATTTAAACATCCCTAAAATACGATACATTCCTCGGTAATATTTTTAAAATTATCACAATACTACATTAATTTATTATATTTGAAAACTTAAACCTTCATCCAAAAAAATGAACTTCATTCAAATAACGGCATTGGAATATGAATTGCCTGATTTAAACATCTCTAAAATGCGATACCTTCCTCGGTAATATTTTTAAAATTATCACAATACTACAATAATTTATTCTATTTGAAAACTTCATCGAAAACAAATGAAATTTATTTAAATGACGTCATCGAAATATAGCACGTCACGCCCTCTCCATAAAACCAATATTTCCTTCATAAACTTTTTCCATTCATCACAATACTGTAATAATTTATTTTATTTAAAAACTTAAAACCATGGAGGTACAAGTAATTTAACTCTATGCTTAAAACTTCATCGAAAAAATCGTCTTTTCTTTGTAAAATCAATGAATGTTTCATTCATATCAGCTATATTGCAGACTCCATGAGCTAAATAATTTTGCATTAAACAAATGTAGCAATTCTTGTGCAACTCATTCTGCATCTTTTGGTATTTTATTCTCCATAAGTAAAAATTAGGCTTCGTTGTAGAAATAATCAAAGTTGGAGGATCATTTAAACTCAAATATATTGTAATTGCGTTGTTTCAGAGTATAGATGCAGAGAATTTAAGCAAAAATAAAGCGATTTTAGAACGGATACAACATTAATATAATTAAAAGGAACTTTAAAAATGATGATTTTGACACAAGATGGATGCCATATTTTATTTTGAAGTGGGTCACGTTATCTTAATTTTAAATTTAAATTTTAGACGTTATCTTGGAATTTAAGGGATCATGGATAAAATTTGATGTTGCTCAATATCTTGAAATGACCCTTAAGATATGTCTATTCCATATGTCAAATTTTATGCTTTATATATACCTATATATATGGTTTATATATCCCTATATATATGCTTTATGTATATGCCTGTATATGCTTTATGTATGCTTTATATTGCCTATTCAATATACCAATTTTTATGCTTTATATATTATAAGTGAACAATTGTATTGCTATGCCGCTAAACTATATTGGCGGTCGCTCTTTGAAGCAATTACTTTAAAACTTTAAAACTAGTGTGAAACTTTAAACTGCTGTATATAAAAATGATGGTCACTGTAACGAACCTTTCCAATGCTCATTGCTATGAGCCAGTTGGGTGGTTCGTTTTTCTAAGCATATGCAAGCACTTTTATAATCCTAAGACATATTTATTAATTGGACTATTTACACTTATATACACATCTTCACAGATTATTCGATTCATACATCATATTCCGGACTTCGCGAGTGCGATCGTCCGTTCTGTTCAGATCCGAGACCAGAAAGCAAGTCCTTCTTCTTCCAACCACCACCTTCCTCCCCTCCAACTTCTGGCCCTTGACCCCCCGCAGTGCGCAGTATCAAATTGCGTGGCCAGTTGCTCGGCTCTCGGAGAAGTAAGATGACCTTTCCCAATCTTCTTGACATGGACAGAGAGGGGTTCGTAACAGTCACGCTACAGTGTCTAGAACTATTCTAGCCACTGTAGTCACGCTTTCTGTTTTTCATTTATGTACACAACAACTCTTAACACAATAGGGTGACACCTGAGGACATACGTTTGACACACGAGCGTTGTCCCCCGTCCGTTTTGGGGACGTTGCGTGCTGGGAATAAAAGAATACCTGGTGAGTGTGGCAAGTGGCAAGCTTTCTTTTCCTCAATTAGTGCGATAGGATTATGCGAAGGATAAAAAGAACTTGAGTAACGTATAAAAGCACAAATGATACAATAATTCAGTATACAGCTGTTTCGAGGATACGCTGGATCCCCTTCGTCAGTGCAAGAAAACCAACAAGTTTGTTGGTTCTCTTGCACTGGCGAAGGGAATACAGCGTATTCTCGAAACTGTATACTGCATTATTGTTTTATTTGTGCTATTATACGCTGTTCAAGTTTTTCGTATTTTTTTCCTGTAGGGAATCGTCTTACGATTTTCCCTTTAGTGTGCAATCGCCCTTAGCTCTATCTCCCATTAAATTTTGTAGAGAGATTTTCGAATCATCCCGTATCTGTCTCTGTGTTATGTGTGTGCGTACCTTCGACATGTCACCACAATCACGAATAGGAGATTCGCCAAGAAATGTTTTCTGCAGATACACTGAGTTTAAATCTACTACCAGATCGAGAGTAGTTTGCAATTTGGTTGATTAGAGCTCGAATTATTCAAAATTATATTTTCTAAAAGCTACTTCTTATGGGAAAACTGGATAATTCGCTATACGAAAATAGTTATATTATCTATCTGGGAAAAAAATGATAAATTTGAAGTACGTTATAATTGCAAATCTTTAAAATAACATATATTATGACTACTACTGAAGTACATCCAATTCATCTTCCTCCCACGTGTTCACTTGTTTTTTCATTCTGATGTTTATTGTCGGATAATAAATTGTCTGTGGCTGAATTCTTTATGAAATAATCCGACCTCTATTACAGGTCATAATGAATATAGCTGGTACGTAACTACTTGAGCAGTCGTAAACTACTTGCGCAAAGATTTTAAATTGGGCTGTGCACACAGGATTCAGTGACATCCGAGATAATTTAATGACGTCTTTAAACAAATTGGGTCGCTCTTGAGAGCCTGAGAACAGAATGCACGCGTTCTTAATTCCCATGTCGTCACATGCGCAGAGCGAAGTAAAAATAATTAAGTCAATCATGCCCCAGGACGAGCTCCCCCTCGTCTTTGGTGACTAAATTTATCATTAAAAGAGTGTTTTAGGAACGCTTTTAGCAATAGGATCTTTGAAAACACCCTTAACTCAAATATGTAATTCCAAAGCGACCTAGTAATTCCAAGAACTCTGTATTCATTGAGACATCAAGATAGCAACATTATATTCTTTATTTCTTTCTGAAACAAATTTGATTACTCAATTGCCAATTTTTTGCTGCAAATTGCGCCAATGTCCTAATGTCTTTGCTGTTCGACGTACTGTTGGTAAGTGGGTTGAGGTATAAAGTTTTCCGAGATGTTCTGGTGCGAATCATGAAACTCTACACTCTAAAACATTTGCAAACATGTTGCTGAAAGTTTCAGGGGGATCAGCTGTCATCTATCTCCCTCTATCTTACAATCTCTCTCTCTCTCTATCTTACAATCTATCTCTCTATCTTACAATCTCTCTCTCTATCTTACAAACAGAATTGGACATTTCCAATTCTGAGCCATCACCTTCTGCTACATTTCCCTCAAATAAACACGGAAGCACAGAAAAATGAGGTAAAAAAATGAAGCATAACAATGAGTAATAGAAACAGAATAAACAAGAAAGATCAATCATGCATAAGCATCGATTATGAAACACTTTCCAACTGAAATGCAATTTCATTTAAAAATCTCTAAAATGTGATACATTCAGGGGTGATATTTTTTACATTATCACAGTACTACAGTAATTTATTATACTTAAATATTTAAAACTGTATCGAAATATAAATCATATGATTCTCTATGCAAAATCAAAGAATATTTTATTCATATAACTTGCATTCCAGACTACAGAGCTAAATAATTTTGTGTGAAAAAAATTCATCAATTCTTATGTAACTCACCTTACAATCGCTTGAGATATTTGCATTCTGCATAAGTTAAAATTAGGCTTCGTTGAAGAAATAATAAAAGTTTAGGGATCATTTAAAATCACAACTATTGTAATTGCGTAGGCACGGAATTTAGATACACAGATAATATATGTGTATGCGTATGTATGTATTCAAAGTATTGGAATCGTGCCGAAGATCGGAACTTGAATTTTCGAAGGATCTACACGTTTTGGGACTTCCTGAACGCGAAAAACTATTTTTAGGAAGATGTCTGTGTGTGTAAGGGTGTATCTGTGTATGTTTCTGTGTGTCTGTGAGGATATTACATCCACTCTAATTGAAAAACTGATGGACCGAATTCCATAAAATTTGGTAGGTATGTTTTTTGTGAGAAATCCTGATGTTCATTAGATTATAGTACGATTCATAATAAAAGAATCTGCCTTCTTTGAAAAATGGCCGGCAGAAATTGCCTTTTATCCACTCTAGCTAAAAACTAATGGACCAAATTTAACACAATTTGGTGTATAATATTTCAATAACCTACAAGTGATTTTTATTCCAAATTTAACAAAATTTGTTATATAAATCACTTGTAGGTTATTCTAGTACGATTCGAGAAAAAGGAACGGGCTGTTTTTGCGAAATGGCCCGCAAAAATCGTTAAATATAAAAATAAAAGAATACGTGGGCACAATTATATCAATTAAATTCCTATTTTATACGTGATTTTTGACAACAAAAGAATAAGATTAACCCCATTACTCTAGGACTAGCCGTTCTTGAGATATTTTAAGGTTTTTTTTTTGCGTTTTCGCTACGCCACTTTTGACAATAAGTCCATCTATCAAATGAGAACCAAACTTAAGTTTAACGTGCAAATTCAATGTCATTTAAAATACTTATGGATGTTATTTTGTGCAGATAAACTCAAATTATTATTGAAGAAATAAAGAGAACGTGAATATGAGTCTGCAAGGAAAGACATGTGCTGTCCACATCAGAATTTTTAACAATATTACAACAATGATTTATAGAAGTGAACGGGGATTATTTGCAGACCATTTCGAAAAAAATGTAGGATCTATATTTAAAGATCCACCAAATTGTTGTAGAATAAAATGTTCTACAAATTTAAGCTGTGTACCAAATTTTAATTCTCTAGGACGTAGGAAAGTACATTAAAAACGCCATCAAATAAGTATATCATGAAAAGTTGTATAAAATTAAAAAAAAATTAAAAAATTGTTATCTACCAAATTTATTTTAAAATATGAAGCTTTTCTCATATACAAAATAATTAAACTCTTGGAAAAATATTTACTATATAATATATCTATTTTTTCTTTCTGGAAGATATCGCAAAAGTCAGAATTTAATTGAATTCGTTTTTCTCCCTGTATTAAATAATTTTTAATTAAAAAACTACCTGACATATTTTACTGAAATTTTTTTTATATATTTTATGAGATAATGTGAATATTTCTTAAAAATTTTGAAGCAATTTGTGAATTTTAAATGTGCTTTAAAAATGTTTGAAAAATTAGGTTCCATAGGGTTCAATGTATTACATTTTTTCAACCCGGGTTCAATAAAAAACTATTTGGGTGATATGATTTATTTATATTCCCATAGGTCCCACAGACCGTCTGAAAAACATACTAAAATTTCATTTTGATAAAGTCATTTTTACGGCAGTTATCGTGCTAACGGACAGACAGACAGAATGAACAAAGTCATAAACACTTTTCAACTATGTTGTAAAGTGTTAACAAAAAGAAGATAAATTAAATTTTAAACTTAATATTTGTAATTTCTTGCGTGAGACAATTTTCACTGTGGGAAAATTTCAATGCTTATTTTTTTTTTCGAATTTTGTCAAAAGTTATTAGTTTTTAAACAAAATAACTGAATTTAGAAAGGGATTACTTAAAAAGGGTGTTTTTGCATTGGATTCAGCATCAATGAGTTGACGAGTATGAGCTTTTCAGTTCATGAGACAAATTAGCAACTTTGAGAGGTTTTTTCTCCAGATCCAATGGCTAATTTGAAAAAAATATTTCAGATTTGGATTCAGCCTGGAGATTTTTCAGCCTGCCCCCCTTCCCCCCCCCCCCCCCATACTGAAAAATTGCATTTTTGCAACATGTTAGTCAGTATCTCGATTGGCATCATAAAAAATTTATGATGTCAATCGCTTTTACGTGGTAAATGTTTCATATGACAAATCGTTAAAATTACGATTCTTAAAGACATCCTTAAAGTTATTTCTGGGGACCTCACAGATCATATTTACGGTAAAAACTCCACTTGTGAATCAATCACCGGCTCCATACTTTTCTTAAACTGCATCAGTTACAGTTAAAATGTTACTTCATTTACTGTTAAAAGCATACTTAACAACAGAATTGATACAAATCAAAATCACTATCATGATACCCTCTAGATCAGCCAGATGAATGTAAAAACAGATTTTTTCTTATGCTTGCTTTCTTCAAGGAAATAATATGAAATTGTATTCTAGAGTTGTTATACTCCCTCGCAGTTCTATGCAAGTTATAGCAAACAAGAGCAATGATAAAAGATAGATAAAAATTTAAACAAGTTTAACAATATTGCTTTATTATTTATGGTACTTAATATACATATTTCTAACTGTAAAAATTCTTCGTTAGTAACAGCATAAACCGTTATTTAAAAGTATTAATAGGTTTCAATGGCAGCATTTTGGTAACATAAATAAGATAGAGCAACCACTGCAACCATAGTAGGGGAAAATTTGTCAACAAAATAATTTTCACGCCACCTAGGAAGTAGGCGTTGCCAATCCGAAAAAATTAATAATTAAACAACAAAAATAAAATAAATGTAGGAAGCAGTCTTAAATGAACAAGAGAAACTTGTGAAACATTCGCTCAAAACACTAAAATTTATTATAAATATACAAAATTACGAAATTTAGCAGCACCTAACAACATTAAAGGAAAAACCACCAGTTTTGGAAAGTAAAATAGCAGCTTTGATTAGAAAAAAGGAAAACATAAAAAAATACACTAATAAAAGATACTTTTAATCAACTGTTTATACCGTTACCAAAGGAAAATATATTTTATGTTTTCTACAAAACCAAAAATATAAATAATATGCAAATAAAGGATACTTTTATTCCACTGTTTATACAGTGGCAGCCGTTTATAAAAATCACGTTCGTTTCAATTGTTTTGATCGTTATAAGCAGACGATTCATAAATAGAGAAAATTTTACTTTCTCATACGTAATATGTATTAAGAAATTATTACTTTCCAGAAAATTTTTGATTTTGATATTTTAATGCCAATATATGTTTCAAGACCTTCTGAACACGTTTTGACTATTTTTGAAGTGATTGTCATCTGTCTGTCGGTCTGCTGTCTATGGTCGATTGCTTGTGTACATGATAGCAGTCACAAATATTAATGGATTTCCGCGAAACTTTATATCCAGCTTTGTTATAAAAAAATCTAGATAAAGATTGCAATAAGTTGTCAAAATATCGTTTCTGTCTTTTAGAATGTTACATATTGTTGACTGTGTAATTTCTAATTCAGATGCTATTTTCTTTTGTGTGTGTGTGTGTGTGTGTTGCTTGGATGTAGGGAATCATATTTTGTGAGCAAAATTTTCTTTTCAACTAAGGGTTTTACTCTTTTACAACATGACGTTTCCACTAGCAAAACATGAAAGGACTAATTAAAGATCAACGATTCTTATCTGAGCACATAACCAAAAACATCTTTGCTTATCAGTCAGTTTTCGTAACAAAGACTGAAGAAAAACCATGTTAAAACAAAAAATTTTAGCTGGAAAACTGATTCTTAAAAGCGGCAAATTGATTCCTTAAAGCGAAAATTTTAATACGTTAAATCAGAGTTAGTGTTTGTTCCTTCTGTTTTGATTCTTATAGACAGCTGATTCTTATAACCATAGATTCTTAAAAATGGTGGCCACTGTACCGTTATCAAAAGGAAATACACTTTTTTCTCCAAAAGAAAACATAATTAATACTCAAATAAAGGATAGTTTTAATAAACTGTTTATACCACTACTAAAAGGAAATGATCTTTATGTTTCCTACAAAAGGAAAATAAAGAATATTCAAATAAAGTATACTTTTAATCAGATGTTTATATCTTTACTGAAAGGAAATACTATTTATGTCTTCCGCAAAAGAAAAACATAAAGAATCTACAAGTAAAGGATACTTTAATCAACTGTTTATATATTGCTACTAAAAGGAAATGTCCTTTATGTTTTTCACAAAAGGAAAATAAAGAATACTTTTAATCAACTGTTTATATCTTACTAAAAAGGAAATACTATTTATGTTTTCCACAAAAGGAAAATACAATACATACAAAAGTTAAAATACTTTAAATCAACTATTTATACCATTCATCAAGCATCTCTTTATGTTTTCCACCAAGGGAAAACATAAAGAATACACAAATAAAGGAAACTTTTAATCACCTGTTTATACCATTACTAACGAAGTATTTTTTATACAATATTATTTTACAACAGATTATTTTGTACAACAATTTAAGTGAATTTTTTATATTTATCTACATTTATTAGCTTTCGTCATATTTATGTTATGTAGTTTATTTTATGGAAATTAGGTTTTGTTTCATATAAAATAGTCTCATTTGTTTCAAAGGTGTAGTTCTAAGATACTTAAGATGTCTTTGGTCAAGGTTCTTTAATATAAAGTTGGGCACGCCGCTCGGCAGCCAATGAAAACTTGTCAGCTTGACGAAATAGGAATTAAGATTCGTCATCCGTGATGTCACGGGCCAGAGTAAACTTTAAGAGGTGTTGCCAAAACACTAGCATTATTGCAGTTAAAAATAATTTGTTAATGTTGAAGTGGCAATGTCCAGTCGTAAACTACTTGCGCAAAGATTTTAAATTGTGCTGTGCACACAGGATTCAGTGACGTCCGAGATAATTTAGTGACGTCTTTAAACAAATTAGGTCGCTCTTGAGAGCCTGAGAACAGAATGCACGCGTTCTTAATTCCCATGTCGTCACATGCGCAGAGCGAAATAAAAATAATTAAATCAATCATGCCTCAGGACGAGCACCCCCTGATGTTTGGTGATTAAATTTATCATTAAAAGAGTGTTTTAGGAAGGCTTTTAGCCATAGGATCTTTGAAAACACCCTTAACTCAAATATGTAATTCCAAAGCGACATAGTAATTCCAAGAACTCTGTATTCATTGAGACATCAAGATGGCAACATTATATTCTCTATTTCCTTCTGAAACAAGTTTGATTACTCAATTGCCAATTTTTTGCTGCAAATTGCGCCAATGTCCTAATGTCTTTGCTGTTCGACGTACTGTTGGTAAGTGGGTTGAGGTATAAAGTTTTCCGAGATGTTCTGGTGCGAATCATGAATCGTAACAACTGGCTGTGGTTGAGATATAAAGTTTTGCTGTTCGACGTACTGTTGGTAAGTGGGTTGAGGTATAAAGTTTTCCGAGATGTTCTGGTGCGAATCATGAATCGTAACAACTGGCTGTGGTTGAGATATAAAGTTTTGCTGTTCGACGTACTGTTGGTAAGTGGGTTGAGGTATAAAGTTTTCCGAGATGTTCTGGTGCGAATCATGAATCGTAACAACTGGCTGTGGTTGAGATATAAAGTTTTGCTGTTCGACGTACTGTTGGTAAGTGGGTTGAGGTATAAAGTTTTCCGAGATGTTCTGGTGCGAATCATGAATCGTAACAACTGGCTGTGGTTGAGGTATAAAGTTTTGCTGTTCGACGTACTGTTGGTAAGGGGGTTGAGGTATAAAGTTTTCCGAGATGTTCTGGTGCGAATCATGAATCATGACAACTGGCTGTAATTGGGTTATCGAGCTGTAAGCAGCTGGAGGTGCGATGTGTCGAACGACAAATCCTTCTCTCGTGGTTTTTTTCCATGCTGCTAGAGACAAGCATCTCAAAAACCAGATGACGAACAATACAAACAATATGATGATAAATATGTGGTAGGCTTCCATGGTGGCCTTGAAAAGCTATAATGAAAGAATAAATAAGGCATAAAATCCTTCATCATTTTAGCAATTTGCAATTGAATCTTATTGATTGGTTAATCTTCAAGACTTTGAAAATAGCTGTAAGCAGCACTTATTTGTGATTGCAAAAGCATTTTATTCTAAATTATTAATATTATTACAGTCAAATCTGCCTTGAAAGGGAATTTCAGGGAACCGGAAGAATTTTCCGTCTTGAAAAGGTTTCCGTTTCATGCAGGTCATTTTAGGAAAAGCGAAGTTTAAGGTTTAGCAGGAAATGCAAATAGCCCATATGTAATTGCTCACACATGCATTCGACTTTAAAATTTTTGAAAAGTGTATTTAGATGCATCTGATTAATAGTATATTATATCATAATAGCTAATTTAATTATTTGAAAGATGTATATACGTACATTTTTGTATACTGCGATCACAAGAGTATATGTAAATAACAAATCTGATGTGGGCAGCATATGACTTTCCTTATATAATGCAATGAATTTACTACTTTTACAGCAAAAAATAGGTTATTTTTATAGTAGATACTTATATTCTTTCCAAGATATGGAATTTTCGTTAATTAGTTGTCATTTTCATCGATTTAGCGTCAGTTTTATCCATTTGGCGAGATTTTCGTTAATTTGGCAACATTTAAAAATGTCGCCAAGTTGGCGACATTCCGCCAAATTCGTCGCCAAAATCTCGCCAAGCGTTATGGACGGAGAAATGAGTTATTCTTATAGCAGATTGCCGTTCAAATACAAAAGTATTAATCAAAGTATCTTTTCTTATGAATGGAACGAGCTAGATCAACGTGAATGATGTCAACAAATTTATCGCATGATATTATATATGAAAAGTGAACATGTTTCTCAAGAGTTAATATATATTTTTTTAATTTATTGGATTTTTTTATAAAATTATTGCGTGCACAGTTTAAAAGGGGCATAGCATAATTGGTCCTTTCAATTTCTGCTAATCCTACACATTATCGAAAAGGACAAAAATGAAATCCAATTATTTAATCTCTAATTTTCATCCATAGGACTACAACATTTTAAATTGCTTTAAAATTTGATGAAGGCATCTTCTATAGTGTTATTTAAGAATGAAAATTCTTGTTCCAAGAATTTATTGACACTCTGAGTGTTCTTTTAGACTAAATTTAAATTTCATTTAGATTATTTTGCTTATTTCATCAAATTTTTATGTCATCAGAAAGCACACAATTGTTTTTCTAATGTTTTTTAATACTTAAAAATAAATGTTTATTACATCATCTTTAAAACTAAATTCCTTACAATAAACAGGAACTAATATTTTTTTTCATTGACATCATGTCAGGAATTTTGAGCAAGAGAGCTAACACCTAGATAAAAAAAGATGTCAAGCTGAGAAAGACCAACCAAAAAAAGACCTGTATCAGGTTTCTATAGAAACCCACAAAAGTATGATTATTTCAAATTTACTTTGTAAGCGGTGTTCATTAATAGCAGGGATTTATTTATCCAATATCAGCCCTGTTATCTTATGAAAAATTTAATGAATGAGTTCACTGAATCCTTGCTTTAAATTCCTGGCAATGCTAAGTATATTTTGTAGTTTGAAATAAAAAAAAGTTAGTAACAGTATAAGCAAGTTTATGATGTTATTAATGATATTATTTTTATTTCAGATCTATTCTATTGTCCATTAGTATTTGGAAGGCAAGAGAAGAAAGGAACAATTTAATATGAGCCTTAAAAAGCAAGCTATTGAATAATTTTGATTTTATTTACATAATGAAATATTATATTCACTACTAAATAAAATAACTATATCTGCATGTATTATTTTGACTTATACTCATGTATAGGTCAAAAAATTTTGAACAATAAAAGAGACTGTAAATTGGAGTTGACTTATACTTAGGGCAATGAATAGAAAATTGCTGAGCTGGATGAGTATCATTTTGACTTTTATACAGATAGGTGCAACATTTAAAAGAGAATTTGTCATTTCGTGATTTATAATTATATGTTGCACAAGTAGTATAATAACGAGGGGAGGCTGAAAAGTAATGCACACATGCTTGTAGAGCGTAAATGAAATGACCTTCAGAAGGGCGCCAGGTGGCATGTGAAAGTAGCATTCCCCTTAATACGCATGCACAGGTTTGAGGTCGCTGAGTTCATCCAGTGTATTTCGAGAAGTGGAAGTATGGAGACGCTCTGGTGCTATGGCAACGTGAGTTAAACAGAGTGCTGTTATCGAATTTTTAACTGCTGAAAAAAGTGACTCCTACTGAGTCATCGTTGTTTAAAAGCTGTTTATGGTGACGATGTTGTTGATAGGTCTACTGTAAATCGATGGGTAATAAAATTTCGTGGTAGTGAGCCTGGAAAAGCCATAATTATTGATGAAACACGCAGCGGATGTCCGATTACTGCCACAGATGATAAACATTGCAAACTCATCGACGATTTGATTCAAAATGACCGGCGAATCACTCAAAAGCACATCGCAAACCATATTGGAATATCCAAGGAACATGTCCTTGCAACAAGGCAACTGTTGGTTATATTAATTTGTGATAGAAGAAATTAATTAATTAAAAATTAATTTGTGATAGAAGACGATATGCTCATGCATATAACCTGTCAGGATGCACAGGATAAACCTTCTGGTTATAAAAATTGATGAGGTACGAAATTGAAAATCTTCGCTGGAATTTAAGCAGAGGTAGCAGTGATAACAACGTCAAAATGGAAGTTGTAAAAAAATACAACTAACTGTAGAGGTGTTGAAAATAACAGTTCCAATTTGGTTCAAATCACTTTTATTCAAGAAGCGAATCCATTGCATTTGCTTACAATATATTTATGGCAATGTAAAACAAATCAAAGCATACTATATACAAAAACATGAGCTCTCAAGCTCATTCGTAAGGTTTCAGAAAAAGTTCCACACTTAGACACATTCTTGGTATAAGCAATCTACACGAGTAAGTAGAATAAAACTTTTCAAACTTATGTAACAACGTGCATTTCACTACGTAACAATTCATTACGTAACAACGTGCATTTAACACTGCATAAAGTCCACAACACGGAACAACATGGTCTCCTTAACTGAGAACCATTAAATCTTTAAGATTCACTAAAACATCCACGTCAACCGATAAACATTATCATAACATTCGACTACATCGAATAAGACTCTATGTAGATCTGTCTGAGATCAGCGATCTTGATCCAATCCAAGATATGTCCGCTGCATCGATCCCTGAACTGATCGATCTGCTTAAACCAAAAATGTGTCCAGCTTTTATATCCGATGATGGGTGCGTTCCGGAACACAACCGTTGCCGGCAACACCCTCTGGATATGCAAAACAGGATGCGTGAGCGGCGAGAAGGTGATTTGCATGATAAGCCCAGTTTTGTCCACATCGCGATTCGTTCACGAGAACGGAAAAATCATTTAGAATAATGACGTCACGCTCACGCGCAACGAAAATCGCGATGTAAACAAAACCAAGTTTCCAACAGCAACGCTCGTCCACACACCTCATGCGCAACTGGAGAGGCTCTGCGAAACCTGAAGTTTGAACCAATTCCACACCCTCCTTATTCTCCCGATCTTGCGCCTTGCGATTTTTTTTTTTTTTCCTCTACTCAACAGAGACCTCAAGGGTAATCATTACACCTCGGGCGATGAGGTGAAGGCAGCTGTCAAGTCCTGGATTCGAGAAAAGTCAGAAGAATTTTTCAGTGACGGAATGAAAAAACTTGTTACACGTTGGGAGAAATGTGTTAGCCTTAACAGTGACTATGTTGAAAAATAAATATATGATTTTGAAACTTAAGAATTGTAATTTAATGTACTTTTTGTCCGATCTTGCTATTTGCTTTTGTTCGCGCTCTACAAGCATGTGTGCATTACTTTTCAACCTACACCCGTAAGATCCACTAAAATGTGCACATTGCTATAAATACACTATAAATAAGATTTAAGAGTTATAACTTACATCGCACATCTGAAGCTGAAATATCCTCCTTTCTTTCTCCATAACTTCAGCAATCTAAAGATGAAAATTAAAAACCACAAATTAATTGGATATATAGCGTAGTAAGCTAATATTAATTAAAGATTATTTGAAATTAAATATAGGCTCGACATTCTCTAAGAAATTATGGGATCCCATATCTAAATCTCGATTAGTAGCATAAAATGGAATGAATTCGAACAACTGAAAACAAAACTTAGGAAATGTTTAAAATTACTGTAGCATTCACTGCATGTAATATTTCAATGAAATGAAATAGAATTTGAAAGGAAAATTTTCATTCATGCAATGTTACAGTAATTTTATACATTTTCCAAATTTTGTTCACATTCACCCCATTCATTATGGTACACAAAAAAACTTTTACAAATTTATATTTGAAGTGCTAAAAGCCTTATTATATCTATAAAAAACAAATGTTTATAAATAAATTTCTAAAAACAGTGACAGTCTTTTGGACTACCCTGCAACGCAAAAACATAATACACAGAAATAGGATATTATCATAAACTGAATCACAACATAAAAAATGCAGCACACATAAAGGTAAAGCATTATCCGTTGTTGACAGGGTCTTAAATAAGTGTCCATAACTTATAAATAATTAAATAAGCAAGAGTTACTTAATACATTCACACTCCAAATCGCATGCTCTTCTCCCAAAAAAATTAAAACTACTTCAATTGCTTCAAAGAGCATCACAAATCAAAAAAAAGCTTTTTTGAGAATATTATTGAGGCAGTTTCTAATCGATTCAACTTGCTAGAACTTTAGTTATATTTACAGGCGATAGATGGCAGGAAATGTAAAATGTTTCTGTTTTAATTCTCCCACAGATTCACATACGGATTTGAGGAGTGGATTGTCCCGGAAGCATTCCCGAGAGGATCGCCATGGAAGAATTCCGTCAAACACACACTCTGTTTTATTATAAGTAGAGATTTTCAGCCAATAGATAGCGGCAAATGTAAAACATTTCTGTTTTGATTCTCCCATAGATTCATGTCCAGATTTGAGGAGTGGATTGTTCTGGAAGCATTCCCGAGTGGATCACCATGGAAGCATTCCCCGTCAAACACACACTCTGTTTTATTATAAGTAGAGATTTTCAGCCAATAGATGGCGGCAAATGTAAAATGTTTCTGTTTTGATTCTCTCATAGATTCATATCCAGATTTGAGGAGTGAATTGTCCCAGAAGCATTCCCGAGTAGATCGCTCCGGAAGCGTTCCACATCAAACACACTCTCTGTTTTATTATAAGTAGAGATTTTCAGCTGATAGATGGCGGCAAATGTAAAACGTTTCTGTTTTGATTCTACCATAGATTCACATTCAGATTTGAGGAGTGGATTGTCCTGAAAGCATTCCCGAGTGGATCGCCCCGGAAGCAAATGAATCACCCCAAAAGCATTCCCCGTCAAACACACACTTTGTTTTATTATTAGTAGAGATTTTCAACCAATAGATGGCAACAAATGTAAAACATTTCTGTTTTGATTCTCCCATAGATTCACATCTGGATTTGAGGAGTGGATTGTCCCAGAAGTGCTCCCGAGTGGATCGCCTCAGAAGCGTTCACCATCAAACACACACTCTATTTTATTATAAGTAGAGATTACCCGGCATTGTTCGGATCCTATATAAGTACCTACTACTTATAAGTAAAATAAGTGTCTGCTACCTAAATAATACATATATAGATAACACCATGCTCAATTTCCAAATTGCCTATTTTGAACTAAAATTACTCTCACAATACAAATAAAATCTCCAAATCACAAAATGAGAATCACAGTTGACCATATATTGAGCACACTGATCATGAAAGGCAAAAATAAGTAAATGGCTCTGACCCTCCAGCTTAAGTGTATGTGCGAATGTAAGTGTGCCTGCAATAGGTCGAAGAACTTGAATCACAAGGTACTGACTTCAATGGGGAAACAGTCTGCTGATTCAAAAATTTTATGAATTCCATTGCTTAAAAAATTTATAATTAATAATAATTTAGGAAATTAATTTTTGCTTTGAAGCAGTGTGTGGTATTTAAAGTGGCTGGTGTTAAATTATAAACAGTGGATTTGCCTTCAATTTTTTTTTTATATCCCAATATAAAAATTGGGGAGGTTTAAAAAGCATGAAAAGTATATATTATTTGAAATTCACAAAAATTTGTCCATCAATCATATAGATTCCGTTTAAAGTTTGTTTGAGAGAGAACTTTTCAATCTTTCTGCTAGTATCAAGGTGAAAACACTATGTTTTCACCTCGATACTAGCAGATTATAGTATATTCGGTTGCTAAGGAATTAATTTGTGCGAGTATCATCAAAAATCATAAATTGGGTTAAAACATAAAATAACTAAAAAACTAATTCAAAATTTATAAAAAAGTAAAGTCAAGGTGCACCTTTTCAGGTCCTGAAGTACCTGTGTACCAAATTTCCTGGCTGTATAATGCCCAGATTGCCACTACAGATCGCAAAGGAAGAGACACACACACAGAGAAAGATAGGCATTTTCCTTTACTATGGAAGATGATTAATGGAACCTGATTAGTTAGGGCCTCAAAGATGTGAATCACACTGATGAACACCAAATCAAGTTAAATAAAAGGTTATAAAAAAAAAAATCCTAAAAAAATATGTGTCATATCATTTTTTATTTTATTGTATTTATTTTGTTTATATAAAAACTCTTTTCATTGGTGTTTTTTCATAAAAAAATATATAATTATAACATTTTGAAATTTGTATTCTCAACATACAGACTTGCCAAATAACAGAAAATATTTCATTACAGCATAGTTTGACTGTATATGTGAGGGGGAATTGAAAGAATATTTATTTAGCAACAGCTAAGTATCACCATAATGCCAAGAAATATATTGATGAATATCTATCAGAAATTATTACACACTGTGAAAACCACAAAATATATTCTTTTATAAGAAATTTCTTTTATAAATATATAAAATACATACATGTATAGTGCATTTACTTTAATTTTAAAACACACATTATTTTTCTCAACTTCAATAATAGAGCAGTAATAAAATTTTACTTACTTCAGCTGGGGAAATTTCAGTTTTAATAAATCCAGCTTCTTTTGCTTGTTGCTTCTTCTCCTTTTCAATTTTTGTGCTAAAATGGATTTTTAGGTTTTGGTTAGGAGCGTGTTACAATGAATAACAGAAAAACAATAATCTACACTATTAATCTTAATTTATTTCAAAATTCAAATGACTACTGGAAAAAGTGTGGCATAACCGAAGTGGTTAGGCTACCGCTACCTGCAAGTGCAGTTGCAGAAACGATGTAATTTGGCTACTGACAAGTGCGGACGTGCATTGCCAGTGGGCTACGGTTAAATTAACCGGATGGTTGTTGTCTTACGGCGGAAGGTAGCAAATTATATTTCGTTTACTAACGTTAGATGACAGTGTTATTTAAATTGTAATTCTTCAAATATATTTAAAAATAAATTACCGATAAAATAGTCGAATTTTATGGTTTCTAGCTCTTACAAATGTATATATAGCATTAAAATAGAACTTGAAGAATGGAGTGATTCCTCTTTTCCACTTCTATTTCTCTGAAAATAAAATATAATAACCTTTCCAAACTTTTTAAGGAACTTGACAAAAAGTATTTGATCATAAAATTGTCTAATTAATAGGCCCAAGCTTGAGCCCCCAGTGTGCAGGGGAACCAGCCACGGACAGGAAAAATTAGGTACAAAAATGAGAGGACGGGGGCCCGGAGAGGCCTCCCTTCCCCCCCCCCCCCCCCCCCCCTCACTTTCCATGGGCCTGCATGTGTGTGCTTTATTTTGAAGAAAAAGAATAAGAGAAAGGTACAAGTGATATTTTACTCCTTCTCAGAAAAACGCTGCTAAAGTTGTGAAGAAAGAATATAAAATATTTACGCAAGTACTTCTAGTGAAGGAATATGATTTAATAACACTAAATTTATGCTTAACTTATCTTTTAGCAAATTTTCTCTTCCATTTCATAATATTCAACCATTCAATTACAAGTAGCTATTTTTTTAATATTATATATAATAATATATTCTTAAAAAAGATTTAATTATAAACCGGTTTTTTTCATTTTTTTAATTATTCAATAATGCATTTTTTTTATATATATAATAAACTGAGTAAATTATGTTTTATTTTTGTTATTAATTTTATTTTTTTCATACATGGCAAAAAGGTTTCCCATCAGTAAGTATTTAAAACGAATTCTAATATAATATTTAATAATATATTTTTCAAAAGCATTTTTAAATTTGTTCTTATAATTTAATAATTTACTCTTATTAATTATATTTAATAATTTACGTTTTAAGAATTTTATATTATTTTTTCCTCCTATTCCTTTTGTGTAATGTTTTAAATTGATCATTAAAAAAAATCCTGTTATAGATAAAACATAATTATTTTATAACTTTTTTTTATCAAGAAAGAAAATATTTAAAAATAAACTACTTTAAAAAATATACTATTTTTAAATCTCACCAATGCATATATAACATTAAAATAGATCTTAAAAAATGGAATTTTTTCCTCCTATATACATATAGAAAGAGGGAATTGGGGGGTTTTGATTTTATTGAAATTATTTTCATTATTACATGTTAGCTGGAATAATATGTCCAATGACTTTTTAAAGTATTTATTCTTATATCACAGCTACAGTCAAACATATATTATACAAAAGGGTCTGAATTTAAAAATATATAAAAATTTCTTATACTTGCATATTGCAGTCAGCATAATATCGAACTAAACGGAATATAACGCTACTTTCCACCGGAAGACAACCGTCCGACTAATTTGACAGAAGCCCACTTGCAGGTTTCCTACTACAACTCCATCCGCACATGCAGGCAACCTAACCACAGCCTGGCATAATATAGTTTATGTTTTGGAAAATTCAAATTGTACACTTATGTCAGTTTTTTTTTTCTTCTTCTTCTTTTTTTTTTTTTTCAGGATTTTAATTTAGTCTTCCATGTAAATACAATCCTTTGGTGTTTTGCACTTTTTTGTGGCTAACTGTATTCCCATATTGCTTAAAATAAAAGGTTTCATACATAGGCAACAATGTAATTTGTATGGATCATCTTTTACTAGCTCGATCTACTTGGCCCACTGAGAATAGAGTTTTAACCATCCATTCTAAATTGACATTGTTCTTGCATTTTAACAGAAAATACTATAAGAATATTTGAAAAGGCTAATCACACTTGATCACAATTTAAAATACAATATTGTTATGAGAGATCCTCAGAAATTGTGGGTGTACTCTCATAATACAAGACTGAGTCCAAATTTCTGGATAACTAACATGTTTATTTACTAGCACAGCATAAACAGGAGCAATATACAGCAAATAGCTTGATAACTATCTCACAAGAACACTAAACAACTGTCAGTCATCTACAGTAAAACAGCAATTAATTGATCCACTAATTTCACAAAACAGCAGATACTATACATTCGAAAAGTCACTAAAATTCACATTAGAGCTAAATTGCCAAATCTGGCAACCCCAATCTGAACTTCAACATATAGAAAACCCTAAATTCATGTCATAGGAATAGCTGCCTGTAAAGGTATTTTCTCCATCTGGTTCTCAAAAGAGACTCCACTGAAGGCATTTTACACGTTCGTAACAAATTATACACAAGATCAACAATTAAAAGTAAAATGCTGGAAATAAGTATGTAACAAAAATAGCATGAAAAAATGCACCAAGGAATGAGTAGGCGCGGTAGCCCATTGGTTAGCGCGCTGGAGTTGCACTCGGTAGGCCCGGGTTCGATTCCAGCCACTGCCAAAACTGCCGCCGTGTTCATGCGGAGTACGATCACGCTAAACATGTGGGTCCGAAAGTCCTTCCGAGAGGTTGGTGGTAGGGGAAGGAGGGTACGGTCCCTATGGATGCCTCCCCCACTGGGTTCCGGTCTAAATTGGGTGGCACTTCCCGACCGTCCAAACAGTTACCTTACACCTTTCTGGTAGGTCGGACGGTCTGGGTTTCAACAACAACAACCATGGAATGAGTGTGGTACCATATTGCCAAGTGCAAATAACTGAATCGAGATACTATTTTTCACAACTCCACATAGCTAATAGCTTTTCAATGATTTTTGATATAAAGGTGGAACATAGTTTATATCACTGGAAGGATAAACAAACTGTTCAAGGACAAGAATAAACTATCATGATTGCAAAAGTTTGTTACGGAGCCAGATATCGAGATGAGGGACAAATATGAAAGGTAATTCCCAGGTCAACGCTGAAAATTTCCAGGTTTTTTATGAAAATACGCATTTTCCCCTGATTTTTCTTAGCTATGTTTTTATTCCCTCACTTTTCCAAGTTCTCCCTGATATGTATGAACTCTGTGTAGAGTCTACAATCACTTCCTTAGATCACTATAGCTTAGATCACTCAAAAATGCTAACATGTGGTAATAAATAACTAAAGACTATCTTTAGATACCAAGCTGCTATATGCTGGTCAGATGCAGAGATTTTTCTTTATCTGCATAGTAGTCTTCTCTTTCTGTGCATAGTAGTCTTTCTCTTTAGTTATAGAATTCCAATAACGTGCATTAAGTGGTTTTTAAACATTTTGGTTGTTATTGTGAAACAAAAATTGATATCAATAAGGAAAAGAAAATCTTGAGCAACATATTTAAGCACAAATAAAATAATAATGCAGAATACAGCTGTTTCGAAAATATGCTGAATCCCCTTCATTAATGCAAGAGAACCAACAAACCCAAAGTCAAGAAAACAAAATAGGCACAAAGCCTTATATACCAAAGACCTGGATTAAGAGTTCATCTGAGAGAGCCAATCAGAAAACAGAATAAACAACAGTCCCGCCGATTCGAAAGGAGAAGTAATATATAAGATTGGTGTGTGCCTACTCCAACAAAGATATCCTGACAAGACATGTTGAATCCAAACAATCATTAATAAGACTAATCAAGAGAAAAATAAGTTAAAAAGGTACATAAGAGCCCCAAAGGCTAAAAAATAGAACAAAGAAAATGGAAGAAATTGCATGGCACTCCGCCAGACTGAGGGCAAAAATGGAGTACTGGACTAGATGATAAAAATTGATATGTTGCAGTAACGAAACACCAAGAAAGTAAGGGCTAAGATAAAATGTAGAATATAAAATTTAACAATTTCTAAATTTTAACAAATATTGAGTATTTGAAAAGAGTAACACGTATTGAAATGTAGAATATTTTTATCCTTTTTGAGTATAGTTACTCCTATTGCTTAAAAAAAATAGTGAGTAACTCTGTTACTCATTATAGATTGATGTAAAATATCGCTTAAAGAAGTGATAATTTATATCAATCTATAATGAGTAACAAAGTTACTCACTATTTTTTTTTTAAATAATAGGTGTAACTATATACTCAAAGAGAATAAAAAATAATCTACATTTTAGTACCCATTACTCTTTTCAAATACTCAACATTTATTAAAATTTAGAAATTGTGAAATATTATATTTTGAATGAGAAAAGCCAATGTGTGTAACAGTAGTACAAGTTGCTTAGGGAAAGGTTTAAATATTTTTTATTCATTTATTTTTTTAATTACACAGTTTGGATAGCATAATAGAATGCAACTTATTTCATCTGAATTGGATCACAAACAATAAAGTTATTAGTGATGAAATGTTTGGATGTAACATTTGCTGTCATTCCACCAGATGAGCGTACGTACACCCAGTGCAAGTGATAAACATATACTGATGTATCGATTAGATGTCAATGCATAGGTGTCACAGATTCAAAATTTAAATTTTTTACAGCTTAAATAAAAAAAAAAAATTACATATTGGGTTCTGTATTGAGTTCGACAGAGCAAGTATAGTGACACTTTTATTACATAGTTTTATTCTATCCCTGTCACATTTCTTTCATGATCCACTCCGTATTCCTTGCCCTAAGATGTTGAAAACCCAGGTCACCCGACTCACCCTAGGGTATGAGCAGCTATTTGAGTGGCCATTGCCCTAAGATGTGTCACATTAAAAAGTAACAACCTTCATTTTATGTAAAGTTACCATTACAAGTAATGCAATTACTTTCACCCATTTACTAACCAGTCTTGTAATGAGTCTTGTATAACTCAAACGAAAAATTATGTTTGCATTATGACATATATAGCTGCAACTTCATGAATATATGGCTGCAACTTACATTTTTGTCTCATAGTCCTTCCATGCTTTATCAAAAGGCCTTTTCAAATCCTGCAAAATTAGGAGATATTTAAAAAACGACTTACAAATCACAAACATCTCAATATAGCTTAAGAGATAAATAATATGAAAATACAAGTTGAAATGACTGAAGAACAATTTTGAACTGATTTATGACTATCAAATTCTTATAATTAAATGGTTAACCAATAAAATATATATTTATTCTAAATACTAACATTTGAAAATCTAATGTAGATTGGTACTTATCATTTCCAATATAACCTAAAAATCTGTACATTTTAATGTGACAGTTCACTGCAATAGGTATTTACCTTATTTAGTGTACAATAAATATGAAAATTAAACTCTATATATTAATTACAAATAATTATTTTAACTTTTGTCAAATATTTGTAATGCCATTAAATTTAAACTACCATATGTATTTGAATATAAGGCAATTTAGCTATAAACCAAATATATAATTCTATTATAAAATACTCTCTGTAATAAAAAAAATCGACGCACCAAGAAGGAGTTGTCAGATTGTGATAAAAATTGGTGGATGTGAAGAACATACATAGAAAAAGAAACGATTAAAATTTCAGAACAATATAATAATTTAGAGTGTGACCGTATACAAAGGGACAAAGTCAATAAGGCGTTGGTCCACCTCTGGCCTGGATGCAAGATGTCACCAGGCATGGCATAGACTGATAAAGTTCATGGATGGTGTCCTGCGGAATGTCTTGCCAAATTGTCTCCAACTGTCGGGCTAAATCGTAAACATTCCGGAATCGTTACAACCTCCTTCCCATAACATCCCAAATGTGCTCTATGGGAAATAGATCAGGAGACCTAGCTGGGCAAGGAAGTGTTGAGCAAGCTTGAAGACAATTCATAGCAACACGTTCCGTGTGCAGCCGGGCATTATCTTGTTGAAAAGTAAGTCTGGGGTGTCGCAGAAGGAACGGTAACACAACCGGTTGTAGAATGTTGTCTATGTATTGCTGTGCTGTCGGTGTGCCAGAAATGACTACCAAAGACGTAAGATATCCGCAGTCGAAATACAACAGAAATTTTGACCACAGATTCAGAATTTATATACACCTGCTGAATGCGCAATTTCGATGCGCTGGAGCTCCCACTATTTATCCATTGGATACCAAATTTTATTCATTTGCATGTTCGCTCAAAATGTCTTTGCATACAAAATTTCATTACAATCAGGCAACTCCTTCTTGGTGCGTCGATTTTTTTGTTATAGAGTATATTTGACCAAAATTGAAAACCCATACATAAGCCGAATTAAAAAAAAATAAGACAAAAGGTACAATGAGTCACCAAATGTGTGAAACAAGTTAAACAATCACATGGTGATGCCGACATTGTTGATAATTATTGCAGAAAATCATATCTTCTTCCTCCAGAAACATCCAAGCATAGATTAATGAATATGATGACATCACAATTGACATCTGCGGCTCGACAGCTACAAGCTAAGCCTAACCATGCAAGAGCTTATTACATTACAGATAGATATCATGCTAAAAATAGTATTTTCATGTTTCAGAGGTCTCAAAACATATAAATCCTGCAAAAACTTGAGTTCTGATTTTCAACACAATATCAATACTCTTCCTGTATGTATTGTAGGGAAAGTAAAAGTCTGGTGTGTGCAGCACATGACTATCCCTACAGACTCAATTTCATTTTCTAGTTCTTTCTTTCATAATTTATTTCCCAGAGTTTAATTGCACAAAATAAAATGGGTAATTATTTTAAATTACACTGGATTTGCAAATTTAATTAATTTTTTGTTTTCATTTAGTGATTAGATGCATTTTCAAAGGTAGTGCTGCAAAAAATGCAAAGAAAACTCATATCTAGAGAACGATTAATGGGGTTGGTCTGACCCTTTTCATAGTCAAACATTACATATAAAACAAGCATTTAATTGCTCATTACAGCTACATAATATTACATACATTAAAGCTACATAAACAAATATTAGAGGCTGGTAACTGACTGGACAAAAAATGAAAAATTATTATATATACAGAAATTGAAACATAAGACAGAGGAGGGAACTTATAATTTAACATGAAAATTCATAAAGCATATTTTTATGCACTAGTAAAATTTAGGGAAGTAAACAGGTATTTTTTCCATGCATACATAGTTGCACATTTTGACAAACTCTGAAAAGGGATCTGATGATTTTTTGTAGAACTGTGAAATGTTTGAATACTGTTGAATAACTGAGTAAGTCAGGATAGATGAATTGAAAAATAAATGTACAACTACTGAAATGTAAGTTTTTTTGTCATTTATTCTGTGATCGAATTTTTGTGTGCTATTTATATACTGACCTCCCTACTGCATTAGTAAAAAAAAATTTCAAAAATTCTCAGCTAATACATGGAAATATTAATATATGGTAAATTATTATACAGCATGAACAGTTAGAGGTGTCCAATTAATGTTTTAACAAATATGTTTACGCAATCCTTAAAATTTTAAAAGATAATTTTCAAAGTTATGCATACATTAAGAAAAAAAAAAGTAATATTATAAACATTTTTATACTTGAAATAAGAAGCATTTCTGAAAGATTTTTAATTTTTCAGGTTGAAAATACACATACATCAACTACAGTACAATGAAAAGCTAAATACAAGTATGTATAGGACAAGCAAAGCACAATATACCAAGGAACTTTATAAAATAAGTTAAATGTAAGTTAAAAATTTTGAAATTCCTATACTATTTCCAGAATTTAGACTTTTCAAAAGGTTTTTCTAACACAATTTCTTGACTTCTAGATCTAAATTTCATATTCCATGATAATTCCTGAGTTCTGTTTCCTGAGTTCCTGGTTCCTGAATTCCTAAGAAAACAAATAAATATTTGAGATTGCCAAATAAACCTTTGAAACTTTCTACCAACCCATACAAGGCATTTGAAGTTAATTACCTATAAGCAAATCCTCAGTTGGGTGAAGTCAAGTGGCAGAAAGTGATTTTTATTTTTTATACAGACTACCGAAAAATGAAAGATTTGGATGGCTAGGAAAGTGCCACCCAAACCCATAACCCAATAGGGATGGCAACCACTGGGTCCGTACTATCTTTCCTTTAGCCGAATGCCTCTTGGATTGACTTTCACACATACAGATTTATCACACCCATGCTCCATGTAGACACAAAGATAGTTTTGGGCAGCAACAAAAATTAAACGCTGTACTGTACCATGTACGATCCTTTCATCATAACAACTGGGCAATCCCATCCCATAGAATATTATACCATCTCTATTTAATTCTCCAAGTTTACAAAAAACTTGAACAATTACTCTAAAAACCAGATAAAATTGTAAAATACTTACACCTTTAACTCCTTTTAAATCGCCTTTTAATAGGTTGTCTAAGGGAAACATTATAATATTGTTTAAGTTTTGCATCTGAAAATAAAACATATTAGCTTATCAATTCAATACTGATGAGAACAAAAATGTGCAAAACATTAAAAATTGAAACAAAAGTGTTTATGAGGGTTTCAATTCAAATTGCTCCGTAATTTTTCCTGATCTTCTCTGATCTCAATTGAGTAATTTTCTCTTACTAAACATAAATAAACATTAAGATATTATGAATTAAGCACCTGCTTAAATCAAAATCAAGGACTTTTCAAGACCCATTCAATTTTTTTTAAACTGCCCTAAAAAATGGATAGGGTGTCTGTTGTTTACATCTGTAAGCTTTTACTTTTCATGAGATGAGAGGTACATAAATTATATATTTTTGTAATCAGCAGAACTTATTTTATACTTTAAGTAACTAAATTAAAAATCAATTTTTTTTAATGTTTATCATGCCTTGGTCGCCTTAATTTTTTTGGCTATCAATGGTTTCTTAAGAGTTGACATTATTAGAGATGGGTTGAATACTAAATTTCCTCAAATATTTGATACTGGCCAATGCTTCCCCATTTGATACCATCAGATACCACAAATGGCTAATGCTTCCCCATTTGATACCATCAAATCGGAAAGCATTAGCCATTTGTCTTAATCTGGCCTACAAGCGAAAAAATATATGTATAACCTCTATTTTTCTTAATGACTAAATAGAATATTTTTTGATTTTCTTAGCTTTGCAAAGGTCAAAACTATTTGAAATAATCTTGTGATCAGAAAGAACGTGTTGTGAATAACAATTTAAAATATACAATTTATCAAATAGTATTCTAAACTAACCCATTCCTAGAATTTTTCCAAACCTTTTCATTTTCCTTGACTAGCCTTAACTTTCCAGATAAACAGAAGCCCTGTCATATATAAAAAAAATTGTTCACTTACTAGAGTTTTCATTAAAGCAGATAATTCTTTAGTAACAATGGAAAACTTTATAAATGCAGCACCTGAAAAATTAATGTAAATACAAATAAACTTCATAGGATCCAGATCACTTACATTTAATTACAGAAACACCGAAAAGAAACATTAGGTTACATATTGCACTTAGTAAATACTGTAAAACATTGTAAATTTACTTTTAAATCTTTTAATGTCATAACTTTTTAAGAAATTATGGCACATATTGAAAGTATTAAATGTACAAGCTTTTTGTTACCTATGTCAGGTTCTTGGTCCTTGGTCATGGCATTTGCCCCTAGTCTATCAAGAGCTTGAGATAAGAATACCTCATTATCTACATGAGCTAAAAAAATATATATATTATTTAACTTTTTTAATTATGTTCAGACTGCTCTACTTCAACAATAAAACTAATATATTTAGCACTTTAAAATTTTAACACAAATCAACAAATTCATATGTATGCAAAACATACAATCAACATTAATGTGACAAAATCAACAATCCACAAAATCCGCATACTCAATTTGATTCTTATAGCAGCCAATTCTTAAATATGGAAATCTTTTCAATATTGTTCTTGGGTGATTTTCAAATGAATTGCCTTTTTTAGCTTTACATCACATAAAAAAGTGATTTAGATTATAAATAAAATTATATTCTTTTATTAATTTTTTGTAATCTTTTTTATACTAGATAAGAAGGAACAATATGGCTTCCATTAGCTTTGTTACCAACTGCAGAAATCAAAACCTATTTAAAATAATAGTAGTAACACTCCTGAGGTAACACTCATGAGATGTACAGGGGACACATATTAAATTTAAATTTTAAAATATTAATAATTATATTTTAAAGGAATCGCATGCAATTTTGTTAATTAAAATGTAAAACCATATTTTTTAATTCATATACAAAAGCTAATCTAGTTTGAAAGCATAAAAAGAGACTTCCTTAAGTGTGGTGTTTTGAGTTGGGACAGCAAATTTATTACTTGAAAACTAAAAATAATAGAAAATAGCTAATATATTTTTAAAACATAAACACTTCATTGAGTACATTTTATTAATTATAAACTAATGGTACCGATATATGTTCTAAAAGTAAAAAAAAAAAAATTTTATTAGCATGAAATATGGGTTCACAGATTGGGATATCAAACAGGCGGTCATTTTGAAAATCACCCTTTTCTATAGTAAGAACTAGCTAAACTTAGATTAGAAAAGAAAAACGTCTACAGAAAAATAGAACTTACATGAGAAAGCAGTAGAAGTCAATTTTTATCAGCAATAAACAGTAAATTTTTAGTTTTATGATACATATACTATAATTTTAAATACATATATATACGTATTATACACAATTACATGTATAATGCAATTTAAATTTTATATAATACAATTTTTAGTACTATATCAATACAGGAGTCTACTCAGGTTTATCAGTATCCCATTTTTGCAGAAAAAGTTCCAGTCTCATAAGAAATGTAAATATGTATGTGCTGGGACACATTACTCACCATTTGGGAACTAATTTCTAAAATATTTCACATACATAACAAGTACACCTTTCTGGTAGGTCAGACGGTCTGGGTTTCAACAACAACATACATAACAAGTACATATTTCATTCCTATAAATCTGAATTACCAAATATTTGATGTCATGGCAGATATATTTTTAAATCTCTTAAAATCCTATAAATGTATTTTTTACAAGAAAAATAATTGTTTTGAACAATATAAAAAGAAAACAATTAACAATAGATACATTAAATAGTCTGCAAAAATCCTTAGTAATGGCATACAAGGTTGATTACAGGTATCAAGCAGTTTCAAAGGCAAAGAGCAGAAGGCTGTTTGTTCTTTTGTTTCGAAACCGGTTGAAAATTTTAATCAATCTTGTATACAGTTAATAAGTATTTATTTTTACAGTTTAAGACAGCATTTTATGAAAAATTTTATATGCATTACATAGTCCTTACCATTGCCACTACTATAGATGGCTTTAACAGCCTTTTTCATCTTTGTCAAACCATCTCGATCAAAATCAAGCGTCTGAAAAAAATATCAAAAGTGTGACCATACTATTTCATATAGTAAAGTATGAATAATTAATTCAAATGATATATAATAAAAGTAAAAACTATTTTATCGTTTGTTTAAAATAAAAAGTATTTCACAAGCTTGATATTTTCAAAGTATTTTATTTATTTTTAATCTTGAACAAAACATAACTATATTCTGAAAATTATGATATTTAATAAATATTAAGATAATATGAACAAATGTATATTTATAAAGGCATTACATTTTAAAATATCTCATTTGAATTTTTGTAAGCAAAATAAACACAAAACTTAAAAGAGTAAAAGTTATCTTAATGGCCATTTTTGTAATCAAGGACAGTTTTCAAATCCCTAAAGTGTTCTTATTGAAATTCACAAAAACTTTTCTTTTTTAATAATGAACATTTATACTAAATGTGACACATTAAATCTTTAGTTTACTGAGTCAGTAAAATACTAAAGTCATAGATATCCACTTTTCTTAAATAATTGAATGAGTGAATTAGTCTAAAAACTTGTTTTTTATATTATTAAAAATTGTATATATATATATATATATATATATATATATAATTAACAAAAATAGTACGGCCATTTGTGATACTTTTCGTTTTTCACATTCATCTTTTGCTATTCAGTGTCTTAGGTATTGATTTTAGAAATTATATATATATATATATAATAAAAATATAATAAGAAATTCCAATGATACAATAGAGAGAAGTTGTAACTCATAAAACCATAACTTAAAATATATGCTAACTCTCTATTTTCCTTTGAACTTCTCCACTGATATTAAAGATCCTCAAGATCTGAAAATGGTCCTGATTGTGACATTTTACTTTAAATAAATCAATTACTAATACAGTGATTCAAAACTACATTGTATTTACTTTACAAACAACAAAGCTTGATTCATCTTGCACTACCAGCAAAATAATTCCACTCCGGGACTGCATATACCATAATGGAAGCCCTAAGCCATAATTTTTCAAAATGTGTTCAATGAACCCTTAGGGTTCTGTGACAGTATTCCAGGTGTTCCACAATGTGATAGTTTTAAGTAAATTCTTTAAAAAATGAAAAATAAAGCAAAATCTGAATGCATAATTTGGACCATCAGGGACTTTTTCTCATTTTAGGGTTCTACCATCAAATTAAGTTTGAAAAACAATAAACTAAATGAGCCCCCACCAAGAAACAAATGTCATAAAAATTAAATGGAATTCCATCATTGAAACCATAAAATTAAACAACCTACTTTTATAATCATGGAAATAAGATGTCTATTAAAAATGCAAAATAGGTTTTAATATAAATTTTTAATAAATTAAAATGGCCTAATAACAAAAAACTGTGATATGATTCCAAAAGTTTCTTGAGGCATTAACAGAACTATTATTAATATTAACTGCTAAAAAAAATGGAAAACAAAGTAAAGCAAAACATTTTTTTTTTTACCAGATTCTTCGCAAACAACTAATGGTGACAATAACTGCATGGTGTCATGCAATTCTTCATATTCCTCACTAGAATCTGCTAAGAACCATTCTTTTCTCAATTGTGTTTTATTATGGCAGGAAAAACCACTTCAGTCAAAAACAAGGAATTTGAGATATTAACGAATGAAAATAATGACATTTTTAAGACATCGTTTTTTTAAATTTTTGATTTTGATTTTCAAAATACACATTTAATTTTTATGGTATTTATTACACATTTATAAGCTAAATAAGCATACATTGTATTGTAATTTTGGAAAATGAATTTTTAGGTAAATACTGACTTAAGTGGTTATTCCCGAAACAAGTTTGTGGCAAATACAGACATAAGTTATTATTCCTGACTTCAGTATTTATTCTTTAAACACAATTATGATGTGTTTACAAATACAGACATAAGTAATTGTTTAATAAAACATTGGTCATAATGCAGCATTTAATTGTGCATTCTAATTCCAAACTGTTATTATTATTTAATGTTTTCTTAGGACTACTTTAAGTAAATATTTTGTAAAAATTATAAAAATGATGTTTTAACTGATATTTCTGAAAATTGTTTAAAAATAAAATTAAAATTTAATGCACTTTTTTTGTAAATTACTTAGCTAATTTAAGTTGTAAATAAATATAAACATATAAAACTGAAACTCAAACATCGTTTATACTTCATCCGGATAAATTTCAATCAGATCGGGATCAATGTCTACTTCATTTGAAGTCGGAAGCATGGAACAGAATTGATTCATTTGGTGAGATTTTCGTACATTTAGCAAAGTTTAAAAAGTCGCTCAGTTGGCGAAATTCAGCCAAATTCGTCACAAAACTCTCAACAAATGTTATGTACGCAGAAATAAGTTATTCTTACATCTTCTTCTTCTGTTGTATAACAGATAATATTGGCGTTTGCTGTATAACAGATAATATTGGCGTTCAAATACAAAAGTATTTCTCAAAGTATCATTTCTCATGAATGGAACGGGCTAGGTCCACGAGAATGATGTCACCAAATTTATCGCAGGATATTACATATGATAATTGAACATGTCTCACAAAAGTTAATATTCTTTTTTTACTTCATGGGATTTTATTGATGAATTAATTTGAAAAACTGTTTAATATCTCGAGAACAGTTCATGCTAGTACTCTAAAGTTTAAGTAAATCATTTTCTAAGGAAAAATTACATAAGAAATGTCTATTTTCGTAACTTTATTAAAAGGTTTGATATTGTGATGATTTTTTCAAAATGTCACTCGAAAATTTAGGGGGGTTCCCAGCATTCGATTGTGTTTAAAAACAAGAGACTTCCAGTAATCATGGATAGTAGTTTTTATTTCGACTTGCACTCGAATCGGCCTATTCGTTCGTTAAGTATCATGTCCATAGACTCACTGACGCACACACACACACACACATACGTACACACACACACATCACCTCAAAAATGTTCTATTCGTGATCAGGTATGATTGAAACGTGCTCCCCTGTCGAAAACTCGAATTCGAATTTTCGAGCCCGTCACAATACTTTCCTTATACATTATTATATATAGTTAAAACAAAAAAATAAACTGCTCCCTCTTCCAAGCAGACTAATCAAACTACCACGGAGTCTCGTTTTAATTGCATCATCGGTTACAGAGGTAGCTAAGAACAGCTGATTTAACACCAGCATACAAGCTCCAGGCCACCGCAAATAAACTACAGTATATTTCAATATATGGGGATTTTGTTTAGCACATTCCCAGTGAGAACATGTAAAACTTGCACAATCAGTACAATTTTCCCGGTAACTATGCTTTATAAGCTATTGAGATGAACATCGTGCTACAGCGCGGGAGTCAAGTATTTTTATTTATGTTATCTAACATAACTCGAAACGTTTTACTATTAAACATTTGTTCTACCGCCCCCTATTCTTTTGCAGTGATTCATTTCTGGCTCTACCGCTGACAGCACAGAAACCATTTTATTTTTATGCATATAATTTGCATTAAGAGCCTTGTTCTCAAAACTCTAGTTTCTATTCTGGCTAAATCTTAAGAGAAATATTTAATAAAATACAACATATCTGAAATATTTTTACTCTTGTGAATTCACCATTAGTTGTCCCCGTAACAACATACTATTCTAAAATTGAGAAACCACTCGCTAAAATAAAGTGTTATTTCAGCACTATGAGAATAAAACAGCTGCCTAACAATAATCAATTACCGGGTGAATAAATACAAAATCAGCAGAAATAGGCATCGAAAGAGGGTTGGGAGAGAATGTCACGCGCGCCTCGAAATTTTACGAAATAAAAAAGAATATTGTGACGTAGTTTCAACAAAGAACGAGGTTGTATAAACTGTACGGAATTATAACATTTCTTCATGTTTTTTAAACGCTAAAATCTGCACAAATAAAACGGATAATAACTTTTCTTGACTTATGTGCTTTTTCCCGAATATATCTGTTCGAAAATTAGAGAAAAATAACCTTTTATGACTTATGTGGTTTTTCCCGGCTGACTTCGGAATAAAATCTAGTAGGTTGTTTATGGTTTTTTTTTTTTGATATCTTAGAAGTCCAACAGATGTACGTGCTTTTTCTACAGCATAGTTCATACATTTCTTCAACAGAATATGTTATAAAAAAAATTGCAATTTTTGACTTATGTGGTTTTTCCCGCCACGTCTAGATATGTTAATTTTATATTATATTTTGGTTTCTATTAACTACATGTGAATAGTCTAAAATGAAAAAATAAATGTATTTTCAACCATACACTAATGATTTTCTAAATTTTTCTATGAAATTGGAATGGATCTTATGGAATTTGTATGGGCTCGGTTCGTTTATATGAAAATAAATTATTCATTATACAGTGTTTCACTTTATGGCCAACTTTTGTATATGGCAAGATATGAGTGTAATTAATTTTAATTTATTAGACAAATGAAAACAACTTCACTTTTGAACTATTCATACATCTAGCTACATTGACTATTAAACATATTGTTTCTTTTCATAATTCACAAATGTCTCCTGATTATTCTATCATCCATAATTATACAATGTATCATTACAATTATATAATATAATATCTCATTAATATTGTAGTAAAAGAGGGATTAACACAGAAACATATGTTGATGAAATGAAAAATATGGCTGTTTGACATTAAATAATTTGAAACTAAATATGAATAGAAATGAATGAATTCATATACTGCCTGAATTCATATACTGTTTGAGACTGTAAATCA